>OX123201.2:56397051-56731930 GCA_944739405.2 Euclidia mi
ATATACAGTCATTATTCACATGCATACCAGTACATGACTGTGTAGAAATTACTAGAAGGAAGCTGACAGAAAACAACATGCCTGAGGAATATGCAGAAATACTCAAACACTGCCTGACAACGGGCTATCTGTTATGGGACAAGAAATACTACATACAAGTAGACGGTGTAGCAATGGGCTCTCCAGTATCGCCTGTTGTCGCTGACATCTTCATGGAGGACTTCGAGGCGCGAGCCCTGCAGACTGCCACCATCACACCGAGGTTCTACAAGCGGTATGTAGATGACACTTTCACAATTTTACCAACAGATAGTGTTAATGCTTTCCTAAACCATCTTAATTCTATTAATAACCAAATACAATTCACAATGGAATTAGAGGCAAACAATTCTTTAGCTTTCTTAGATGTACTTGTCATCAGGAATAAAAACAACTCCTTAAGCCATACTGTGTATAGGAAAAAGACCCATACAAATAGGTACTTAAACGGTGAATCTCACCACCATCCTAAACAGTTAGCTACTGTAGGAATGTCTCTGTTTCAGAGAGCCCGCGGGATCTGTGACAAGAAACACCTGGACGCTGAGCTTCAACATGTCAGGCAAGTTCTGCAAGACAACAAGCTCCGACCGCCGCGCCACTGTCACAGATCCCAGAAGAAAGAAAAAACCAGCCACAGTAGAAAGACAACCTGCTGTCCTCCCATACATCAAGGGCGTGACCGACAAAATTGGCTACATCTTGAAGCGAGCTTCTATCAAAACTTACTACAAGCCGCCAACGAAGATCAGTCAATTATTACCATCTGTCAAGTGTCAGTTACCCTTGCAAGAGGCCGGTGTCTACAAAATTGACTGTGAATGTGGGCTCTCATACATTGGACAAACCAAGAGAAGCATAGGCATTCGACTCAAAGAACATATAGCTGACATAAAACATAAACGCTCAACAAAGTCTGCTGTGTGTGAACATGTGGAACAGGGACCCAACCACTACCTGCGATTTGATGAACCACAGATACTCGCAAAAGAACACCGTTTTCTTCCAAGGATGATACGAGAGGCTATTGAAATTAAAAAACACCCTAATTTCAATAGGGAAGATGGTTGGAATGTTCCTCCAGCTTGGGACCCTGTCATAAGGCTAATGAAACCCAAGAAGGACAAAGTCACCAGAAGACCTAAGGACACTGTGAGCTCATTCTGCGTAAATAGTAACACCAGTAGATGAAAAATGTTCGGGTACTTTGAGATAACTTATACATTCAGGAAAAAGACAAATATCACCTCAGTCTGCCGTGAACATGAATTCTGTAAAGAATTTGAAACGTCGGCTAGTAATAAACTAAAAATATAGTTCTAAATCATTAGTTTCCAATGTAATAACTTAGTGAAACCAATACATCGCGATAAAATCCGTAAACTGTAGTTTAATTTCAATGTGTAACATTCGCGTAAACCCAAGAAGATACTATGTGAACCAGTACGGACTGGAAACAGCAACAAAAATACGCCGGTTAGAAGATCTACAAACCAAGCGCGCAAGATACATAACATCTTTAAATTTCTTGAAGAGATGCCGGGATCACGATCTCATCCCTACATGCTGCAAGATATCAGCCAAGAAGGACATACGTGGGAGCGCTAAGATCTTAAAACAGGCAAGTCAAAAGTTACTCATACAAAAGATCCATGAACACCGAGCTGACTTACGCAGAATAAATAGAAATGTTGAGAATTTATCTAACGAAATATACAGATTGATAACTTCATTTGATTTTAAAAAATGCATAGATGCAATAAACAATAGAGAAACATCAAAATATTATGCGTGTAAACGTAACAAAATTCAAAAATTTGAAAAATTACAACAAAAATCAAATGACCAGTACAACATGAAACAGAACGTTTTCGCACGGACCAATCACACGCTATCGTCCGCCCATAGACAAACAGTTGTCAATCTGTCAAAACACATGTTAGATCAAAATACCGAGAAAGTGCTTACCAGAGGTTTAAATTACGCGATAACTCCATCAAGAATACCGTATGAAACCATTATTTGCAACGTTGAGGATTGCCTAGTGAAGAACAATGTGAGTAAGGAAGATTTCGAGGCCATACGACAGGACGTTTCTGCTGTATTACGTCAATCGAAAGTGCCGGCAAGGAATCTACCAAAGACCGAATATCTCGCACTGAAGAAGTTACAAGCTAGGCCTGAACTTACAGTACTCCGAGCAGATAAAGGAAATGCAACGGTAGTGATGGACACGTCCGAGTATAAACAAAAAATGGAACATCTTTTGTCGGATGAAAGTACCTACAAGTTGGTTAAGTCAGACCCTACGAACAAAATACTCAAGCAAACTTGTGATATTGTTAAGAAATACTCCGAAAAACTTAATTTGGACGTGAAATATTTAATACCATCGTGTGTAAAACCTCCTCAAATGTATGGGCTACCGAAAATACACAAGGAAAACGCTCCTCTGCGCCCGATAGTTAGTCAGATAGGCGCACCAACTTACAGACTGGCTCAACACATGGCAAAGATTCTCTCACCGCTCAGAGGCAATACGAGAGCACATGTGAAAGATTCCTACAATTTTGTCAGTGAAATCAAACACCTACATCTCTCTGACAAGGAAACTATGGTTAGTTTTGATATACAGTCATTATTCACATGCATACCAGTACATGACTGTGTAGAAATTACTAGAAGGAAGCTGACAGAAAACAACATGCCTGAGGAATATGCAGAAATACTCAAACACTGCCTGACAACGGGCTATCTGTTATGGGACAAGAAATACTACATACAAGTAGACGGTGTAGCAATGGGCTCTCCAGTATCGCCTGTTGTCGCTGACATCTTCATGGAGGACTTCGAGGCGCGAGCCCTGCAGACTGCCACCATCACACCGAGGTTCTACAAGCGGTATGTAGATGACACTTTCACAATTTTACCAACAGATAGTGTTAATGCTTTCCTAAACCATCTTAATTCTATTAATAACCAAATACAATTCACAATGGAATTAGAGGCAAACAATTCTTTAGCTTTCTTAGATGTACTTGTCATCAGGAATAAAAACAACTCCTTAAGCCATACTGTGTATAGGAAAAAGACCCATACAAATAGGTACTTAAACGGTGAATCTCACCACCATCCTAAACAGTTAGCTACTGTAGGAATGTCTCTGTTTCAGAGAGCCCGCGGGATCTGTGACAAGAAACACCTGGACGCTGAGCTTCAACATGTCAGGCAAGTTCTGCAAGACAACAAGCTCCGACCGCCGCGCCACTGTCACAGATCCCAGAAGAAAGAAAAACCAGCCACAGTAGAAAGACAACCTGCTGTCCTCCCATACATCAAGGGCGTGACCGACAAAATTGGCTACATCTTGAAGCGAGCTTCTATCAAAACTTACTACAAGCCGCCAACGAAGATCAGTCAATTATTACCATCTGTCAAGTGTCAGTTACCCTTGCAAGAGGCCGGTGTCTACAAAATTGACTGTGAATGTGGGCTCTCATACATTGGACAAACCAAGAGAAGCATAGGCATTCGACTCAAAGAACATATAGCTGACATAAAACATAAACGCTCAACAAAGTCTGCTGTGTGTGAACATGTGGAACAGGGACCCAACCACTACCTGCGATTTGATGAACCACAGATACTCGCAAAAGAACACCGTTTTCTTCCAAGGATGATACGAGAGGCTATTGAAATTAAAAAACACCCTAATTTCAATAGGGAAGATGGTTGGAATGTTCCTCCAGCTTGGGACCCTGTCATAAGGCTAATGAAACCCAAGAAGGACAAAGTCACCAGAAGACCTAAGGACACTGTGAGCTCATTCTGCGTAAATAGTAACACCAGTAGATGAAAAATGTTCGGGTACTTTGAGATAACTTATACATTCAGGAAAAAGACAAATATCACCTCAGTCTGCCGTGAACATGAATTCTGTAAAGAATTCGAAACGTCGGCTAGTAATAAACTAAAAATATAGTTCTAAATCATTAGTTTCCAATGTAATAACTTAGTGAAACCAATACTTCGCGATAAAATCCGTAAACTGTAGTTTAATTTCAATGTGTAACATTCGCGTAAACCCAAGAAGATACTTAATGAGTGTCAATTATATTATTATTGTATTTTCTTTCTGACATTTAATTTTGAGTTTATTTATTGAATGAATATGAATATTGTTATTTTATTATCATTAGTATATTTCTGTAGTAAAGTTGCAAGTGATTTAAAAACGCTTCGAGCTTGCTATATTTAGCGAAATGTGTAGATCAAAAAACAATCTATGTAACATCTAAACCTGTACCACATTTCTGGCCAATAAATATTTCTGATTTCTGATTTCTTACAAAGACAGAAATCCCAGAGAACTCAATATAAAAGCTCAAGCAAATAAAAATTGTATTATATCATTGGGATCTTCTCTGAATCGCCAATATTTTCAACAATCAGATAACTCTATCCCATTTATTACGAACGCCACCCGGTCCAGACAATGAACCGTTCGGGATCTAAACATCAATCTTATCACGGATTTTTTCATTCCATCCGATTCCTGTTTTTAATCGAGTTGATTTATATATACTTTATGAAGCTTCGGTGCCTTTTTAAAGTGAATGTTTTTTAGATAAGATTGCAAGTTGTTTTTGTTACGTTGGATTATTTATTTATTTATTTAGGACAACCAGTAGTTGTTACATTGTAATTAATTATAAGAAACATAAGTAATAGATAAAACTAAGTGTACAACAGTCTAAGGTTTATCATTTTAAGGTTGTTGAATATTTTAACCCTAGAATACTAACCATCGCATGAGAGGCCGCGTACGGTTGATCTTTTAAGAATATTTTAAAATAACGTCTATATATCGCGGGGTGCGCTCGCGCCAACATAGTGCACAAGTGAGTGGTCTTACGTACAACGGGGAATACTCAGGTATCGAGTTATTGACCTCACGTTCACCTGTGAGGCGATCATTAGTGTTAAATGTAAGTTTTTTACAAATGCCGTTTTTTAGTGTTTTGCAATTATATTTTTATTAATTTGTAACAATAAGCTTTATTGAACTGAGAATTTATTATTTTTTTTCATAGATGAATCTCGACGAGAACCAGATAACAAATTATTTGGAAAACGATGATTCGGACAGTCAAGTGAACCTGAAGATTACGTCGAGGATTACGATTGTGACGAGTGTGGCTGATCCTACTCTTTTACCTGCGTGCCAGCTTGAAGATAGTAAAAAAATATTGCTCCGAACAATCTTAATATACCTACTGGCACATCTCAAATACAAGCAAGCACCGAGTTAGAAGCCGCTCTACAAACCCAATCTCAATCTCCAAACTGCTGTAATTGTGATAGAAAAATATAGTCTGATTTTAATTTACTCTCAAGCCAAATATCTTACAATTAGAATGGTATTTTTACTTTTATGTGATATAACACTTTAACAATACTTCATTTAGATAATAAATTAGAACGTATATGTTTCTTTTTTTATTATTATTATTATTATTCTAAAGACTGTTCCAACGTGCCTGTTTTAACGGTAGTAGAGCCTTGCTAATTTCAGCATGAATGTGCTGGCTCGACCGGAGAAGTACTACCCTCTCACAGAAAATCGACGTAAAGTAACAGTACTTAACCTGTTGCGTTTCATTCGGTGAGTGAGAGTGCCAGAGGCCCTATCCCCTATTCCTTCTCCCTCATCCCACTCCTTATCCTATCCCTTTTCTGAACCCCAAGGGGCGGCAACGCACTTGTGACTCCTGTGGTGTTGCTTGTGTCCATGGGCGGCGGTAATTGCTTACCATAAGGTGATCCGTCTGCTCGTTTGCCGCCTATTACTATAATAAAAAAAGCAAGGGTAATGTTAGATTTAAGGTTGATTTTCAGACTGAAGTTATTATTTTAAGGAAAATGTGCCATTAAATTTAAAGAATTCATTATTTTGTTAAATTTAATACAAATTTTAATACAAAAGTATTTCTTAAATCTTGTATCATTTATGAAGTAGCCTCCCGAGCGATCATTAGTATTAAGCAGTAAAAAATAAGATTAGTACTCTAGGGTTATATATATTTCGAGCATAGCTATGGGCTTGTATTACAAACTGCCTTCATACAAAGTAAGGTATGAGTAGTGTCGATGATAAATTATTGACATAAATGATCGCGCGCACATTCCAATTCCCAGTGGTGAAACAAATGGACATATTAACAGTGAGTCTCGAGTTCAAATCTACAGCACACAACTATAACCTAAGTGCGAATTAAATTGTTAATTATCGTTTGCTTAGCGGTAAAGAGAAACATCGTGAGTAAACTTTCACGTCTGTGAGTTTTTCACAGATATTGTTTTCGAAAGACATGTATTGTAAAATCTACCAACTCGCACTTTATCAGCGTGGTGGACTAACCATGCTTACAAATGAGAATAGGCTTCTGCACAGTAACAAAGCAGTGGGACATATTTAAATAAGACGCCTGCCGGTAGTTACAAAACATTTGGCGCTTTAAGACAAATCATAAATTTGACACCACAACACATGATAACTCTATAACAGAAGCGTTGTGTTTATACTATTATATCTCTTACAATAAAGCTGCAAGCAAGCAGACACTTATATCTATATAACATTGTACCTATGACCTCCGATCTGTCTGTCATTCAACAGTGCGCAACCAGCCGTGCCGATCGGCGTGCATAGCCATTTAGCTAGTTTGACGACAATTAGTCATAATACATATGTAGTAGCGACCGACCAGTGGTTGTGTAGGGGATTTGATGTAGTATTAAATTTATTGAATAAATGTTTGAATCAATCGTCATCCTCTTAGCGTTATTGCAGTTTCAGTCTGGGGTCCGCTTACTAGTCTAAATGCTTGAATCAATATTTGTTGGAAATTTGTATACATTATTTTACTGCACATATGAAGTAGTAATTTACCTGCCTTGCCGTAGGTAGTACTGTAAATAGACATTATCAAGCGTATAAAAAGACGTAAAGTATCATTCGTATGCGCATCCTAAGAAAAGTATTGTAGCATTTTATTTTATTTTCAACTTTTCAGTATGTATAGCAATAAACCAACATGCATTGCGTCGAAAAATATGTCACATACACATATTTTGTGTATCTTATTTGCTTTTATAGTCAACCTAAGTTTTCTATGACTAAAAAACACGCTAGTAATGAAGAGGGATTCGTGGATCAGATTAAAAGGTGCCCTGTGGGAATTAAACTTAACACGACCTGGTGCAATACCAAACGTAGGGAAGGCTGCTAAAATAAGTTAATTTACTTTTAACTTCATTAACAAAAAGGGTACAGACGCGGACATAATGCCGTAAGCATTATATACCAGTCAAACCTTGATTGATAAAATAAAACACGTACTATTGGTGAAATTCATAAATTTTAATATACTATCTGTGCATCCAAAATATAAAAATGTAATCGAATAGCTTCCCTGTGAACATCAATAACTTGTCATTGAATAACACTGTAGATTGGCGTTGTTCCTTGCTTATGAATCTAACGCCAGTATCCACCATGAAAATAAGAAATAATCTACGAAACTCCCCACAATCAAGAATAACAGGACAATACAAAGGCGAGAAATATTCCAGCCATAAGTCCAGCCCAAGTTCATTTCTACGGAGTTGAGACCATTAAGCATAGTTTCTTAATTTCAATAAAACAAATGTATAGTTTATGAGATCTATGTCTTTTATTTTTTGCTTACCATAGTCGTTTGACAGAAACTTCCAAATGAGTAGTGGTCCGACCAAAACTTCAGACTTCCCGCCTAAAAAATAAAAGTATGCGCGAACTTAACATCTCAAAGAGTCTTATGAAAATGCAGACTTGGCTCCAGTTTTATAAAGTACGATTGGCGGTTTTATTTGACCGGGTTTTGATGTTTGTTTAAGTTTAGTCTTTGTGGAGGGTAGTGAAATATTTTATGATGCTGTTTTAAGCTATCTACTATCAAAAATATAAAATAGCAAAATATAGGTCGATTTTCATTAGTTTTCTGATAACTTCCATAAGAAGTTCGAAGTTGTTTCTTTGATTGTGGTGCTAAAAAAACGTGTGACAAGGTATGAACCGCACGAATTAATCGATTGAATGGCTAAGTGTGTTCGTCACTATATTTTAAAGATATATTATAACTTCCATAATTTCTTACGAAATTTACCTAAATGTGGCTTGCCTACTGAGCATATAAAATACGTATAAAATACTATTGCAATGATGTCTAGAAATCAGTTTTGATGCTATTACATATAGATCAATTCATTTAATTTTCAATGCAGTTGTTGCATTCGCGATCTTTACGTCTTCCACTCCCGTTTCTCGCTACCACAATCAACGGATACACAGCAAAATGGAAATAATAACAACGTTATCATGTTATAGATTTTGAAGTATTTATCTGACACTTTGTCTAGTGCTGTCTGGAATTGTACCTGTGTATTGTTGGCTTATTATCTGTGGGTCATCTGCGGGTAAGTATTGAAAATAAGCGCTTTATACCACTGAAGATACTGCACAGAATTATGCTGAGTGGTGCATCGTTATGGCAGGTTTTTTTATGTTTTATTCTTTACAAATCTATAAGTAGTTATGAAAGTCATAAGTATTCTGGGTATGGAATTATGTGCACTTTTCGTGTTATTGTCTATCAGCAAATTCAATCAGAACCTTTCTTTTTTTCTAATAATCAATGCAATTAATTTTGGTATGATGTCTTTCTTGCTTCTTGTGAGTGACCAAACTAACCTACTCAAAACTCTCCTCTGTTCATAATTATGTGAAGTAAGTGCAAAGAGAAGCAGGCTCCTGATTTAAATTGTATCGTATTATTCAGTAGCATTCAACTCAGAAACAACCCAAGTGTATCACCATTGATACAATAATATTCCAATTCCACCCAAAACTCATAACATATAAGTTAGTGAGTGTGAAACAATAACAGGCCACGATAATATCAGATACCCCGAAAACAACTTATTCGCAACCGAAACATTTCTATAAACATACAGCGAATCCACTGAGAAGGAAAATTATATTGTACAGGCTCCCGCACCTTTTCAAGTTTTCCAATTAGACTGTACTGTGTTTGGGCGCGGTAGATTTAACTCATAGCCGTGGTTATAGTGTACATCTGTGTCTTACACAATGAACGGTGTGTTATGAAGGAGCTTCGATCGTCCAATTTTCGGTTTAAGTTTGCTTGTTATATATTGTCTTTTCTCTGTAGTGTTGATAAGATACGAAGTTATTTTGAATCTCTTATTGTGTTAAGTTTTGATACAATTTGAAGTTTAGTAGATCTGTTTTGTGTCTGTTTCTGAGTTTGGGAATTGTGGTTTGATGCCCAAACCCCTGAACATATTTTGATAACATTTTAATGAATCGTAGAAGAAAGTGCAATAGGTACATACACTATTTAAGCTAGAAACATTAAATTTGGGATAGTTGATAGAGATAGCCATGAGGATTTTTAACATTCCACACAAAAATGTAATATTCAGCTAAATTGTTGGTTTTGAAGCGGGCTCTTAGAAAGGCTAGTAACTGTGATATATTAATAGCCTAATGAAGAGACCAAGTAACTGACACAGACAGTAATAGCTTCACACCCGCGCATCACTGACATTTCCAGTTATAAGAGCATTAAATTGTTGATTATCGCCTGCTAAACGGTGAAGGAAAAATCGTCAAGAAACCCGAAAATCTGAGAATTCTCTACAATGTTCTCGCCAAACATGTGAAGACTGCTAACCCACAGTTGGCCAGCGTGGTGGACTGTAGCCTTACCCATCTTACTGTGAGAAAGAGCCCGTGTCTATCAATGGGACAGTATATACAAGACTGATGGTGATAAATATACGAATGCGGTCAAAAACTAGTATTAAAATAAATTACCTATTTACATCACAATCGCTTAGTGAATATAACAGTCTATATATTTACATACATACATACATAGACTCACGCCTGTTTCCCCGAAGGGGTAGGCAGAGGCATATTAAACGCCCACTTTTAGCCAGTGTTTTGATCCCACGTAATAGGTGGCGAGCCTATTGCCGCTTATCGGGATATTTTGTTTGCCAGAGCCTCGTCCGTTGTTCGGCAGGTGCACCACTTGCAGGTGAGGTTGGCTTGGGACCCTAAGTTCTTGGTTATATTTACCTCAATTCAAATCTATCTCAAAAGACATATCTCCTAATATAAATCTCAATACATTCTCCCAATCGTATTAACTGGGATACCTCTCCGGGATATTCCAAATATTCATAGGCTCTCACTAGATGTTCGGATAAATTCATGTCTATTCGCAGGTGTTGCCAGCCTGGCATAGGATACTCTATTTGTATTACTGCTGAAGTTTTGGTTGACCCAATGTACTGAACAATGCTTCGAGGTATTCGAGAATATTCGAAGGAGTTCGTGAATTTTATTGATTATAATATATACCTATCGACTATAGTGTATGTCGTCTCCTGAAATACATATAATCGGCTAAATTACTGCAATTGAAACCAATAATTATTATATGTATTTCATATAAGAATAAGCAAACTATAGCTGATCAATGGATGGGTATTCTTTGGCCCTTCTCTCACGAAGCTATTCAAATGCTACGGGACTGAGATGCAAACCATGATCGAATACTGGTATGCTACTCTTTACCGCACACGGTGCTACGCTAATGAGACTATATTTTATCATTTGAATAACAACATTCGTACGACGATGTCTAGTGACTCTAGCGATGAAGAAAATTTTCTTCTGTATTTATATTACAAGAATAAACGAAAATATAAAAGAAGATTCTGGGTGCACCCGTATATCGAAAAAAATATCAATTGTAGGGCATTTGTCGAGGGACGAGTCGTCATTTTTATAGAATGTCAATAGAATCATATTATTATTTGAATCTTTATATGAGAAATTATCTTGCCAACTATCTAAATATTAACCCCACTGCTTCGCTTCCTTGGCAATAAAATTATTGTGTATAAATTTAATGTATACCTATAAATGACCTGTTATATTTTTTTTTTCTAAATTTCAATCCACGCCTTTTATGTAACATCTTTTCTTACGTACTCTGGCAGCTTATAATTATACAAACATGGAAAATTTTCAACCTCCAGCACAAAAATAATATTAAAAGTTCGTTCCGCCGCCATTTTGTAATGCGACGCATATACTACTCGGGTAGCGTGCGACCAGCAAGACGGTAGCGTGCGACTGACATCAAACGCGTCGTCATAGCGTCTCGCCGTGTGCGAAATTAGCTGAATATATATGACGGCTACTCACAAGCGACGCGTAGGACACAGTACAAAACACAAATCGTTTGAGAGTCGCTTCGTGAGAGAAGGGCCTTTGGGCCAAGAGCGTCGCGAGCCGATGGTCTAGGAGGGTCAAATTGATATGGAGAATGAGAAAATAATCAATTGTAGGTAAAGACGAGAGAAATAGAATAATGTTACAGAGTCCAATGTGTATAGCTTCACGGGAGCCTTGCTCAGGGCATTATTTACTTCTTACATTACTGACATGTGCCTGCGCAAGTTCGATATTTAAATAACGACACAAAACGAAAACTTTCATCCTCACATGGAAACTAAAACAAGGATCTCAATCCCCACCGTCCGAGCGATATTCATCCCGATGCTAACCAAAAAGATGATTAGGCAGCCTCTTCCGAAACCCGGGCACAGATATTAAGAGTATGATATAAAAAAAGGCAAGAAAGTGCCGATTCACAGTGACCCAGTGTTTCATCTATACTTATAATAAAACTGTAGAGAGGTCAATTCTGTACATTGAATATATATTCAAAATTAATATTGGAGGATGAATGGTGATCGATACTGATGCCAAAAATGCAATCAGTAAATTTTTTGTCTGTCTGTCTGTCTGTCTGTCCGTCTGTCTGTCTGTCTGTATGTGCACGCATGGGTCAAAAACTACTGAAGGGATTTTAACCAAACTTGGTACGATTGTAGTCCATACTCCTGGGCAGGTTATAGGCTATATAACATAACGCTAAGGCATATAGGAGCTGAGCAGTGACGATAAACTTGAAGCAAGTCGGATGAAAATGCGCTTTCGAGCTCTTATCCTCGCATACGTTGATCATTCACCAAAAGTATGTATTACAAAGATGATGGTCTTTAAAAGATCTACTAAAAAGTCCTGGATAGTATATATCTATCTTTTATAAATTAGCCAAAATAACGGGTTTAATCGTTAGGCATTTCTTCAAAGTGTATTAAATATATCAATATATTGTATTTCACATAGATATATCTTAATCAAACTCCCATATTCAAAAAGTACATTTTAATATGTATTTTATATTAAAAAAGTATAGAAATCGGTTTATAAACACACAAGATATAGATGAAATAAAACTTCCAAATCTCGCCGCGCCAGTATGGGTACGGCTATACGGTTGATTTTTGTTTAACGCGCGAAACGGCCGTCTATACATGTAATAAATCTGTAAGTGATCGATGTCTGTACATGGAAGATATTCAGAAGAAATCTATTTTAAGCGGTCTACATTAAAGAAGAAAAGGCAAAAATATAATTATTAGATTTTTTGTCTGTCTGTGCGTTTGTGCACGCTAATCTCAGAAACGGCTAATAGAATTGGAATGCGGTTTTCATTGATGTATTGTAGTAAGCCCCACTTAACATTTGATGTTTGTTTTATACGAATCGGTTCATATATAAAAAAGTTGTGTCAAAGTAAACATTACATTGCATTTGTTCGGTTAAAATTTGTTCTATAAAAGTAACTCTTTAGTTGAATTGGTTGAAACTTAATATAATATTATGATCAGTCAAATGTAAAATTACGAGGGTTGAAAGACTATAAATATGATATTTTCGAAAATTTGGATCTTCAAATTTAAATTGAGCTTAAATCTCTATGATTAATTATATTAAATAGGGTTCAGCTTAGGGCGGACGTATTCGCACATGTATATGTAAACAGGTTGAAGAGAGGCGAGTCATTTTATTTTACTGGATGGGGATGAACACTGGGATGGCATTGTCTGAAGCAAGTATAAGTAAAAGTCCTCATCGATGACATGATGGGTTTGAGATGCTGCATAGTTATGGCATAATTAATATGAAGACAAATTGGCCGAGGACATTTTTAGGTTCCCACAACAATCTAATAAATCATTGCTTGACAGTAGATATAGTTATATCTATCCTATTACTCAATATGAACGACCACGACGACCGATATGAACCATCATTTGCTGGTGTAAAAATGATCTCTCAAGACTTTCTGAAGAAGAGCGTTTATAATTATGATCGTGTGTGTCGTAGCGTGAATAGTGATTTGAGAAAAATACTATTTGTAGATGCTCCGGGTGGAACGGCTATCAGCAAAGGAACGAAGCTAAAGTAAGATTGTGCGAATGCAAAATGACGAACCCATGGGCGGTATAACAGTACTTTTTCGTGGCGATTTTCCTTAGGCTCTGTCTGTTATACCACCACACAATATGAGACAAGAGCTGATGAAATTATAACCTGTCTAAAGAGTTCATAACTATGGGATTGTATTATCGCTGTTCATTTTGACCTTAAATATGCGAGCATGGTTATGAGGCAACGAACATGCACAGGAATTCTCTGATCTTTTACTCGCGATTGGTAACTTCGCGGTGTGGACTTGCACGAACAAGTGAAAGTCATTTGAGCTATTTTTAGGACATCTACACTATTCAATAGGTATAGGTATTATATGCAACTTAAAACATTTTGGGTATCAATTCTGTAGCCCAATGAAGACAAATTCCGCGCGAACGGAGTCGCGGGCACAGCTAGTCAATCAATAAACCTTTTTCTTTAGAAAAGCGGTAAAACTTTTGCTAAGGGCCGGCTGATGTTTCAATAGATTATTTTTATACGTTTTTAGAAGGTCAGTAGTTGTCTAGAATAGATTTGCGGACATAGATAATGTTGTATTTTATTTGGTATTATATTATTTTTTTAAATATGCAATTTACAGATTCGAAAATATTTGATGAGTAGCATTAACAATTCAAAATAGTACAGTAATCATCTGAATGTGTAAATCATAATATTGGATATTGCCGACTTCCTGATTTGTTTTCGTGATATTATTACGCCTAGGCCCAAATGCAATAATAAATACTCATAATCATCAGTATAATATAAACTGTCCCACTGTTGAACACAGACTTATTCTTACTATGACTGAATGGTAAGGCCAAAGTTCACCACGCTGGTCAAGTGCGGATTGGCAGACCTCACGTGCCTCACAAAATCATTATGGATCGTTATTGATAAAAAGATGAAGGTAGAGTACATACATATACATATATAGAGTTTAAGGACGCGAGTAGAATAATTCCACTCATTCCGCGTTTGCAGAGCTTGAACTTACCAAATGAAACGCAAAACTACGAAAATTGGTTCTATAACAAAATTAAAAGCTTTCTCATTCATTGGCTTGACTGCCTTGTTGGTCTCGCGGCATGAATGTGCGCGTGGGATTGGGAGGTCTCAGGTTTGATTCCTAGGTCGGGCAAAGTGTTATTGTGTTTTTCCGTCAGGAAATTCTCAGTAGCAGCACAGGCTCAGTTAATATGCTCGTTGCGGCAATAGGCTCGCCCTCTATTACGTGGGACCTAAATATTCATGGCGAAATGTGTGTGTAATATTACACCTCTGCCTACCCCTTCGGGGATACAGGCGCGAGTCTATAAAAAAATCATTGACAAAATGTCTACTACGATATCCCTCAGCGATATTCCATGGTTTAGACTAGTGCCAGTTTATTTTGAAGGTATTGACTCCTTATAACTACTGTCAAAGATCTTGATGACAGCAGGAATCGACAGCTTAACGTGCTCGCCAAGGCACGGGGCAAGCGATAATTCGCAATTCAATACGCACTGTGTTATTTTATTATTTAACTGACTATTTCATAAAAAAATATAGGTACATTATAATTGCATTAAAACTAACTATAACTAAGTGGCTATTTACACATAAATTAAAACAATAATTTCTATACTTAAATAACTAACAAATAAAAGGAAATATATAAAAAAAAGTAAAAGCAGAATTTAAAGGGCGTCATGGAAATCCTCCACATCGCCATCAATTGGAAGCGTGCCTAGAATGCTGGCAGCATTGCCATGTTGTATGGTAATGCTGATCTTTGGTGCCAAATACAGGGCAGCCTTCTGGTCATGCGAGGCGTCAACAAGTCTCTTTGAAAGATCTCTAAAAAGAGATCTCGCACTTGGACCCCATGGTCCCAACGTTTTAACTCCAAACGGCTCAAATACATAATCCCCTACTAGATTTATGTATTTGCGCCTTTTGAGAGTCGCCGCTGAAGCAGCAGCAGCGCCCGCACAACCCGCTGTGCTAGGAAGATGAGATGGCGCAAGGGTGTCGACACAATACATGTTGCGTCCCACACCAAAGGCCTACCCAGCTTCCATGGCAGTAAAGACATACCGTCTGGTCTCTTACCATTGTCGCGTGCCAAGCCCTGAGGTTCACGTTGGGCTGGAACGCCAGCGGTGACAAGAGCCCGACGAAGTATGTCATTGAGGTTGGCGTGTCGTGAAATACGACCTGCGCTCCTGTTACATGACAGACCATGGTGACCAAGGCTGTCGACAGCGTCTCTACAGTGACAGCGATGTGGAGAAACACATGGCGCACCTAAACGAAGGCAAGAAGCAATGCGAAAGGTCGTATCGTCCAACATGGTACCTATGTTGGACGATGGCAGTGCCTGAAGCCAAAGCCCCGACTCCCACTCTCCCACAGCCAGCAAACGAGCACGCTCTGCAGCATTGGACGACGTACTTAAGAGATTTTCTCGTACCACGCTGCAAAGCGGCCCGTCCCACTGCCTCTGAGAAGATGGGATTCGGGGTAACTCGGTGCTAGGACAAACCATTCTCCATGCATTCATGACATCGGTCTTACACGGCACCTCAGAATTGACCAGTGTGGGTGCTAAAATTTTCCTGGTCAATTCTTCAGTGCTGTGGAGCGAGGACAGGAATGCTGGTAAGCTTACGTCAGTAATTTTGCGAACGCCAAGGCCGCCCAGGCGTACAGGCAAGGACGCCTGTAGCCACACTCGGTCGTTCAGGGCTAGATTTAGAATTTTGCTTAAAGTTATTTGTATAAGTTTGTCAATTTGGGCGAGTGCAGATGGGTTTTTCCAAAAAGGGGAAGATCGAAGAGCGTGTGTATATTTAGGGACAAAAAGACAATACTTGATAATAGTAAAAGCCGAATGCATAATAATTTTGAGTAACCTGTCTGAAATATCACTAAAATTTTGAATTTTTTCTTGTATAAATGAATCGAAACTTTCGTCTAATAATTGGGACCCAAGGAGGCAAAGAGCACTTTTTTCAACTTGAGTAATATTGGGAACAAGGTGTTAAACTGGTGTGAAAAAAACAAGGTGTGAAATTTTGAAAGTATATCGGATTTGTCTAAGTTGTCGTTAATGAAAATTTCGCATTTACTGGGATTAAGTTTGTGACGTCACATCGCGCCCCTGCGCCGCGAGCCTCGCTACGAGTGACGCACAGCAGTGGGCCGTTCCCTCGCGCCCCTCCACGCCGGCCCTATAAATACAGGGGACACACGAGGCTTCGTCCCTTTTTCCTCCGGCCAGCACCACCGAGTTGAGTACAAGATCATCTGAAGACCTGTGAAGTGCCAACGTCGACCACGCCCTGGATAATTGTTTCTTCTGTTAGCCTTAACCGTCAGTTCTTTTTTGTATCGAATAACTGGAATTATAACGCGAGTTTAAACTTTCCTGGTGATATTTTTTATTTATTTCCCGTAAGTCAACCTAATTATCTCTCTTTAATTGCTCGGCGAGTGATCGATCCCGGCTACCCCGTGGAAATCAATCACTCGTGCGACTAGTTCTAGGCCAATAGATAAAAATTTCGACTTTAGAAGTGCCAGGTCTTCATAAACTGAGTCTACGTCACCTGCAAGGGTCCCGTCATCCAGGTACCAGATGTTAAATTTTGAATTTAGCTCTTTAATAATTGGGTGAATGGCCAAGCTAAAGAGTAGTGGTCCAAGCGGATCGCCTTGTTGACAGCCAACGGCGGATTCCAAAACATTTTCCTTATATATCAATTTTGAAGGGTGCCTGTAGCACAGCCAAAGAAAACTGAAAATTTCGGGTGTTTCTAATTTAGCTTGTGTCAGCAAGGTGTCCCTATTAACCGAGTTAAAGGCATTATTTAAGTCTACCTTCAGGATAACCTCACCCTTATTACAGCCAAGGTATGTTGACAGGGCATGTATGGCAGCCTCCCAGCCCCCTCTGGAACCAAATCCCAGCTGTTGTGGCTGAAATTTACAAGAAATGGAGGTGTTATAATGGCGGCAGCAAATCTTGGCTGCCATACGCCTGAACGTACACCCAACGGCAATGGGACGAATGCCACCGTCTCGCTTCCTCAAGGCGCACAGATTTGCGCCATACAAAATATCGACGATGGCATCGTTCACATTGCCGGAGAGCATAAGATTTATTAAAGCCGTAAGCTCCTTCAAAAGCGCGTCGCCGGCTGACCCGGCGCTTGCACACACAAGATCCTTTAAATGCTGTGGTGTTAGGCCGTCGAGGCCACCAGCAGACCCGCTTTGGAAGGAGCAAACGGCTGCAACCACGTCCTTGGCTGTAATACTGAGGCAATCTGAAACAGAGTCAGGTGGGTCAGGAAAGGAAAAATTATCCCCTGACGCTGGATGCTTGCTCTGGAGACTCGCGAGTGTGTCTGCAGATCAAGGCGCCACCACATCGCTGCTAAATAGGAGTCTGGACGCTCCCCTGATGTCACCTTCCTTTAGTTTGGTTTCTACGTGGTGGTAGATAGTACTGTTACGGTATGGTGTGGGTGTATAGTCCAGTAATTTTGACGCCGAAACATTGCAGTTTTCTTTTATTTTGGTTGTTAGTGTTTTTTTTTGATAGCCGATCATCTTGTGCGTGTAAAATTCTGTAAGGGAAAGTGAAAAGTTGCTCCCAAGCCGTCACTAAATTCTCCCGTACTACAAGGCCTATGCACTGTGCTAGATTTTGAGCCACTGAAGGCCTTGCGCCACGGGGAATTCGTTTGATAATCGGAACTGAATTTTTTAATTTACCCACATATTGCCAAAAAGGAATTTCGCAGGAGACTATTTGCTCAGTGTGTATACTATTGTGTATTGATGTATTGGGGCCAGAAGGTACATTCTGGTGTTTATGAACTTTACCAAAATGTACCTTTAAAATAAAGTGCCTGGGAGCAAATAGGGCAGCACACCAGCGTTGTCGATGTGCAAGGTAGACTGGCACCTATTTCTGCAACACTTTTGCCACCGTTGTACGACATAATCCAGAAAACTTAAAACACTTAAAATAACAAACTATAAAAATTATATAAACACAATATATACAAGTGTTGACGTTTGTCACAAATTAATTACCTATTTTTTATTTTCCGACGCGCCGGTTTGCAGCCGGCGGCCAGTACGCTAGCGGAGGCCGGCACAGTCTTTCATCGGCCAACCAGCCCTTCGCCGGCCAGCCCGAATTGTAATATGACGTGCTTCAGTGCTCAGTTGTGCTCTTCTTGTTTCAGCAAATGATGCTGCGAGACGCAGTAGGCCACGGAAGACGGAGTGTCCTTAAAATTGTTATCATAATATTTCGATATAATACTATATTAGGTACTGTTGCCTTTAAATGGTTTACTATGAGATGATTCTTTCGGCGACTGATTTTTCTATAATAGACAATTACTTTTTTTGCATTTATTCCCAACAATTTATGTTTTTTAAGAATAATAATACATTAGCGAATCCAATAAATGTTATCTAGTGCAAATATGACTACAAACTGCACTTAACATTTTAAATTACGATCCCATCCTATATGTTACTCAACATTTAACATTTAAACGCCCTCGTTGTATCTGTTTGTATCGTTTCTTTTTCCATTTTTGTTTTACATGCAAAATTTATTCGTTTTAGAACCAGACAATCCGGTTTATTTGGGTTTTTTCATCCGTGATCCCAAGTAAAACTGAAACCTTGGCGTACACTATAGACAAAGTTGATTTAAATTTTTCTAGCTTTGCTAGTTTCTTGGCGAGTGCTCTTAAGTATGAAAAACAGCTTTTTGTAAAATAAACTCTGTCAGTCGCGGCTTCGTATTAAAGATCTTTGACATTACGGGGAGAAAGTCCCCTTAATACTACCAGCATATTGACCAATAATATTATCAGCACAGACTGCCTCCGTGGTCCAGTGGATAGCGTATGCGACTGCTGATTGAAGGTCCCGGGTTCGATTCCCGGGTCGGGCAAAAGTGTTACTGGGTTTTTCAGAATTCTCAGTGGCAGCACGGAGTTCGGTGATGTGCCCGGTAACGGCAATAGGCTCGCACCCTATTACGTGGGACTTAAAAATTTATGGCGAAATGTGGGTGTAGTGTTACACCTCTGTCTACCCCTCCGGGGATACAGGCGTGAGTCTATAAAAATAACAAAAATTGTAAAAAAATATGTATATTATCAACAATAATCATCTAAAGAGGGTTTACAAACATTCACTTAACGGACTCATGCTCACACTCAAAATATTCTTGGAACACAAAGGTGTTGTTCTATGTTTGGTTTGAACCCACTAAAGTCGGTGCGGTGCAAAAAGCGTGGCTACCACTTAAGCACTACACCATACGCGCAATATACTGCGACCAATCCTCAGATTTCTATCGGGTTACGGCTGGCACTTTGTGAAATAGTTATAGGTTTCGCTCGCAAGCCACATTGAATATTCAAAATTGACTTTGAAAAAGGTAGCAACAGTGAGCTTGGCTTTATTCTTAGATATTTTATAGCGTAGTAAGTAGCACCAATGAATACAGATTAACATAATAGAAGCGCATTTCTTAAGGATTTCGTGTGCCGATTCCAATTGGCGAGTTAGCGGGTGTCGTCAGTTCCTCTCATAGAGACAGCTGTCACAGCGCGACTGCCACGCCGCCAAGCGGCAATTTGGATCACAGAAAGTTTGTCTACAGAGCGCCCATAAGAAATGCGCCTCTATATAAATATCTATGCTCTATGGTAGCACGTTGCATCCATTTTCTTATGGAGAGTCACTTCTTCTTCGTGCGGCTCTTCGGCGTGAAAATATATAATAACAGACATATTTAAATAACGATATATGGTTAATACTTGGGCATAAGGGACTTACAAACAACAATACATAATTAAACGAGATTTAAATGATTAATAATATTCTTTGAATTAACACAGAATAAATTACGCATGTCAATAATTATAGAGCAGAGATTAACGCATAGAGAAAAGCGGATTCACTGAGTGAAATGTGCTAATACTAGCATTAAAATTATGAATAGAAAAGCGGCAATTATAAATTATAATTTAAACAAAATTAATTTTCTGAAATACGAATTTACGTCACAGACATAGAAACCAAATTGAAGGTCGTGCATGCTATATACCCAATTTTATGCCGAGGTTGTAGAAAAAGGCGAATAAGGAAAATACACGAAGCGAAGAGTCAAAAATACCCTATACCAGCCCTTCTAGTCCACATGGTACAGTAAGCTAAAATGCACACATTAGACATTATGCTATTGTGCCGCAAATCAGGAGTGGTCTATAACCAGCAATGGGCTAAAAAAAGACTATAATTATGTTAGAATTATAATTATGATGATGAGATTAACGTAATGCCTTGTAACTTAAGCCTTCACAAATTAGAAACGTGACCAATATGCCTAAAGATCCATCACAATTTGACTAAAACAAGTGAAGGGAATGTAACACCGGTGGCGTCAGTTATGCCTGACGTCCGCACCGACGTTATGTGCATTCCACGCACACCCCAGTCACGACAAGACGCATCGGTCCGATGCAATATGGAAATGCATAGCCTTAGAATTCAATTAGAGGAATTGTGTTTTTGGTGGCGAAAAATGAAATGGTTGTAGAATAGTCTACATTACCGAAAAAAACCCATTTAGACGTCTATACATATCATTTTTATCATACTTAGCTTGGTTTTCTACTTTAAGAAATAATGACTAAATATATCGTTATTCTTTCGTGATCACATGCGTCTTCAAAATCCTGCGATCAAGTTATGGCAAAGGAAAATATCAATATAATGTGTTGTTAATCGAAAGGAAACGAAAACATCAACGTGGTGTCATTGTGCCTTTAACAGTCCACTGCTGGACTAGGTCTCTCCTTTGAAAGAAGGAATTGGCCTACTATACCACGCTGGCCAAACGGGTTGGTATCAAGTTTTCCTTCTCTTACAGTCCTGTTCTCAGCATAATATGCTCCCTATATCGGCTCTTACGTCACCTATGGGATGATATGGGGTGGTGAAGTTCCGTATTCTTAATCCGTCACCACATGGGCAACGTGGTGTATGGGAATCGAATCCACAACATGCAGCGCACTACAATAATCGATTTTAAACTTTCGCGATTTGTATACATCATACAATATTATTTAGCGTAGGAGAGTAACAGAGGTGTCTATGCCTTTAAATAAGTAAATTATCGCGACTAAGACCCGCTAAATAATATTGTACAGCGCACTACAATTAGCAAGACATATAGTTACACCGTACGTGCCATTGTAAGAGATTTACATTTGTAAGTTTAACTATGCAAAATATAAGACACTTATATTTACAGATATAAATGACGTAGTTAATTCATTTAGCACGTACGTATTCCCGGAATATTAGTGTGATATTAGTCTCGTGCAGCTAAGAGCCGCAGGCTAGTTTCATAGTGCATAGTGTTATGGAATTTGTAGAGTAGGTTTTAGATATGGAAATGTACATTACTGCAATTATTTCTGATTAATTTATTTCATTATCTATCTATCGATCGACTAGGAACAATGTGTCATAGATTACACAAACATTTGTCCTGAGGCAAATTAATTACTTCATATCATTACGTATCAGAAAGCCCATCGTCTTTTCAATGAAACACTATCAAAGAAAAAAGACTGTAATAAATGTCTGTATAGAGTAAGATACTTTTGAAAACAAGCTCTTCGAATACGTATAATATTAAAATAAGACTGTTCTGTTAACCGTTGAAATTTTATTTTTGTACTGTTCTGAGGCCGATCGGGTACGAAGTAATTATATACTACAGCCATCATCAGCTTAACTAAGCTTATGCAAAAATAGTAAAGGAAACCAAGCTAATCACAAAAATTCTATCTCAATCTCATTAGAAACGAAACAACATACAAACACATACATTTCAGGATACATTTAAAGAAAGTAAAACCCATTCATTTCAACCAATAAACAGTTAGTCGAAAAAAGGACCTCGATATTAAAATATCGTGTCAAATGTTCGTCGGTCTATGTTCGGCCACCGGGGTAGCAAATTGCCAGCGGCCGCCGTGGCCCGCCCTTTGACAACTAAATTGCGACTTTGACTTGCAGATTAAACGTAGATTACATTTGTTTGAAGATATGTAAGCCATCATTTTACGTAAAGTGTGTGTACCAGAAATTCTTTTGTCATTTTGTATTTGGATGACATTGTTATTTTTAGGAACGTTTTTTAATAATGGCCCTTTTTGATTACGTGTGTACCTGATTTTATTTTGACGTGGGCGGTACCTAGACTTATACTGAGACCTTTTTGAGTCTTTATGAAACAGACAGTTCCTTCGGCATTCATTACTTTTTTAACCTGTACTGTCCCATTGTTGGACAAAGGTCACACCTACACTGCTCCAAAGGTGCCTGCCTCCAGCTATTTCTGTCCAATTAATTAAAATGATACTAGATATAAATTAAGAAAAATGGGGAGTATGATAAAAATGTATTTTAATAGAAAACACACAACAACAACTATCGTATCGTAAACATAAGGCACTTAGAAAATTAGTGCTTCATGTACTACGTCTGAAAGTACAATTTTAAGTAGAATCCCTTTATTAAACCTCAGGGAAGATCAAAAGAGACCGGAGGGCTCAAATGAAACCCCGAAATTGTGCAAACCTCCGCAGCAAACATTGTCGATTCGTAGCTAACAAATTTCATCGTCGTGAAGCAATATAAAATTATACTGACGAAAGTCACGGAATTGGTTCAAAATGAAAGGAAATTATAATTTTATATCAAACTAAGTGTAATCAATTGCAGCTTGAATACACTTTATCCTTAGAGTAAAATGGGCTCAAAAATAATGATAACGTGGCTAAAATTGCTTTTAGGACAAAAACGATCTATTCCTATATAACGAACCTAAATAGGCAGAAGGGTCGAGAGAGGGGAGACCGAGGGCTGAAAAAAGGTTTCTCTTGTTATTCAAATGAGTGACAAACTCTTTGAGAAGAGGGCACAAAGATCTCAGCGTTTGCACTCCCCAGTTCGGAACTTTTTTCAACAGTACTTTCGATATTTCGAGGATCTCGTGTCATTATGGGAGGCTAAACTTTGTTTGACGTTCTTCTTTGGATATTTGCCCGGTTTTATTGTGGCCGAAATTTTAGATAGCACTAGTGTACGTAACTTTGAAATTGTTTTATATACCTATTACCTTCTAAAAAGAGAAGGCTTATATTTATAGTATCCCACCGTACTGTAAAACTTAGCAAAAGTTAGAATCATATGATTTAAACGTAGGGTTTCTTTTAAGCCTTACAAACTTAACGCTAATTAAGTTTTTTTTTTATACTCCAACCCTAGAGGGAAAGGTATAGTTTGGAAATACGCTAATTTGAAGCTAGCACTGTGAATATTCTGGCAATTATATTGTAATATTTGCATTGACTAACTACATTGGCAATCGGCAAAGTTATAACGTAGTTTACTATGAACCCTTTTAAAGTGCACGTTGTATAATTAAAATGGTTTTTTCTGCTGCAACGACGGTATGACAAAAAATAGAAATCTTTTTACAAGGTAACTTTGAAGTAACGAAACTTGAAGATGAAGTGATTTATTGACTCACTTATTTGACGTTTCTAAGATAGTAAATATCTAATGCCATGTCCAATGTTTTTCTCTAAAGCCTAGAACATTGTTTAGTCAACATAAATAACGTAAAAAGATTCTACTGACTCATAAGGCAGTTGTCCGACCGCTGGCAATTAGCGAGTTATGATAAGAGCTTGGAACTGAAATGAATTGGCGAACAGCAAGCAAAAGCGAAAAGTAAGTAGCGTGTGTGTAGTATTAAAAGCTTTCTCGCTGGACTTTCAACAAGTGTGTGATTGCGACAGGCGATTACTCGCATCACTCAACTATTAAACTAGTAAAGCGAGTCCTCGCTGACAGCGTGAAAACTCATCAGTGGCCATTACAGTCTTGACAGATGATTTCAGCAGTGTTGCGATTAGTTGCTGCAAGTGCATTTTCTCCTACGGCTGAATAAGTCTATGGCAGCTCAGAACCTTTTATTACATTTGTCGCTTACAATTCTTGGGAATTGAATAAGTGGCTCGTTTAACGATCGAATAAGTAGATGTGTCATACAAAATAAATTAGCGGGTCTTAATTGCGTACAATTAATTTATTTAAGGTATAAATACCTATTTGTTTCACACGTTTCGCTCGTCTTGCACCGAGCGTGGTCGCGGAGAGACTGATGAGAGCTCAGCGCCGTCTTGGGGAAGTGCGGGTTTCGGCACCTACCCTCACTTGGTCATCATTTAAGTTCGCACTGTCACAAGTAGGTATTTATACCTTAAATAAATTAATTGTACGCGATTAAGACCCGCTAATTTATTTTGTATGATGTATACAAATCGCGAAAGTTTAAAATCGATAACTACATGTGTGTCTTTTTACACAGAACGTTTATTTTTGTGCGTTTCTTGAGCGAGAAAATAACCAATATGTAGTCGCTGGCAGTGAGACAATATTTTTTCTAATGTTCTAGAAAACGACATTTACGTTCGAATAAAATTTGTAACCTAGTGTAAGTTAAATTTTGAATGTCTACCCACGATCGAAATACCTACTAGCTTTTTTGTGTAGCAACTGACCTTTTTTTCAACAGCTGAAAAATACTGCTTTCTATTTACCTAAAATACATTTGGAATCGTGACTACGCATTTTATAAAATTACAACACATTTCGGGTAAAACTCAACAGTACTTTCATAAATTTATAAAATTCTGAGTTTCAATTTCGTTTGTAACGGTTTAAAAAGGTCCATAAATATTTTATATTATAAGTTAAAAACGTGAATGTATGTTTTAAATGATGTACAATATTTAGTAAAATAAACAGGGCATATGAAAGATCATAATCGGCGAATGGAAGTTACAAATGACTGTTACCATCGCTGGTGTGATCCATGCCGAAACAGCGAAGCAAATTTTCTTTTCTTTTTTCGCTACACATATAAATTATTATTACATATATTTATTATTAAAAAAAATCAGTTTACCCCAATGTTTCAGCCTGGGTCACATTTATGGAGTATTTCACTTTTATCTTTCAAAAAATTACGAAATTACCACACGCTGCTTAAATATAAGCAACACGGGGAGTATTACATAGATTTGATTATGAATCAAAACGTTATGAATATCCAGATCTTAGTTTTTAACTTAAATAGACGATAAACGAATACCTTTATACGTTCATCTAAAATAGAACAAAAGTCCCAGAGTACAAAAAAGTTGGCGACTATCAGTTCCTTTTAACCGGTAGCGCGAAAATTGATCAAATATCCGAATCCTTTTAAATCGGTTTAAATAAATGCCTTCTCAACGTCCTTGACTGGCTTGGGCAACAAAAATGGCCGTCAGATAAGGACATACATACATACATACATACATAGACTCACGCCTGTTTCCCGGAGAGGTAGGCAGAGACTACGGAACGCCATTTGCAACGATCCTGACATATCTCTCTAGCTTCATTCACTCCCATCAGATCAGATAAGGACATTGTAATCGATACCGTTATTTTTGGGTCTCAGATAAAAGGGATAAACGAAGGTTTAACTTACCCCTCTTTGCAGGCTTCAGTGTTGACCTGTAACAAAAATAAATGAAATATTAGTTTGAGTTTCAAGTAAAACTTTTCTGAAGAGATAAAAAACCTAAAATAATCTTAATATATAAAATCCTTGCGTTACTGACTGACTGACACACACGCTACAGCCGAAACTATTGGGCGCAGGAAGCTGAAATTTAGCACCTATGTTTCTTGGGGACCGTGGGGGTGCACTAAGAAGGGATTTCCCAAAATTCCCACGGGATCGGTCAAAACGGGTAAATTTAAAAAAAATGCAGTCGTAGCTGCTGGCGTCCTCTAGTTTTTAATAATTAAACGTCAGCCAACTTTAGTGTGATTTATGAATATTGAAACGATTATTACGATTAGTTCAGAAAATGTAAGCTAAATTTTTCGGAGGAAATTGGAATAGGCCTAGTAATCTGTTTAATCTAGATGTATTAAAAAAATTGGGAGCTTTCATTTATTTTCTTAATAGAACGATGTTTTACAAAAAAGTACTGTAGTAATATTTTCCAAATTATAAGGCAATAGGCACGACTAGCTTAAAATGGGTTATTGACCTCTTTGTTTTCTTTGATAAACTAGAAAGAGTTGGAAACAAATAAATTGTGTCGAATTTAGTTGCAGAATTTTTCTGCTGTTGTGTAACATTCGTCGAGACTTATCAACTTCATCTCTTTTGCCGCTAACTAGGTACGTCATTTAGTATAATGTAATATAATACTATTCTACCACATACATA
Source organism: Euclidia mi (assembly GCA_944739405.2). Taxonomy (NCBI): domain Eukaryota; kingdom Metazoa; phylum Arthropoda; class Insecta; order Lepidoptera; family Erebidae; genus Euclidia; species Euclidia mi. The sequence continues at coordinate 56,423,958 of OX123201.2, forward strand.
CATCACCATCTAGTCCCAAGCTAAGCAGAGCTTGTGTTATGGGTTACCCATAACACAAGCTCTGCTTAGCTAAAAAAAGTATATATGTATGTTTATCCATTATCTAGTGATAATGGATAAACATACATATATACTTTTTTTTGTAAATACATACATAAACATAGAAACACCCAGACCAAGACAAACAACCTAATGGAAGGAAAGAGGAACCCACCACGCACCCTCGGATGGGCAACGACTGAGCCACAGGCTCAGTCGTTGCCCATCGGTCCTGAGGATGCCTCATGGAGAGGCGAAACACGTATCGAAGCATAGTCGGTGCATAGAGCGGGATACTGCAAGTCAGGTATTTTTCTGGAACCCATTTCCGCATTATTCCATCTATCCCTTATCCTTTGTCTTTAGAGGAGTTCGGTATTGTCAACCTTTTTCAATTACAATAGTTGGGGTGGGCAATCCGAGGGTGCGTGGTGGGTTCCTCTTTCCTTCCATTAGGTTACAATGGATATCCGCCAAGTAACGCCTGATTCAATCAACTATACCAAGAAAACATCCATGTTCATGCACACAAATGTTTGACTTGAGCGGGAATCGAACCTGCGACCTTCGGCGTAGCAGTCGCTTACACTACCGCTCAAAAATATTCAATTCAATTCAATTCAATTCACTTTATTTCAGATAAAATCCATAGATTACAAATAACTAACATTGCACACATCAATATAAAATAAGTAAAAGTTAATGTCAATACTATAATATATAAAATTAATAAATTACAGTTAAAAGTTCAATTGAAAATAATAAATAAATAATGCGAATTCAATATAATGTCAAAATCAAATTAAAATTAATAGAATTTAAAAGTAAGAAATTCAACATTAATAAAATCAAAGCTAATTTAATTTAAAATTGATAAAATCGGAGATGATACCTATATATAAAAAATATCAAATTCATAATTAATAAAATGTCAATATCTAATGCGACTTATAAATATAATTGATGATCAGATGACATGCATTTGCAGCCATCTCTGCTGCATGGGAGACTCCCATCGGTCTGCGAATACATTCAGAACACTGTTGGCACTGCCTCGCATACGAGTCATTATAGAGGCGCACCGTTTTCTAATAATGGCTCCAAAGCCATCTACATGCGCGTCGGTAAACATACGAGAGGCACTACATCGCCACGGCAATCCCAACAGTACTCTGAATGCGTTATTATATTGGACACGCAGATCGCTGTATGCCCGCTGCGTGTAACTGACCCACAGATTGCACGTGTAAAAAGATTGGCAATAAGCTTTAAAAAGCGTTATTGTACAGCGTGCAAATCTGCGAGCCAGCATATTACATCGGACAGCCAGCGACCTGCGCTCCCTTTCTAAATCGCAATCATCTTTTAAATCCTCGGTGACCCAGTGGCCTAAATACTTATATTTGTTAACCCTTCGTAGGACCTGTCCATTGAGTGATACCGTAGGTATTTCCGTGTAGGCAACAGTTTTTGCACTAAAGAGCATGATCTCACTTTTATTTGTGTTATATTTAAGCCCATGAGTCACCGCATAGGATTCACAAATAGCCAATAGACATCTTAAGGCACCAACAGATGGTCCCAGAAGTACCATGTCATCTGCATAACTATAATTATTCATACAAACGCCATCGACATGGCATCCTACATTGGTACTGCTGAGTCTAACTATTAGCTGATTAATGTATAGATTAAACAAGCGAGGCGATGTGAGACCCCCTTGCCGTACACCACATTCCAAACGGTAGTCACTTGAGTGTTCGCCCGCCCACCTAACACTGTTTCTCTGGCTGGTATACCAATACTTAAATATTGAGGTAAGTTCCGGCGGCAAGGTAGTCTCAGTCTCAAGTTTACGCCACAATACATCATATTGGACCAGGTCAAAAGCCCGCGACAAGTCCAAAAAACAGGCAAACACTGGTGTTTTCCTTGCCGTATAGTATTGAACAGTCTGCTTGAGACATAAGATAGCACTTTCCGTAGAAAGACCTGGTTGAAAACCGAACTGAGAGTCGTGTATGTTGCAGTGTTTTATCATATGTTTATCAAGCAGACTATCCAAGACCTTGGCTACCACTGTCGCCAGTGAAATGGGCCTGTAATTGGTCATGTCAGAGGCGTCCCCTGTCTTGTTCTTTATAATTGGCACTACAATTGTATACATCATGTCATCCGGCAGATAAGAATGTCTTATACACAAATTAAACAATAAAGCCAACACACGAGGTATATGTACACCTCCATGCTTCAGGTGCTCTATGCTGATATTACCTTGCCTTTACTCGCAATTTCTGTTCTTGAAAGATAGCACTATGCATAATCTAGTTTAAAAACTTAGTATGTCCACGAAGAAAATTACAGCCATTAAAGATATAGCCAGACGCATTACTGATTTTATTCAAATATCAAAACATGTTAGTCTCACATAATACATACATAACTTCATGTCTTTTATCCCCGAAGGGGTAGGCAGAAGTGTTACATACCCACAATTCGCTAGTTATGTTTTGGTCCCAATGCAATAGGGGGCGATCCTATCTCCACCTACCGGGCACATTATTAAGCGAGCGATAATTAACATGTTATTCTCAAAGGATAATTGATTTGAATGACTTCAATTAAATTTAAGCTACTCTTTGGACTTTCTAAGACCATATCAGAACCTGATACATTTTGTCTCGCATATTGCATGTATAACAAAATCCAAAACCAATTTTTCAAAAAATCGTTAATTATTGTTATAATTCCGTAATAAAACTTTAACCATAGTATAGTCACAAATCAAAGATAACGAAATTTATTAAAATACTAGCTGTGCCCGCGACTCCGTTCGCGCGGAATTTGTCTTTTCATTAGGCTACAGAATTGATACCCAAAATGTTTTAAGTTGCATATAATACTTATATTGAATAGTGTAGATGTAGATGTCCTGAAAATAGCTCAAATGACTTTCACCAAACTTGTTCGTGCGAGTCCACACCGCGAAGTTACCAATCGCGAGTAAAAGATCAGAGAATTCCTGTGCATGTTCGTTGCCTCGTAATCGCGCTCGCATATTTAATGTCAAATGCATAGCGATAATACAATCCCATAGTTATAAGCTCTTTAGACAGGCTCCAATTTCATCAGCTCTTGTCTCATATTGTATGGTGGTATACAGAGCAGACAGAGCCTAACGAAAATCGCCACGAAAAAGTACTGTTATACCGCCCATGGGTTCGTAATTTTGCTTGAATTCCCTTAGTTTGCGATCTACATGCTTAGACTGCTTCACGGTTTGCCATCGTATATTCATCTCATATGATAAGATGACAATAACGTTAAATCTTAGCTTTGTCACTGCTTTTAGAGATATCACAAACAGAACTCTGCGTGGTCCAAGTCGATCGGAATTTTAAACATTGTAGGCACTTTTTAGGATTCTTTGTCCAAAAATGGCAAAAATTGGAAGCCTATCAGGGTTTTTTTGGATTCGCCATATCTGTCTGTCTGTCTGTACTTCCATATGTCACATGCATATTATACCGAAACCATTAAGACTACATCACTGAATATTTTTAGAAAGATGTAAGTATTCTGTGAACCGCTGCACGACTTTTATACAAATATAACAAAGGAATGACAATTAAAGGGTCCTCTCCATACATGGAGCTGACGTGAAAATATTTTTACAATGCGGCATGTCTAGGTATTTAAAAATAATTTTAGGGTACCTGGCATTATAAATTCCTCAAAGTCAATCGTTTGAAAGATAGACGCTTCCAAAGTGGTTAAATGAGTATCGTTCCCCCGCCCCTCCGTCCTCAAACTTTTGAAGTAAGAGAGTGACAAAATAAATCTAAAAAAAAGATATGCTGTAGATCATAAAGAAACTTCCAACAAAAATTCAGTCAGTCAGTCAGCAGTTTTTATATTCAAAAACCGCAAATATAACTTGGTCGTTAATACAAACACTATGAAAAATAAAGTTATTTGTACCGGTGAAAAAGTGATAGTGGTATATGGTTAGGTGAAGATAATGGGTATGTTTAGTGTATACGTCTAGCACAGAGCCCTTCATGAGCGAGTCCAACTTGCTTTTGATTTAATTATTCATCCTTGCAAAGATGTGGCTGTTTCCTGTCTGTATATATTAAATCATTGCGTTACTGATTGACTGACAGACAACATGCAGCCAAAACTATTGGTTGCAAGAAGACAAAATTTCTTATTTTTTTAATTTCAAAATTCAAAATCTAAATTCCCATGGAAGAAATTGCAAAATTAATCAAAATGAGCGGGTTTAGCGATCATCCTCTAGTTCCCGATGAAGCAACAGCAAGCGCAATCTTACTTTAGCTTCGTTCCTTTGCCGAAATCACCTTGGTAGGAAAAGTCTTCCCGTTCCACCCGAAGCATCTACAAATAGTATTTTTCCCAAATCACTATCCACGTTACGACTAAAACGATCATAATTATATTAAACGCTGTTCTTCAGTAAGTCTCGAGCCATAATTTTGCAGGCTTTCGGCTAGTTCTAATGGGTAATAGTTTATTTCGTGTATGGCGTAATCTTTATATACGTACACCATACGTACACCAGCAAATGATGGTTCGGGCAGGCTATATTGAGTAAGTAATAGGATAGATATAACTATGTATAAACCGTTGCATGACAGTTCATGCAACGGTTTATTGTCAAGCATCAGTGAAAACCGCATTCCAATTCGATAAGCAGTTTCTGAAAATTAGCATGCAAACGCACAGACAAACAGACAAAAATTTTAATAATTATATTTTTGGCTTCTCTTCTTTAATATAGACCAATTAAAATAGATTTCTCCTGAATATCTTCTTTTTCCATGTACAGACATCGATCAGTTACAGATTTATTATATGTATAGAGGCCGTTTCGCGCGTTAAACAAAAATCAACCGTATAGCCGTATCCATACTGGCGCGGCAAGATTTCTATATATTTTTTTATAAAATACATATTAAAGTTTACTTTTTGCATATGGGACTTTGATAAAGATATATCTTTGTGAAATACAATATATTTATGTATTTAATACACTTTGAAGAAATGCCTAACGATTAAACACGTTATTGTGGCTAATTTATAAAAGATAGATGTATACTATTGAGAACCTTTTTGTAGATCTTTTGAAGACCATCATCTTTGTAATACATAGTTTTGGTGTATGATCAACGTATGCGAAGATAAGAGCTCGAAAGCGCATTTTCATCCGACTTGCTTCAAATTTATCGTCACTGCTCAGCTCCTATGTGTCTTAGTGTTATGTTATATAGTCTATAACCTGCTTAGGAGTATGGACTACAATCGTACCAAGTTTGGTTAAAATCCCTTCAGTAGTTTTTGACCCATGCGTGCACATACAGACAAATGGACAGACAGACAGACAAAACATTTACTGATTGCATTTTTGGCATCAGTATCGATCACCATTAATCCTCCGATATTAATTTTGAATATATATTTAATGTACAGAATTGACCTCTCTACAGTTTTATTATTTATTAAAATAAAATAAAATATCTGTCAGAACAGCCCAATCACACTTAGTTTTCTAAGTGTGATTGGGCTATTCTGACAGGTATTTTTTCCTAAGAAAATATCAAATATTTGGACTAAGTAAACCACCCAATAATTCTCTATTCAATTATTTTTATCCCTCGTTTCTATGCAGAGGTTTTCGTAAATATAATAACAATTTCCTTCAAACAGTCTGTTTTATTCTTGGAAACGATTTGAGAGGTTCGCGAAAATAGAGGTACAAGATACTTGTATCGACTAGGCCAGCATTTTTTAAACATTTAATTTTTTAATAATTTTCACAATAACGCTACAGATTATTAAATACCTATATATTTATATATAATTTCTAAGAATTATAAATGTATATAAAACTAAAAATAAAAGGTGAAAATATATATGTACAGGTGTATTTAGGCGTCGTTAAATGCCTCCACATCAATATCATCGGGTAACGTGCCCAGAAGGCTGGCATTGTCAAGCTGGATGGCAATGCTGATTCTTTGAGCAAATAATAAACCAGCCTTCTGGTCACGTGAGACGTCGATTAACCCTTTAGATATATCTCGGTATAAAGAACGAGCGCTATGACCCCATAAGCCTAGCATATAATTTCTCAAACTATATTACGCAACCCACTGGTGGGTTGCGAGCGAATATTGAGTCGGTTTTGAAATGTAGGGCGACACCGACTGACTGAAGTTCTCCTACTCTTCACGCCTTTATCCTCCCAATTATAGCTCCCTTTTTGTCAAAAAACAGCTTAGAAGTGGGTCTCAAGATTGAAATTCTTGTTTGATGGGTCGGAGCTCAAATAACTTTGGGAGCCACTGGACTAGGCTATTTCATGTGTGTGTATTTTGTCAGGGTTAGGCTCGAACTATGTGTTGAGTTTTGTAGACGAGTATTGCATATGGCGGACGAAATTTCTACTCGGCACCGTAGTTTAGTGTTTGAATAGGGTCTACGTAATTTTGTTTGTTCTTTTTGTCTTAGTTTTTTGGGTCAGATATGTGTTATACTAGTAACTTATATAAATGTGAAAGTTTGTGAGTATGGGTGGTTGTTGGTCTTTCATATAAAAACGACTGAATGGATTTTGATGAAACCTTGCAGTCATATAACTATAGCTAAAAAAAAGCCTGTAAGCTACATTTTGTCGCCATAATTAACACTGATGTTTGACAGTTTGTGTAAAGATTCCTACAACAGGTCTACTATTAAAAGCTTAAAGAAAAAGGCTATTTCTCTGAGTATCTAAAGACAATTACTGAGGAATGATCTATGCTACGTTAAAAAAAATTTAATATAACATGCAACTCAGTTTTATTTACCAAAGGTCTTAATAACTATAACTTACTTTACGGAAGCGCTCGTAGCTAGACTTAGCTTGTTGTTCGTAACAGAAGTTAAGCAACGCTTGCACTGGTCGCCACTTGGATGGGTGACCGTGTGTGGCATCTACATCTGAGCGCTACCGTGTTTTGGAGGGCACGTAAAGCTGTCGGTCCCGGTTCCTGTCTTAGGATAAGAGTCGTTAGGCCACGTCAGAGGCCTTCGGGCGGTCTGAAAAACTCCGACACTAGAGTTGGCCACACACACGAAAAACAAACAAAACTTCACGAAATTGTAGGCTTATGTTCTATTCTGGTTTACCTACTAAGTTCAAAGCCGTATCTCGCATTTCAAATGTATGTTAGTTCCAGACTAGTAATTGCGGTTGAACACTGAGGTAACCTAATATTAGATACATTTACCAACTAAATCGTAGTATATCGATGCTGTAACTAACTGTTATTAGTCTCGAAATACACAATGAGTTACTAGGAAAGCCGTATATTATTATATATTCTGATATATCAACATACAAGCTTTCCTACGTCTTTTCATATCCATTAAATTAAATGTTTGATATATTTTTTTTACAAAATATTATATTATTTCCTTCCTTAACGAGAATCTTTTCTTACATCTTTTCTTACATCATGAAGGTGTCATATAATACTAAGTTTTCATGAATTAAACAAAGTCAGAACTGTGCAGAAACTACATTTATCACGATTTATCGTACGAGCTTATAGTTTATACAATACTATGATTTATTTAGCATTATGTTGTTTTGTAGTGTATTCTGTTCGACGCTGTAGATACTTTATAAAAGCGTATGACAATACACATATATTAGTCGATCTAATTTTCTGCATTTTACGTTGTAATCTTGCTATTTGGAATGTAGCTAAACTTAATATACGAATTGCCGGCATAGTGGTATATTTTTCAAGTTACATTGTGTTTCGTTACGTACTTTTGTGCGTGTGTTGGTGTAGTAATTTTAACGTCTGTTTACTGGTTGTGCACTTGTTTATCGCCTCATTTGGATTGAAGGATCGTGTAACCAATAAGTGTAAGTACAGACCTTATTATAAGTTTATGATTCAAGCTCGCTGTAATTCTGTACTTATGGTACTTATACCCACATATCACGAACCAATATTTTACGTTGTGTTTTACTGTGAAAAAATTATGTATAAAATATCTGGGGAAATATTTATAATGTTAGCTTTTACGCGTCATAGAATATCATATTGCCTATTGTGTTTTTGCTATATTTATGTTTGTCTTGTTGCCGATCATCGTTTACAATGAATGAGCTGGACATTTACTACCAAAATGTACGCGGATTGCGTACAAAATGTTGCAATTTTCTTAGAAATACCTTATTACATACTTATGATATCATTTGCCTTATGGAGACATGGTTAACTGATAGTGTGCACAGTGCGGAAATAATAGATAATAGGTACGTAGTTTACAGACGCGACAGAGACAACGCTAAAAATCGACAAACGAAGGGTGGCGGTGTTTTATTGGCTGTAAATAGTAGGTTGGCATCTGTTGAACGACAAGATTGGCGATCTTCAGCCGAGGATATCTGGCTAACAATAAGATACAAAAACAAAAAACATATGATGAACTATAACATAAATATCTGCACTTTATATTTATGTGCTGAAAACGTCGGTAACTCTTTTGCAACACAATTAACTAACTTCACAAAAAAATTAAATGAAATTGTCTTATTACATCCGACGGATACGTTCTTGGTAATTGGAGATCTGAATATGAGTAACATTTGTTGGACCAGACGTGATGACGGTGCTTTACACCTTCAGCCGAGCGGTTATTCTGGAGCATGCCAAAGTGAATTTATCGACTCCTTAAGCATAGCTAACCTAAAACAGTATAATCACTTGCAAAACTGTTATGGTAGATTGCTAGATATGGTACTCTCCAGTAGCCCGGTCAAGGTTACAGGATGTGAGGAACCCTTGACACCTGAAGATTCACATCATAAATCATTATACATTAAAACTCAGTTTTTGTTATTTGACACTATTAAGGATAATTTATATACCAAATATTTATATAACATAGGTAACTACGGTAGCATAATGTCAGAGTTAAATCTTACAGACTGGGACACATTATTAAAATCACATAGTTTCGAAAAGTCCGTATCTAATTTCTATGACATATTGTACGACCTTCGCGACCGATTTATACCACATAAAAAGTATAAGAATAATAAATACGGGGGGTATTTTGGTATACCTCACCGCTTATCAAAATGATAAAAGAGAAGTACAAATACCAACGCAAATATAAAATTTACAACAATTTCAGTGATTACGAGTCATTCTCTTGTTTGAGATCTCGAGTAAAAATATTAGAGAGACAATGCTTTGACCAGTACATAGCCAGAACTGAACCATCAATCACAGTTAACCCGAAAATCTTTTGGAACTATGTTAAGAGTAAACAAATGAGTAATACGTTTCCTAGCACAATGTACTATAATAATGATACAGCAGAAAGTGGTAATGACATTGTTAACTTATTTGTTTCATACTTTGAATCCACCTACTCAACCAGCAGCCAAAATAACCCAACCAGTTCTGGGACACATGTAAGTGATAGTATGTTTTCTGGCATTTCTACAATTGAAATAAGATCAGACAGTGTCAATAGACTATTAAAAACAATTGACATGTCTAAATCTGGTGGTCCCGATCAAATCTCTCCCATATTCTTGTCGAAATGCGTGGATAGCCTCACAAAACCGCTAACGATACTATTTCAGCGTTCCATACAAGAAGGTATAGTCCCTGATATGTGGAAGACTGCGTTAATAACACCCATCCACAAAAAAGGTGACAAAGCAAACATAGAAAATTATCAACCTATCTCCAAACTATGTCTTTTCGCCAAAATATTTGAAAAAATAATTTACAAGCAGGTCTATACCGCTGTCAAGCAACAACTAAGTGATGAACAGCATGGGTTTTTACAAAATCGATCGACAGTTTCCAATCTGATAGCAGCCAATGAATACATTACTGAGGGTATGGAACGACGAGCACAAGTTGATGTCATCTTTACGGATTACAGCAAATGCTTTGATAGAATCAGCCACGATATATTATTGTTAAAATTATCCGCAGCTGAAATTCACGGTGACTTGTTTCGTTGGTTTAGCTCTTATATCAATAACAGGTCTCAAGCAGTAGTATTACAAGGATACACCTCTAGATGGATCACTGTACCGTCAGGTGTTCCACAAGGATCCCTATTAGGCCCTTTACTCTTTACCCTATTCATTAATGATATTAAAACATGTTTTTTGCATTCAAATATATTATTATACGCTGATGATATGAAGATTTTAAAAGAAGTTTTTGTAGAACAAGATACACTAGATCTTCAAGAAGATCTGCACAGATTTGAAGCTTACTGTTTAAATAATAAATTGGATTTAAACGTATCTAAATGTTACACTATGACTTACACTAGAAAAACACATTGCATAAATACTAATTATACTCTTAAAAATTCAATTTTGAAAAGGGTTAATGAACTGAGGGACCTTGGTGTTGTACATGATAGCATATTGTTGTTTGATGTACATGTAGAGACAATAGTTGCGAAAGCAACGAAAATGTTGGGATTTATTTTAATAACTTCAGCTAATTTTAAAGATATTAAAACTATTAAAATACTATATTGTGCAAATGTGAGAAGTAACCTAGAATACGCGTCACAAGTGTGGAATCCTCAATACGACATATATATTACTCGCATTGAAAACATTCAAAGAAAATTCATGAGGTATTTGCAATACAGGACACGCTTTGAACTACCGGATTACCAAACAAGATGTAGGCATTTTCACATTTTACCCTTAAATTTAAGGAGAGACATAGCGGATGTAGTTTACTTTATGAAAATTGCAGCAGGTCATATAGATTGCCCCGAACTCTTAGCTAAAATTAATTTAAGATCTTATAGCAAGCAACTTAAGAACATGAAATTACTATATGTACCAACAGTGAGCACCAATTATAGGCAAAACAGCTTTATGAGCAGAGCAGCCCGCTTATTTAATGATTTACCTGTAGATAATGTAGATTTATTTACAACAAGCACATCGGCAGCAAAGAGAGCATTGGCACAAAACTTCTTTATATAATTTAATTTTATAACTTTATATTTGTTTATAGTGCCCAAGCATGCGTTGTTGGGTATTATTTGTTTTTACCATTTATTATTATTACTTAACATTTGTTGTTTGATTTTTAATTGGCTTAGAGGCTTAAATAAATGTGTAAACATTGTAATGTAACGCTGTGAATCTTCCGAATAAAATAAAATAAAAATAAATTAACTATTTTTAAACGAGTACTTGCCTAATTTAATTACTTTGTCCAAAGTCTTAATTACTTCTAAATATAGAACGCGAAAACTTATTCTATGAACACAAAGTTTAAAAATTTTGCCGTTGAGTTGAAGCCAAATTCTTGGAGACTTATAATACACAGGAAGCCGGCTCCAGTCATTGCTCTAACCAACTTTAATAAAATAAAAAACGAGAAAAATGAAGGAGTACAAATTTAAAAAAGAAAAATTAGGGGCACAATTTTAAACTTGGTCGATCCCCCAACTAAATGAGAAAAGACAAAGTTTCATAAACTTGTGCATATCTTATTATTTTTGTAGAATTCATTATGAATATCTAAATAATAAATTTGCCTTTTCAAAGTGTAGTTATGGAAACTTTCCTTCGGTTTAGGGTAAATGTGGAAAAACGGTCTTGTATTGGTACACTAGTTGGAGTTAGCGGTTCCACCTTAACTAAACTAGAGATTAAAACTGTGTTGCTTATCACTAAACATGAGCTGAAAATATACTTGTTATCTCGTCAGAAACGGTTTCAAGTTTGGTACCTACGTAGCTCGTAGTACCATTGCTGGTAGATTGTAAAACCTTAAGAGCTACTGTCCCTTTAAAGGAAGCGGCAGTGTGTAAACGTAAAGACAACGTGACCTATATTAAGCTTTAATAGTAGTACAGTATGAGCGATATGAGATTGTATTATTTTGTTCCTCAGAAATGTAACTCATAATCTCTACATAGATATATGTTACTCATAGCACTACATTACTGTACTTTTGTTAATTATATATTTCAATCTAGGTTGTGGTTGGTCGGCTGTCTGAAACTTACGCTGTTGTGCAACTAATTTTAAATTAGTTTAACTAGTATTGAAATTCCTTATTTCAACGGAAGGTGTGCAAAAAAGTGTTAATCTATCTATATCAAATTAAGTATTAATTTCGACTCATATTTACACTACAAACCTAAGGTAAACGAAGCATTAAAAATACGGAAGACCTTGACCGTAAATAGCACCGCGTTCTTCCGTATCATATGGGATTACGTAAAAACAACACGATGAGTGGACATCGTTGTGACTAAGGCTGAGCGTTATAAAATAACATGGGAGACATTTTAGTTATTGTTTTTACTAGAATATGTGGGTGAAAATGTCTGTGAATAATATTGATGTAAAAGAATTGATTGCTGGAGGTCAGAGATCAAAATCGTTATTGCAAAGTGCTGTGCAACTTAATATTTTTGTCGTCTAAGGTTTCGTTTATCATTCTATTCCATTATTAAAATGATGTGGTAATAACACCAAATGGATATGAATGAATGAAGGTGATGTTGATTAAGAATTATGAACTTCGTTATAGTTCAATAAAATGAAAAGAAAACGTCAAGTTTTTTTAAAACGTCTGCTTAAAAAGCTCATCTTTTTAACAAGATATTTTTTTGTTTTTAAGAATGAGACCACTACCGTACAAAAATTATTATTCATTGAAATTAAACTACAGTTTACGGATTTTATCGCGTTATATTACTTTCACTGGTTATTTGTTATTACATTTAAACCGAAAGATCTAGAAACCAGTGAAAGTAATATAACGCGATAAAATCCGTAAACTGTAGTTTAATTTCAATGTGTAACATTCGCGTAAACCCAAGAAAATATTATTATTATTCATATTCCAGTTCAACATGAAGCTCAGCCAAAACGGTTATAAAAAAATATAATATGGATGTATCTGCCGGCACCACCTAGTATAATAATAGTTTTCTAAAACTTTTATAGGTATTCGTTAAAGCAATAAAATATCTAAATCATTTTTCCTAAAATCACTTCAAATAACGTACCAAATCTAACGCAAAACATCTTGTTCAACACGCAATTTAAATCTGCAAAGAGAATGGGTAACAATTTAAAAAATCTAACATTTATTTTTGGTATAATTTAAAAATTCTCAGGCCGGATGGACGGGCGTGTTGACAAGCCGTCTTGTCTGTCCCGGAACATCTGTTCCGGAACAAGAGTATATTTATGAGCCGTATATTTCTAGTATATTGTAAGAATACGTTTTTTTAAGAATCAGATGAGTTTTATCAAGTTGATTTACTTATAGATTTTTTTTAATTTCGCAGAGGGGTTTAACAAATTTGACATGTCCGAGGATGTGTATGTCTGTTGGTAGCTTTGTAACTCATAAACGAATGAAAGGTTTATGATGTGGTTTCTTTGTTTTAAATCTGACGAGTTCGAGGAGGTTTTTAGCAGCAGTTTTGTGTTGGCTATTACTGAATATTTTAAATTTATATTGTAAAACACTAAATTAATTTTAAGTAGCTGATGAATGAACTCTTTCAATCAGCTCCTTTCCTCTAACGGCCATTTTCAATATTCGAACTATAGATAGATCTGTAGATTTTAGGTTCGTGTTTGACATATTTTGTATGAAGGTTATGTCAAAAAGTGTCAAAAACGAATCTAAAATCTACAGATCTATCTATAATTCGAATATTGAATTCCATAGTATATCTAGCTCTATAGATCACAATTGGAAGTAACATAAATCGTCGCCAGCGTCAGCGAAAAAAAACATTACGACATCATCTCCAATGAATAAGTCTTAGATAAATAAAATATCGTTTTACAAAAAAAAACAACTTTCCGATTTTTAGTTTATCCGCAAATAACTAAGAACAATATGATTAATTAGTAATTACATCGCAAAAAAAACAGTCGCCATAAAAGAATACCGTAGTTATTTTCACTGAAAACAATATTAAAATTCATAAAACCGCGCCATGTAAATTTCAGTGTAATAAATTTTGTCATCGCAAATGAATTTCAAGCTAACTAATGGATTGAAACAGCGTTTCGTGCATGTTATAGAATCCATAATTTCTCTTTTTTTGGGTTAGACAGTTAAATATTCATAAATATTTTGTTAGTGATTGCTTTAAGAGTATTTTGACTACATCTTTATAAGCATCATTACCAGATCAGTATACATATAATTATAACAGAGGAGCCCACGGTTACGCCTGCGTCATTTAGAGCTACTGCTACATTCTCGTGGCTCATAGCGTAATTTTCTATAGCCTTCGTCGATAATGGGCTATCCAACACTGAAACAATTTTTAAAACCTGACTAGGAGTTCCTGAGATTAGTGCGTTCCAGCAAACAAACAAACTATTCAGCTTTATAATATTAGTATAGGTTGGCTCGCGGTTAGGCTCGGGTCTGTTCTATGAGAACTGTAAGGTCATGCACCCGAAAACCAGGTGCGAGTTTACAGACTTCACTTGACTTCGAAAACATGAAAAGAGACGTATTAGGAGTAGAGAAAATGATACAAACTATTTCTTCATGAGCAAATTATTCAGTCTATATCCATTCAGTGAACGTTATATGTATATTATTATGTATTCTGTCAATGTCAACATAGTTTCTATTAACATCGATGTTTGTTAACAATGTGCCGTTAATCAATCAATCAAAATGGCTTGTAATTTTCTACTGTTGAACGTTCACTAATCTCAGTCCCAATATGTATAAATACAAGCCATCTATGAGTGACGCAAAACATGTATTGAAATAGTTTGGGTGAAAATTGTGATAGGATGAATTAATTCTGTGAAAATTTGTTTTTGTAGACAGGAATATTCATGTAAAAATGGAATTACTTAAAATAACGATAGAATATGTTCTATTTACCTCGATATTTGCGACTGGGTTTAGGTGACGGTCGAGGCTCTTACCAATCTATCACCATCATCAGCCCTTGGATAAGTCAATAGAAAGATTTGAGAAGAACTATACCACACAAAAAAATCTGGTTGGTACAGGCTATTTGATATCGAGTTTTCCTTCTCTTCGCAAAGATACTATTAGTTTCGTGTCTTTAACTTAGGGTAGCGGTAAAATAAACTGCCATTACATACATGTATATTTGTAACTATCAAGAGTTAAATCGCTACCGCCCATGACTCGGACATCAACTTCGCGGCTACATATTTCTACAAAATTCTTTTTCGTAGGATTAATTTTCGCAAATTGTTTTTCATTTCTTTCATAGTTCCCCTCACAAGATATTACATTACACTGCCGGTGTAGCCGGGCCAACGTGCTTCCCAGTTGAAAATGACCCTCATCCTACAGGGAAATAAGGTTTAAACAAGCTGGGAGAAACATTTTGTCACATTCTGGCTGTGTCTTAATCTCAGTCTCAGAGTAATTATGTTTGGAAATGTTGTATTTATTTTTGGATAACGTGTAATGGAATCTCTCTTTTTTATTTGTAAAGGTGCTTGTGAAAGTTGTTGTCGACATACTTTTAATTAAGCTGGTGAATGTCTATATATAGGATACAGACATTAGAATGATAACATATCACTGGTCTCGTGAAAGACTTCGAACCCAGGTTCTGTTTTCACGTCCAAACAGATACGTAAGATAATTAGCATCTCGAGTTATATGAATGTATGTGTGCTATTGTATATCCTATGTTGAGTTGAATTGAATTTCCTATCAGTATACCTAAATGTACCCGCGGTTTCCGACTTACGACTGATAAATAGGTATTTTTATATTGTAAAATTATAAAGAAAATTATACACGACGTTTAATGTCATCTCATCTCAAGGATAGCAAACAGTCACTCTACACTAATTTATTGACACAAGACATTTATCTATCTACTACAAAAAATCTTCAACCAAAACAGACATAGATACAAATACAGAGAGAGCGAGAGCGAGAAAGATAGAGCTCTGTGTAATGAACTAAATGACTTCTATGTCTATCAAGTATCCGTGTAATATCATCTTGAAACACCCCTCGCTTTTGTTTGAAGTGTTAAAAAGTAACATTTCAAAAAGTGTAAAGGAGAGTTACCTTCGACGATAGGGAGTTTTAATCTTTGCATTTTTCGTCAAAGTGTCGCGTTACAGTTATTAACACTGTCTGGGGATACTTTGAATACTTTTGCGTGAAAAATTGGCGCATTGAGACGAATAAATACTGTTTGAGAATATAACTGAAAGATATCATAGTCACATTATTGAGGATAACTGAATAATTTACATGTATTTTACAAAAAATGTGACAACATGCAGAGAAAATAATATTGTCATACGAGAATATTTTATCAGCTTTTTCATTACTTTAAGAGACGCTTAGTGACAGTTTATTACTTAGTAGATGATTTCTGCAAATTTCACTACGGTTTTATGGCATACACGTATAGCGTATGTCATCCAGGTGACATTGTCTAGAGACTAGAACATCTATTCTAAATCTATCAAAAACAAATAAGCAAGTCTCATTTTTAGGGTTGTAGTTTTGAAAACAATTTATAGAAAATAAATATCTAAATTAAACTAGTAACGAAATACGCCTGGTAGCTCAGCAAATTGATTTCGGCACTAAAATAAAAGTAATAGAGTTAGTGAGTACTGCGCTATCAAAACCCACAGCTGTCGGCGTAGATCAATATTATCTAAGCGTTCACGTAGCCGATCTATTATCTGCTATGGCCCCGTAGCAATCGTAGGTGATGCGAAGCTAATCAATGATGTGCTACGAACGGTCCGTAATATGAAAGAGATTACGTACGGTATGCTGATAGTTGATTTACAATCACAAAAGCAGTGTTTGAATATCATGTAATTTAAACTGACTGCACAGAGGGCTTAGTGATTTAAGCATCCGCCACACCTCTATTGAGCTGAGTGTTTTGGGTTCGAGCCCTAAAAGGGTCAACACTCTGTGTGATTTCGACACTGTGTGCCTTTGTGTAAGTTAATTAAGGTAAAGTTTTTCTAAAGGTTTTATATATCATCATCATCAGCCCTGTATATAAACTGTCCCACTGCTGGGCACGGGCCTCTTCTCACTATGAGAAGGGTACGGCTATTGTCCACCACGCTGACCAAGTGCAAGTTGGTAGACTTAACAGGGTTTGTATATAGCCATAAGTTTTAACATAACTTATTATAATTTTGCATTAATCGATGAACAAAAATCTTGACTTTATTGTTATTTGGTACATATTTGTCTCTACAAAAAAAAAACTGTTCACTAATTTGGGCGTTTTTTGTACGTGTACCTTAAACACTTCTACTTAATTCAATAGATTTTTGTTTCCTTGATAACTTTAGTCATTAAGGAGACGTTTTCAATTCCTTTATTTCTTCCAAGTTGATCAGATAGATAGGCAGAGATACCACTAAAGCCACATAATCGTTTGGCTTAAGATCGAAGCAACTTGAGACTTAAGCTCTGACTTAATCTGTCAAGCCTTGAAGCTTAAGAAAGATAATTAAATGCACTTTGTCGTAATCTTTATTAAGTATAATGTTTATTACTGTTTTGGTGTAAACGATTATGCTTTTACCAATTAGTTTTTTTATACTCAGATTATTTTATATGCTGTTTTGTATGTAGATGAATATTACAAAAATACATGGTCCTAAGCATAAGCTTAGATTTACAAAGTAAATCTGAAATAATTCGCCCATAGACTAATAAAATGCTCGTTTTAGTTTTTAATAAATACGAGAAACAAACCATACAAAGGCCCATCCTCCTAGGTTTATCTCAGTTAGAACCCGGGTTAATTTTTTTGTCTGATAGGATTTGACTGTATATTAGCTTTTCCAGAGAGTGATTGTCTATCAGACGTCTGCAATCCAAAGGGATAGTACCAAGGTACAAATATTTGTTCTCAGTGGAAAGCGAACCTACGACCCCCAGCTTGGCAGTCAGTGACTCTACCAGTAAGCCCAAACGTCAATAAATTGATTTATTTCAACCCTGGTTTCAGACTCCCTATAATCTAACTAAATGAATTTACCGGTAAGCTGCCTTAAAACCGGCCGTAAATCAATAAAAGCTGCCGGTATTAAGCATTGAACTTGACCCGACCTTTGTGATTTTTCATTGACCTTTTTACCTGTAGTTCATTCAAAAGACTGCTGTAATGGATATAATTATAAGATAGATATCTGCAAAGCTGCGATTAATTTGATGGCTTGATAATCTGTTTCCATTAGCTTCTGTCGCTAGTTGACCTTGCCAGCTGGTGTAATTCGTTTCAATGATTTGCTAACTACTATTTCGACGACTTCTGTTATCTTGTATTATCTATTGTTTTGTCGTTTTACGCTAGTGTTAGACTTTAAAACTAAATCACTGACTATCTATGATATTAAGCAGGTTTTATTTTAACCAAATCTTCCTATGGTGACGTTTCTGCAAAGCTTTGTAGTAAATCTAGTTATGTCAGATAAAAAATCATAACAGTAAAACTACTTAACCCTTCAACTCCTTCCTATCTTAAAGGACGATTCGAGTTCCTTCATGATACGCATAACCGCCCAGCCAACACAGATTAGCTGAATAAATTTTGCGTAAAAGCAATCCTTTTGACATTAAGCTGTATTAAGTATTTGTATAACTTCTGTGTAAGCGCTTATACAGATGATATTCAAGCAATTTGGGCACAAAATATCTTGCTTCAATTTGGATAACATTTGATTAACAGCCACATAGCAGCTGAATAAATGTTCAACACACTGCATATCTTCTGCATAAATTCTGATTTTTCTTTAGTCCAGAAATTATACATATTTTATTCAGTTGTTAATTCGTGAGTTCAGATATACAAATGATATTCAAAATTCCGATCTAAGAAGTAGTTTTACAAAGAAATTATGCAAGTAAAAAAAGTATAAATGTATTTTTCATTGTGACGAAATCATTTTGTGTTACTTAGTTCAAAAAATTGTACGTCTTCAACAATTTGGTAAGTACGTAAATTGTTTCATACATTTTAAGTAAGTTTAAGGTGAATTATATAAACGCATGGCACTTTACTGTGAATTATCAATATGATTCATGTACATTTTTTGAGCGCCTTAAGATAAAGCTACAATTTAAAAGGTAAACAAATGTGAAATAATATTTAAATAAAATTATCTTTACTTTTTATCAAATTTCAGTCCCAACAAATAATGAGAATCAAATTTTGTATAACTACTAATGTTTCCTACTCACTAAACAAAGTGTTTCATAAGATAAATGTTGAGGATTTTTATAAAAAGAGGTTATATCGATCGCTAGTTAATGGCGGACGGCCAATTTGAATAAAAGTGTCTATTTCAGTGATTATTTTGCTTATTTCTGTATAATAGTTCACATACGACTACATATCCAGAAATTATTTGGTTTAAAGTACAATAATTATACATTTCGCAGAGAAAGGTCTTAAATTACATAATGTAGTATACTCTTCTTCAGCTTTTAGGGTTCTTTTTTATAGAAAATAAATCCATGAATATTTGAGGTTGATGGGATCTGTAGGTACTAATGTAGGTAGGTACTCGTAGGACCCACTATTAGGTATTTAAGGTTATCCACAGCACTACCTACTATGAATGACGCATTGCGTAATATTTAGTTGTTTGACAATTGTTTATATTACCAACTAAATACATAATTATAAACACACAGTACATTGTAGGTAGTTGGAAGCAAAAGTATCGCGCTTTCTTTCCCACCACAACGGTTCGAATGGGCGCTCGGCTAAACTCGGCTTGCTATCGGTTTGCGCTCGGCCACGCTCGCAGCCATAGAGATATTAAGAATAGAGTGGCAGAGTGGGGCCTATTCGTGTCCGCCGGTGGGAGAGAGAACGCAACATTAAAGGCCCCCTGCATCTCTCTCTAACAATACATGCACAACATCAACATTACGCAGTGGCGTGCTACCTGTAACTATTATTTAAATCAGTTTATTAGTAATCAATAGTTTAAAAGTTGTTTTTATTGATACACGAAGATAGTTTGAAGTGACAAAAAAGTTTATATATTTTTAAACTATTGATTACTGATAAACTGATATAAATAATAGTTACAGGTAGCACGCCACTGCGTAATGTTGATGTTGTGCATGTATTGTTAGAGAGAGATGCAGGGGGCCTTTAATGTTGTGTTCTCTCTCGCACCGACGGACACGACACAGTATTGAGTTAGGTACTGTTCTGCCACTCTATTCTAATATCTCTATGCTCGCAGCTCGCTGCGTTGTTGCTCAATGCTCACAGATATCTATGTCTGTGTCAATGCTCATTGAGCTCATTCCAAATTGTAACTTTACGAGTAGGTAGAGAGGTCCCCGTTACCGTAGCTTCCTTGTCGCGCTCGTGTAGTCAATAAGTAAGATACAAACGTAAACATTGAGATTTATTATATAAAATTATTATTTATAATAGTGTTGTTGTTGTTTGTAATAGTGTGGTAGTATTTTTGAAGTGTTATAGAAAAGTTATATATTTTTTTCAGAAACATGTTCAAAATCGTTTCGACTCGTAAAAAAGGCCGGGTTGAATTATCAAGAGTGCCCACTTCATGGGAGAACAATGGAAAGTTATACTGGCCAAAAAAAAATGGCGAGCTACCTACTTTGCAAGAACCCTGCAATCCTACCACAGCCGGACTGAAACACCTACAACTGTACATTACAACGCAATCATTTCAAAACTTTTGAAGAAGCTGAGGAAGAATTATGTCAAATTTTGAATAGAACTGATACGGATAATACGGATTACGAACAACAACAAGATCCACGCGTTAATACATCTTCTCGTATTTCACAAAATAAAGATTTTAATTCGATGGCAAATTGTTTTCTTCCAAATCAGTAGAACGTGAATCACTATCAAATTCTACAGTCTGTGATTGAGATGCAAAGTTGTCACACATATAACTCTCGTTATCTGCACCTAAAGCTGGATCCGGTCTATTTGTTTGAATCACTTATCCTGATGGTGATGCTCAATCATCGTGTACAGAACCCTCTTTAACTGTATTGGTCGCACTTGACCCGGGCCTATTTGTACCAGTTGTCAAACCCTTTTCTATTACTGCACAGATACTATTTTCATCTTTACATACTCTCGTGAACACTTTCTTCTTATTCCTTCCGTTCTCTTTCTTTTTTCCATGAATCATTTACGCTTTTGTTATTATTTTACTGACGAGGCATATGGTTGATGAAGCATTTATCAGTTTTGTCACAAAATGGTGAAATATCTGGATATAAACATACGATATCTTCAACTAATCAGTTATTTGCTGCTTAAATACCCACATTTGTAACTGATATTGTTTTAAGCTGAACATAATGACAATTGTACGCTTATAGCGCTATAAGTTAGGTAAAACAAGGAGTTTATTTTCAATTATGCAGAAGTCAGCTGTGGAAAGAAGAAAAAATCTAAAATATTCAGCATCTGAATCATTTATTCAGATGCTGAATATTTTAGATTTTTTCTATTTCTTAGTACCATTTCGTACACTATGCAGCTTAAAGAAAATATTGCGTCTAATATTCAGCGTTTTGCTGTTTAACTTCTTTGCTTAAATATGTTATACAGGACAATACAGAAACTTCAGACACTGTGCAGATAATAGCTGTTTCAATTACTTTTATTTGAATATCGCTTGTTTAGCAGATTCTACTCTTGACTACTATTCAGCTTAAAAAAAATACGGCGAACTTTATACAGAATTTAGTAAGCTTACAACATTATTTTAATTTAAGAACTCTCTTATTCAAAATAAAGCCATAACATCAGCTGTAATACAAAAGTAATAAAGCTTGACTCTGCTTATTGTGGTAAATTTTCGCTACTATCTGACTTATGTGTTGGCTGGGCGTTATTTAAGGTCATCAGAAAATTTGAAACTATTAATCCCGGTACATTCCACAGCATTGTATGACAAATCTTTTTGTGTTACCGCTGTTCGCCTATGGAATGCTTTACCATTACATATAAGACAGGCTTAAACGATAACTAAATTTAAAGCTTCAGTAAAGGCTCACTATCTATCACTATATTTTCTTCTCGTTCTACAAAATATATGTATTTAATATATGTATGTATGTATGAGTATGTACAGGGTGTAAAAAAACCCTTAACGAAAATTTAAACCCCATTTAGTACCAATTATTACGATCATTTTTTACTTCGGCACCATACCTGGGAAATTACTGGTTCAGGAGATATTGAGGCTCAAAGTCACGAACTTTTTTTTTCGAATTATTCCAAAATCGTGTTTAGAATGATAAATGTACACTTTCTGCCAAATATACATTAAAAAAATTTCAATATTTCCCTAAAATAAACGGCTTTAAAGTTCCCGACGTGTAGTGTATGTCTTACAGCAATCAGCTGCGAGGTCATCCCCCTCGGACGCGCTACCACGTGATCATAAACTGCCGCCACCGCAGCGCACGGTGTAGGTAGATACGGCCGGCGTAGGTACGATGTCTGCAAGCCCGCGCTATACATTGCCGGTAATAAAAGTTGTAAATTTTTTTAAGCTTAAAAAAATTTGGCATGATGTGCAAAACGAGTAAACTTCGGCTTGGTGATGGGTCTTGTGACACCCTGTATATATATATATATATATATATCATCATATCAGCCAAACGACGTCCACTGCTGGACATAGGCCTCCCCCAAGGTTCTCCACACTGACCGGTCTTGAGCCACCCGCATCCAACCGCCTCCCGCGATCTTGACGAGATCGTCGGTCCACCTTGCGGGGGGCCTACCTCTGCTGCGTCGTCCGGTACGTGGCCGCCACTCCAGAACCTTTCTGCCACAACGGCCATCGGTTCTTCGAGCCATGTGCCCTGCCCACTGCCACTTCAGCTTGGCTATCCGGAGAGCTATGTCGGCGACTTTCTACTGCGGATCTCCTCATTTCTGATTCGATCTCGCAGGGAAACTCCAAGCATAGCTCTCTTCATCGCCCTCAGAGTGACCTTGAGCCTTCTGATAAGGCCCATAGTGAGCGACCACGTCTCTGATCCGTAAGTCATCACTGGCAACACATACTGCTCAAAGACTTTCGTCTTGAGACACTGCGGGATATCGGACGAGAAGATATGTCGTAGCTTCCCGAACGCTGCCCAACCGAGTTGGATTCGACGATAGACCTCCTTCTCGAAGTTGGACCTACCTAATTGGACTACTTGTCCCAGGTATTACACTCGTCGACAACTTCGAGCGTAGAGTTCCCAACCTGAATAGGAGCAGGTACAACATGGACGTTCGACATGATTTTCGTCTTGTCCATGTTCATCCTAAGACCTACTTATATGTATATATATATATATCGCTTTGTTTACTGGTACACATGCAACAACCAATTTTCTCCTACCAATAATATTTCCATCCAAAGGTTGCCTGGCAGAAATAGCTTTCAGCGATAAGGCCACCCATAAGTAGAGTACAAATACTCTACTTAGTTATAAGATTTCTAATAATGTTTTTTAATGTGTACAATAAAGTGTAAATAAATAAATAAAATAAAAGAATTTAGACGTATCGAATTGTTGACTGTGCTAATATCGTGGTACCTACGCGTAAGTCTAGAGTCTCTTTTCTATTTATTGCATAAAGTTTTACAAGAAAGCAACAATAAAATCCAATTTGAATTTAGTATCTAACTGGACAACAGAATCGGGGTCATTGCTCATTTGTGTGGGCAACTAATCAACAAGGCTGGCTGTTTAGCCAGCCTTGTTGAGTCTTCAAAGCCGACCCTAAACTTCGGGGAATGGCTAGGAAAGGCCCTGATTACCTGTTTTATTACGTTTAATTTTAAGGAAGCTACGCATATTGATCTGCTTACGACCAGAATTACGAATAAAAAGATACCATGGCAAGGTCCAATACACGGAGACCTGCACAATTAATGGCGTATTGGGTTAAACGGTCGCTATGTTTACCTATGCGCTTGTAAGTGCTATAGGTTTATTTCTTAGAAGTGGATATAGAAATTGGTATTTTAAGTCTCTGTTCTTCGTTTTAATCTGTGTCAATGTATAAGATTGACTGCATAACTATAGCGTAGATTTTTAAGTATTTATGTCGCCGTTTGGCACTGCCTCGCGTATAGCAGGTTTGATTCTCACACGACACTACACTGTCTGAACCAGAAATTGTTATTTCGAGTCAGGGTGTTATTTTTTATCCATCGATAAAGTCCTTTGTGTCACAGGATTCAAAGTTACAACCATAGTCACCTTTTTCATAAAAATGAACATTAAAATTCACCTTCAAGTATCTAATCTCAATGTGTCACATGTGTAGTGAAACTGTGCCAAAATTGTAATATTATCAAAAGTCCTACAGTACATCGTCTTAAGAAACATAAAACAGACATATTTTATGCTAATTGTTGTGTGAATCCAAACGAAGATAATCCGAATTGAATTACAGCGGATTAAAATGTCATCAATGTAAAATGTAAATCCCTCTTTAATTGCAGGGCCACAAATGTATAATTCTTAATGACGTCACATAACAATATAATTGCGATGTTGCCGCGAGTTCTGTGATGAATTGAATTAGGTGAGGCTTACCGGGAACCCGTTGTAAAATTGTGATGTTTAAGAATAGGTATGTGCATAAAGCCTTTAATAAAGTCAATGCGAATATTAATACCAGAGGAATATCTAATTTCGTAACGTATAAGTACACACTCCCAATTCAATATCCACTCTCAATTTTTTTTTGGTCTCTGGCAACACTGGTATTAAGACGTAAAACTGTGCTTCTCCCAATATTTATTTAATTTTATTTGATTTAATTAACTTTATCAGGTATTATTTGTGTTTTAAGCTCTTATTAGTGTGTGATATTAATAATTAACTATATAATTTCATAATTAGAAGTGAATGTTGGTGAATAATATATAGTAAAAGTTTTGCAAAGTCATCTGTCAAACAAACGAACTATATACTTTAAAATACTTTGCATTACTTTTCTAATATTCGAGCAGTTGAGGTAAGTTTACGTAATATCGAACATTTAAACTATTTACATAAGTAGTAAACACCTAGTGAACATATCTCGATTAGCCGGCTCATCTTGGTTGGTGCCTTACACAAACTTAAGTGTCATACTTACAATAGTAACAAGTAATTATTATTTCTGTCTTTTGTTAATAAGTTTCTTGCGATCTTTTTAATCTATTAACAAGATGATGACCAGGAGGGCGCGTCAAGAGGAGGAAAAATTTCAATTAACGCTTATAGAACTTAAGAAATACAAGGCTTTGTGTGAGACACTACAAAGGGAGCATGATGATAATGAGAGGGAGATGTTACAGGTTTTAGAGAAAAATTCTCAACTAAGAACTGAGATGGCAGAAATTCATTCTCATTTGATTACATCTTTAGATGAACGCAATAGGTTACAATCAATAGTAAACAATTTTGACAGTTGTAGTAATGAATTTGAGACCGCTCTCAAGCGTATCACCCAGTTAGAGGGCCTCCTAAGTGAGGCTAATAATCATATTAATAGATTGGAGTGTGCAGATCGGTCCATCAAAGCAGCCACTTCACAATCACTGTTTGATGAGCTGGTTGGTAGCGCTCCATCTATGGTTTCTGCCAACTCAAACAATGAAGGTAACAAAGTTATTACAATTGACTTAACTAATGACACTTCAATTATTCAATCAAGTAAAACCATAAACTCACCCAATAAACTGAAAAAGTATGTAAAGTTGAATAAACAAATTAAGAAAAAGGAAAAATTATTAAGAAAATATAAAAATTCAAAAGCAAATGTCAATTATTGCCGCAAGTATATAGCTCTAAAGGAAGATATGTCTATTTGTATTACTCAACTAGATAATAATCTTTAAAAATATGATACTGATATTCATTGCCTGCAGACAGAGATTGATCGCTTACAGGATTCTTTACTTAATATGACAAAGAAATATCAATTATCACAAAGTCAAATTAATGAACATATCTTGGCGATGGATGACTTAGTGGATTTGTGTAAATACAATGAGCAAAGACTCCTATCACTTACTACTAATAATCAGATCAGTGAACCTAGCTTGAAACCACAAAGTTGTTCTCAGCCTACCATTTTGAATGATAGTTCTGCAATGTTATCTCAGTCAGCGGTGATGAGTAACAGCTTCATTAATGATAGCACCTCCTTCTCACATCACAATACAAAGACAAACACCAACAATTTAGTAATGTTTAGTGATGAGATAGGTAGGAACATGAGCCAATTGTTGAGACAAAGGACAGGTCAAACCGTTACCAACTTTTGTATGCCTGGAGCAAGTTTTTCACATATTTTACTAAACATCTTGAGTAGAACATACTGTCCTAATTCAACAATAATCATATTTATTGGGAGAAGGGGTAATACAAATCTTAATACTATTAAAAGGTATTTTGACCAATTATTACACCTAAAAGTTAGAAAAATTATTTTACTTGCATTTCCCTACAGTAAGTTGTTGCCACAGGCCGAAAATGACTATAGATATAAATTAAATTGTAAATTACATACATTGACATTATACAATGATTTTATTGACTTTATTGACTCTAATGCTTTCATTAGAAGTTTTTATTTGACATGTGATAGTTGCTATCTATCTCAATATATTCAAAGACAAATAGCATCATCGCTAGCATATTATATTAATAACACAGCCAAAAATTTGGCTAATAACACTGCTTTTATTGAGCAGTCTAACTTGACATTGAATATAAGCTTGGAATCTGTTCCAAATCCTTTAAATTAAGTTATGAGACAATAGAGTCAATCTCTGGCAATAACATAGACAAGACATTGATAAATTTAAATATAAGTAATAAAAACACACTTTCATCAACCACACATTGTACAAAAAATTGTATTAACCTGGTGCATCAAAATATACAAGGGTTGATGGGTAAGGAGTTAGAGTTGGAATTGTTCATGAACTGTAACAATATTGATATATTTTTATGTATTACAGAACATTGGCTAAAAAGCCACCAGTTCATTTTCAATTTCAACAACCACCAGGTTGCAAGCTCATTCAGCAGAGAAAAATTTATTCGAGGAGGCTCGTTAATTATAATAAATAAACTTTTAAAATTTAAAGAAAGGTCTGATATTGTGAGCCTCTCTGTTGAGCGAGTTATAGAGATATCTTGTGTCGAATTTGATCAGTTCATTGTTATGAGTGTATACAAGCCTCCATGTGCACATTTTGAAAGTTTTCTAGTAATTATGGAGGATGCCCTAAGCAAAGTTAATAATTGTCATAAAACGGTTGCTATTTGTGGTGACTTCAACATTAACATTTTAGAGAAATGTTCTTTATCAATTGATTTCTTAAATCTATTTAATTCTTACAATTTAAGTCAAACTTTTTTAGAACCAACTAGAGTGACTGCCACAAGTGCTACCTGTATTGATAATATATTTATTAACACTAAGCCTTTACAAAAATCCTTTATTAATATGTTACAGTCTGATCACTGTGGGCAGTTAGTCTGTTGTCCAAGAAAAAGCCCTAAGATTCAGAGTAAAATTATTAATTTAAATAAATCAATGAAAACCGATTAGAACTTTTTTTAAATAATTTATCAAATAAAATGCGTTGGTTGCCTATTCATGACCATCCGGATCAGTTATATAATTCATTATTTAAATTGATTAGTGATGAATTTTCTACTGTATTTAAACCTAAAAAAATAAATGTAACTGACCATCTGATGTTTAGTGATTGGGCAACTGAAGGCATTCATAAAAGTCGGATTAGGTTATATGAACTTTATAATAAAAAAACTTTTAATAATAGTCCAGCCTTTATTAATTATGTAAAAAAATACTCAAAAACATTTAGACAAGCTTGTTATGCTGCAAAATCAATTTATTTGAAAAATAAAATAAAAAGCGCTGAAAATACCATAAAAGCAACTTGGAATGTGATCAATAGCGAAACTGGTAGAGCCAAAACACGCAGTCACGGCTACCTACTAAATATCAATAATGTGAGTATTGCAGAGGACTTGGAAGTAGCGACGGAATTTGAAAAGTTTTTTGCTAATATACCCATTGTAACTACAGCGTCACTCAAATCGTCTTCCATGTCTGCTGAAATGCTGCTTAAAGACTGCGTGCCGGAATGTGTTACGGCCTTTGAATTTGTTGCTGTTACTACAGATGATGTTCTTAAACAATTTAAAACTATTAATATGAAAAAGACAAAGGATCTGTGGGGATTGTCAGTAAAGACTGTTTCGTCTATTATTACATAAATTGCTCCACATCTTGCAACAGTGTTCAATGGTTGTGTCACTTCTGGAACATTTCCTGATTTAATGAAGTATAGCAAAATAACACCTTTATTTAAATCTGGTGACACATCAGACCCCTCAAATTTTCGACCTATTTCTGTATTGCCAACACTTAGCAAAATTTTTGAGAAACTAATTCTTAGTCAGCTACTTAGTCATTTCAATAGACATAATCTTCTTCACAAGAAACAGTTCGGATTTACGAGGGGTTGTTCAACTACTGACGCAGCAGTTGAGTTACTGAAAAGTATTTTTGCAGCTTGGGAGAAGTCGCAAGATGCGTTAGGTATATTTTGCGACTTGTCTAAAGCCTTTGATTGTGTTCATCATGATACTCTTATCAGGAAACTATATCATTACGGCATTAAAAATAAAGCTATCGATCTCCTGACTTCTTATTTGGGCAACAGAATCCAGAAGGTCGAGGTTAATGGTAAGACATCTCCAGGTTCTGCTTTGAAAATGGGTGTCCCGCAGGGTTCAATTCTCGGACCATTTCTATTCTTGATATATATTAACGATTTACCTTATTACGTTAAAAATAATCATGAGATTGTATTGTTCGCTGATGATACCTCTTTGATTTTTAATATTAAACGACGACAGAGTAACTTTGACGAAGTAAACAATGCACTCTCTAAAGTTGTCAATTGGTTTAATGTTAATAATCTATTACTTAATAATAAGAAAACTAAACTTTTAAAATTTTCAATGCCCAATGTTAAACATATGCCAACCAATGTACAACTTAATGAATCTAGGATTGAGCCCGTCGAGACAACCATGTTTTTAGGTATTATGCTGGACACCAAACTACAATGGGGTCCACATATAGAAAGGCTTTCGGGCAAACTCAGTTCTGCAGCTTATGCAGTTAAGACAATTAGACGCCTCACAGATTTAGAAACAGCTAGAATGGTTTATTTCAGTTACTTTCATAGCTTAATGTCGTATGGGATTCTTCTCTGGGGGAATGCTGCAGACCTAAATACAATATTTGTTCTGCAGAAAAGAGCTGTAAGGGGAATTTATAACCTTAGTCCAAGAGTTTCTCGAAGAGAAAAGTTCAAAGAAATAAACATTCTAACTGTTGTATCACAATATATTTATGAAAATCTGCTATATGTACATAAAAATATTGACAAATTTTGTAAAAAATGTGATATACATTCTGTAAATACAAGACACAGAAATAATCTCGTAGTTCATAGCACTCGTCTCCACAAAATAAGTAGCTGTTTTATGGGGCAATGTATACGCTTTTATAACAAGCTCCCTTATAATATAAGAGACCTATCTATAAATAAGTTCAAAATTATTGTAAAAGCGAAATTATGTTCAAAAGCCTATTATAAAATATCTGACTATAAAGACGACCAAAACGCTTGGGACTGAGCTGTTCTAATTCGACACACAAAATAATTGTATTAAATATTTCTTTTTAATGACGTTTCGTAAGTACTTTAAAAGTTTACACGAAATAAAGAAGTATTTCATTTCATTTCATTTCTATATCAGGAATATGTACCTCATATTCTGAGCAATTTCGAATAAGCCTTTGTAAATCTCGCAGAAGACAGAGACCAACGAATGTCAAATTGGTTTTCTGCTAAGTTATTTCATTACTATTCATCGCAAATGCTAATCTGCAATTGACTGGTAACCTTTTGTGCTATCTGCGTAGCAACAGCTTTTTTTACAGCCACCGTGAGGCAAAAATATACGACATATACTTGCATATGCCTTGCAAGATAACTGTACCAAATTTAATAGAGAAATAATGTCACAAACAAATTTTTGGCTTCCAAACTATATATAAAGTGAAATTGTGTAGTATTCTACTGGTTTATCTAAAAATTAATACAAAACCTTTTATTGTAAATATAAATAATTGTATAAATTCGACTCGAGTTGTACATTGTATATATAACAATGCCCATTTCTGGCCCAGTTTGGAACTCATGAACAGCACAATATAGTTTCAATTAGTTGTTGAATAATCCTTTTTATTTATAACTTAATTTATAGTTATTACTAACGGTGTGCCGAGAAACTTATTCAATAAATAGGTTTAAAAAGATGTGTTAACGTCTAAATAGCCAACACGTAATAGATCAGAAATTGCCAGTAAAGAAATCACAATATTAAATCGATTATCACTTCTTCTTTATCGATTTTCCGTTTTCTCTACTCAAAATGATTTGAGTTCATAGCAAATCTCTACTTGGTCCTTAAACATTTAAAATGTGTGTATTTTTAAGTTATATATGCAATTAACTACAAATAAGTTCGATTTTAAACCAATTATATAGATAACCTATGTCCGAAATCCATTTGTTTGTTACCTATTTGTTTTGCTCGTGCACATTGTGAATGCTTTTTATGTTTTTGGATCTTTTACGACTTCTGGCTTTCTCTTTCGGATTTCTACCCTTACCAAATGATTAACTCATTCCTTTCTACGCAAAACTACGAAATACTTTAACTATCCTAATAAAAGTGGGTACACACCTAATGTTTTGTGAGCATATAAAAGTACTTCTTGTAATAAATCTATGAATGTGATGGACCTCTAATCAATCTCAAAATTCTAGTTCAACACTCTTTTATCGAATGCAATAACAACTACTAAGATTTTTGACTGTCCACATCTGGGCCGGCGTCTCTAAGAAAAATGGGCATTGTTCTTTCTATACTTACTGCCTTCACTCACTAATGTAAATCTTGGAGAAAGCTTTATTCATGTTGGCAGTAACAAGTTACGTGAGACCAAAAACCAAACCGAATAATCTGTGATCTTTGACTACTTTCAAAATAATAAGCACCAACATTCAACTCTCAACTTTCCTGGACTTTAATATTTAATTCAAATGACGCTTACCATAACATCATTGAGTATTCCAAAACATGCTCTATAGCAACGAGATAAAACTTAAATTTAAATGACAATAGATGTCTAAAACGTGTTATTTAACTTGCAAACCCACTGTTGTTGTTTTAATCGATCTTATTGTAAGTATATAAGGTTCAAAGTGGAGCGGTAATTTGAAATTATCTGAACAGATCTTGAGAGGAATGAAGACTCATAATGAGAGATTTGTGTTACAGTGACAAGTTGGCGTAGAATTAAGTGTGCAGCTTGGATTGCTTCCGTTTTGCCTTGTTTATTTCAATTGGTGTGAAGTGAAAAACCTCGGTAATATATTGTCTCATTACTATTTCTGATGTACATGAATATATGCTGCTACTCGTAGTGTCTTATAAACAAACATGAAATAAATTGTCTGAACTGTTTTCAATTCAAATAATTAATTAATAATACATTTGATATCTTACTAATAACATTTTATTAACATAACTTCGCGCCTTTTATACCCGAAGGGCCTATCCCTTCGGGAATTAAAGAGGAGGATTACAGAGGTGTATTGCACACCAACTTTTTGCCAGTCATGTTTCGGTCCCAATGTGATAGAGTACGATCCTATTGCCATCTACCGAGCACATTATTAAATGAGCGATAATAATTATAAACATTTTTAATACACACATAACTTCGTAAAGTTAGAGGTATGTGCCCGGGGTAACTTGAAATCGAACCCGAGACCATCGTCTCGTCAGTCCATTGCGTACACCAATGGGCTATCGCCGCTTATAGATTTTATAATGCCTAGTAAAAATCTATTATTTAACTCTTAGAAAAGAATTGATTAAATTAATAAATTTAAATGAAGATCATGAAAGAGTTTTTGTGGAGGATTTTGCGTCCTACTAGAGGCCATTTTGTCTGAAAATCAAACGATAGGTGAATTTTTCGTTCTTCACAAGTCGAAAACTTAATGTTGAAATGGCGGCAGCTACATCACAAAGGGATAGATTGAAATCGGACTATCACGATGCTTAGCAGTAAACGCAAGGCTACAGAAGGACGAGAGAAGTTTTGAATCGAAATATAACATACCACTGGAATATCAAAGAATTAATCTGATATTCAAGACCTTTACTTAAAAAAACACACCAAACATTTTTTGTTCCTCTACCAAATATTATGTGATAATGACCATTTAACTTACTACTAATGACGTCACGTTTCGGAGAGCTCTGGAATTCTTGTTCATTATAGGAACGCAACACGCTGTTGTAGGCAGAGGTGTATTTCTACACCTACTTTTCGCCAGATATACTTTAGTCCCACGTAATAAGGGGCGAGCCTATTGCCGTACCGAGCACATTTCCAGACTCCGTGCTGCTACTGAGAATTTCGTGACAGAAAAACCCAATAACACAGCCCGACCCAGGAATCGAACCCGAGACCTCCCGATCCCACACGCACATTTATGCCGCGAGACCAACGAGGCAGTCGTATAGGGTTTGATGTCGAGTTTTGCGTCTCTACGCAAAGATGGTATTTGCATCGTGTTATCCCTTAGTCGCCTCTTACGATACCCACGGGAAGATAGGGGGTGGTGACACTTGTATTCTATGCCGTCAACCACACGGCACAACATTTTTAATACACACATAACTTCGTAAAGTCAGAGGTGTGTGCCCGGGGTAACTGGAGATCGAACCGGAGACCATCGTCTCAGCAGTCCATTGCGTACACCAATGGGCTATCGCCGCTTATAGATTTTATTCTGCCTAGTAAAAATCTATTAATTAACTCTAAGAAACTAATTGATTAATAAAGATCGTAAAAGAGCTTTCGTAGAGGATATTGCGTGTTTTCACAAATGTTTTTATTTTATGTCAAAATAATGAGTTGTTCTGTTTTACTTTATATTTCCTTTTACTCTCTATGTATATACGTTTTCTCCCTCTATCTCTCTCTAAATAATTAGACAAAATATGTCCATCTGAACACATTTACAAGTGTGATCCTGACTGTGCATCGGATCTTACTTCTTTATTCATCTCTCAATACGGGAAAGCTTACTCCAGTTTTTTCTTTCATATGATTTATAAATCGGAAATTTATTATTTACAATCTTTGTTAATTTTATGCTTGAATCCACCCGGGCTTTAAATTTCGCAATTGAAAAGATATTTATAGATCTCCGCAATTGAGATAGCCGATTAAATTGCATATTTGATTGGCTTGGATGTATAGAGTTCCTGGCATATTAAAGGATTCTTTTACAAGTCTGTTCTATAAATAAAGTGAAAATTAATCAACAGGTACCTCTAGCAATCATCGATTATCTAACTATTGTTATAAGTTAAACCTATAATTGGTATTCAACATAACTACGCTCTTCTTTAATAACTCATTGATTAGAAAACCGAAGCATAGTAAAGTAAGAATAAAAAAAATCTAGAAAGTCCTTAGGCCGAATATTTTAAGTAGACACACGAAAATTAATTTACCACATAAGTTTACTGTATTGCCTGTTCTCAATTGTAATGCCTTCCTCTTCTTCGTGCCAATGCTTTCATACAACTATATGACACCCGTCTAATACTCGGCCACTCTATATGCGTTTGGAGTGGCCTCCCAAAGATCGGCCGCAATGCAAATGCTCCGGCAAGATTGACATACAAGTAAATAAGCCATTGTTGCCAGCTCACTAAATTCAAACTGGGCGGAGTCTTGTTATCCTGAAGAGCCCCATGTCATATACAAATTTAGACTCACGCCCGTTTCCCGGAGGGGAAGGTAGACACTAAAGAACGCCACTTGCAACGATATATTATGCTTATGCTTAATATTTATTAAAACATTACTAAATTAAACTATATAGAACAATTCTCTGGCATCGGCTTCGCCAACGTCCTTGGTCCCCCTACCGCCTTAGATTAACGGAATACAAGGTAGCCCATGTTCTATTCTAACTTAAACTTTGTTACTAGAAAATTAAACAAAGTCATTTCAACATTTTTTGCGTGAAAGAGTAACAAACATTCATTGATCCATCTATCCACGCAGGCTTTCACGTTTCTAATTTAGTAAGAAAACTACTCATAGGACAGGAGAGCAAATTACTCTTTTTAATCATTTCTTTTTGTATAGTACTAGGGCTAAGATAACATTATATAGAGTATGCCACGTTCTGACTAAGGGTGAGACAGTTATTGATTAACCGGGCAGAGAAACTAGGTTGTGCTTGTATGTACGAATAGACTGTGGTATTTCGATAGTACAAAGGTCGTGTTAGGTTAGCAATGTTGGATACGGACAGTAGCCTTTACTTTAGTGTATACGTCGTATTGTCATAGCTTGCTTTTGCAATTTGTACAGCGACATAACAGTAGGTAATATCCTAGGGCAATTCACTCATAGTGATCAGATCACAATCTAAATAGAACCTGAACTATAGCTACCAGACAAATGATAAACTATATACCTTCTTTTTGCTAGTGGAAGATTTATTAATGTAACAAATAACATATCGCTCATTTGCGACAAGAACGTGACAAAGTAAAAATCTCAATTTGTAATAAAACGTATTTGAAAGTTTAAAATTCATGTAAGTTTTTAATTATTATGTTTAGACTATTCAGCTCAATACAAAATAACTTCAAGGTTTTCGTTTTTTTTGATCAAATTGCATTCACACCTTTAAGTTAGTTATTAAATTTATTATGATTATTTATTTAAAAAAGGGTCCTCCTTGTTGCGTAATTCTTGTAAAAAAATAAGAGTATTGCAAAACAAACAGATATGTACTGTTTTTCTTGAATTTTTTTTTAATAATATCTCAACATTTACAACTTATGTCGTATTGTTACGTTTTTACTGATAATCTGTAATCTAAATGTATGGAACATTTTAATTAAGACACGTTACTGTCGTAGAAATCTCTGTATTTTTGTATTTTGTTTTACAAAATGAAAGATATTTTAGCGAAGTTATTGTGTAACTTTCAATAAATTTAAATTTAAAAAAATATTATAATTGTAACAAAACTCACACACATCTCGTCGTTTTGGAGCGAAAGTTCACTAACTAACAAAAATTGGGCAAGTGCGGGTCGGACTCGCGCACGAAGGGTTCCGTACCATCATCTATAAAAGGAAATCACGTTCGTTGTATGTATACTTAAATACTTTTGAAGTTTCTACCTGTTTATTAAGATTGAGTAACAAATTGCTTAAAAAATACGTTTGTTGTATGGGAGCCCCCTTTATTATTTACTTTTTTAAATTTAATTATTTATTTTGAAAGGTAATATAAAACTACATATTCTGTAAAAATTTAAAGCGTCTACCTGTTACAGTTAGTAATTTTGAGCAAAAAATACGAAAAATAACACGTTTTTTGCATGGGACCCCCCCTTATTATTTTTTTATTTTTAGTATTTGTTGTTGTAGCGGCAACCAAAATACATAATTTGTGAAAATTTCAGATTTCTAGCTATCACGGTTTATGAGATACAGCCTGGTGACAGACAGACGGACAGACGGACAGACAGACAGACAGACAGCGGAGGCTTAGTAATAGGGTTCCGTTTTTTACCTTTTAGGTACGGAACCCTAAAAAAGGAACTTTGAGATAATCGCTTCTAAAATATTTTGAAGCTTAGAACTTAAATAACTCTTAAATGGTTAGGATTAGAAGGATGATGGCTATGACCAAAATATGAATCATAATATGCAAGTAAAATTAATTTGCTGGCTGTTAGTGAATTACAAGTCAAAACATGTTCCAACGAAAAGTAATTAAGTACGTTTAGTGACATTTCAAATAAATTATTTGTACTAGTTGGCCTAAACGATCTAATATGAGATTTAACCAAGTCTTTTAAATTAATTTTCGTGTAGATTGTTACCATTGACTGAGTTGTTAGGTAGATATCGCATTTTCTCCGAAATTATTAAAAAAGCAGCCTTAAATATTAATTCAGAAGGCAGATAATGTACTTTTAGACAGCTTGACATCAATCACTCATTTTCACCAATAATGTTACTTAGTGAGTTTTCGCTCTACAACGACGATCTGTAGTTTCACTTTTACTCACAACTGTTAACAATTATAACGTTATTAAATATTTAGAAATGCCATATTAGCATAAACATCACAACCCTCTGCTTAGCTCAGTAATATTAGGAAACTAATCTTAAGTCTCACATAAATCAAATAAACAGATTAGCAAAACAAATCACAGATAGGTAATCATTCAGTACAAAGATTATCCTCTAATCTTAAAATATTAGGAATATAACATTATTATTATTATTATATTTTTTAGGTTCTCTATTTTTATTCCTACGATTTTATGCCATAACTTAACATTGCATAATGTTACTTGTCCTAACATTCTTTACGCATAATACTCATTTGCCATAACTTTTTAATCATATTTTTTAAATCCTATTTACTATAAGCATAACATTTAATAAGCATACTATCCCAAAGCATAAGTTTACTTAAGCATAACGACTTATAAGCATAACTATTTATGTAGGTAAGTAGACATTATGTCCAATTAAATAGTTTTTAATAAACTAAGTTGACGGAGCCCTGCTTCGCAGGGCTCCTATTTTTACGTTAAGGGTCAAAAGACAACCTAACATAACCTATTTAGTTACTTGAATTACATACAGTCACACCTAAAAGTACGTGCTTTTTGATCTTTATCCCAAATAACTATTAGACTAATAAACAATATGCTTTACAACTTTATGCATATCAAAGTTATGAACAAAAACAATAGGATATACAATATGTATACTTAATAACACAGTATGCTAAAAACCAATTATGGCACACTATTATTATGACAAAGAAAATTATGCCTAACTTATTATGACAATTTAAATTAGGACAAAAACCATTTTGAGACAAAGAGGGATCCCAATTTTTTAATGGCACAAAGTTTCAAGGCGTTTCTGAATTCACAGTTCACTACCTTACCTACAATAACGTTCTTGTCGCAAATGAACTATATATGCAACAAAATAAAACTACTTATGCAACTAAACTATCCTAAACCAAACCAATAAAACTAAATAAATAATAATAACAAAATAGACGAGGAAAAACAAAAAACCCAAACTACGCGGCGTCAAATAATTCCTCCGCAACGCTGTCGGCTGGTAGCGTGCCCAGAAGGCTGGCAGCGTTGCCAAGTTGTATGGCAATGCTTATTCTCTCTGCAAAATATAAACCAGCCCTCTGGTCACGGGAAGCGTCGATCAGCCGTTTGGCGATTTCTTTGTACAGAGCGTACACTAGGCCCCCATGGCCCCAGCGTTTCGACCCCAAACGGCTCAAAAACGTAATTACCAGATAGGTTTCCGTATTTGCGCCATTTGAGGGTCTCTTCTGATGCAGCAGCAGCGCCAGCCGATCCAGCTGTGCTTGGAAGATGTGATGGCGCAAGGGTATCAACGCATGTCGCGTCCCATACCAGAGGCCTGCCCATCTTCCAAGGTAATAAGGACATACCGTCTGATCTCTTCCCATCGTTGCGTACCAAACCATTCGGTTCAAGATGAGCTGGTACTCCGGCGGTGACAAGAGCTCGACGGAGTATGTCGTTAATGTGGGCATGTCGGGAAATACGCCCAGCACTCCTGCTGCACGATAGGCCATGTTGGCCAAGGCTGTCGACGGCTTCACCGCAGTGACAGCGATGCGGAGAATTGCAAACAGCTCCCAAGCGTAGGCAAGAAGCGATGCGGAAAGTTGTATCGTCCAACATAGTTCCTATGTTTTGATTGCATTCCATGCATGGAATGCATCTTGGCATAAATCGTTATTTCTATAATCACTTAGTGTGCCCCACAAGAACCGGTGAAATTCATAAAGTTGAATCAATCTGATAATATTTTATAAACTCGAAGAACACGCGTGTCTATTCATTTTGCCATTTAAATATAGCGTTCCCGATCCTGTGCGTCCTCTTTGTCGCGCGACCAAACACTGACAGACGGCGACTCACGCGGTACGCGTTCCCCAAGAGTGTACGCGTAGCTGCAAGTATGGACATGACGTTCCGGACACGCGTAAAGTGACTACACGTACCAGTATACGCGCTATCTGTATGCACCTTTACACAGGAGTCTCACTACACATATAATCAGAATGCCATTCATTACTCGTGGAACTTAGTCGCTAAAGACAATTCCTTTCAATATTTTATAAATAATTGACCAAGACGCATCAATTTTACTTCCAAATCAAGATACTAGGTATTTAATCACAACAAAAAATTGTACCAGTTCCCAGTTCAGATATCCTTCGTTCCAATTTTTTTTTAAATGACTACTCGCATTAGGATTAAATACTGTGTTGCGAGATTTTACAAACATGCAACTAACGGACACAATGTACACCCAGACTCGAAACAACAATTTATGAATCACACAAAGTGTTTTCTCGTGAGGGGTTCGAACCCACAACACTGCGCGCAGTGTCAAGCGGCGAGGCGGCCGCTTAAACCACTACGCCAACTGTGCAGTCTCTATTTGTGATCCATTTTCCAAGACTAGTTATAACCGTCTTAAGGCTGACCTCACATTTGGCTTGTGCGTCACTCTCGGAAGCAATCGGTGTTCACGTCATAGTTTTGAACTACAGAGTGAACGCCTCAAGAGTGTGCTCGGTGTGCGCCCTACACCGAGCGCACTCTTGAGCAAAGCGCTTGCCCTATGTGTGGGAGCTTTAAGAACAGCCGTTATTGGCCATCAACTAAGCAGACAGTCGAAAGACCGTGTGGCAATAAACACAAAAACAATTTATTCATCCTAAACATAATGACAGCCACTTGTCAATAACAGTCGATGAAATTCAAATTTATAATATCTCAAAATCATCTAAGCGCGAAAGGAGATGTACCATTTGGCCATACATTATGGGCCTGGCACGGCCAAACACAAAACCATGTGTGTTTTGAAGATAAATGACTACTCTATTAACCTGTATAATTTCTTTTTAAATAACTTTTGGTGGAAATAGGATACGAGATATTTGAAATGGAAATTATTCCGCAACTAAATATACCTCAAAATTGAATTTCAACATAAATATAATACCTAGATGTAAATAAAAGTATGTCTTTGCGTCTTAAAGAACAAAAACTACATAAAGAGTGGCCAATAATAATGAATAATCACCTGTGTACTAGGGAACCTCGTACTATGTATACTCGTCCAAAAAAGCTAACCACAATTACAAACACCGCTGCATATTCTTAGCATGGGTAGAAGGTACTGATCATTATTATTGAATTTATATTCAATTACATTACATTAAAACCGTACGAAAACACCAATAAATTAGAGCAAAATATTTACGATACACAGTAGCAACACGAATGACATAACAGATAAAAAAGTGTTGCAAATGGTTTGAAAAAATATTTCTACTATCGATTAAAAAACAAAACGATTTTTACCGATTAATAATTATGGAATGTATAATAAATTATATATTTCTTGATTCTTTTTACAAATATACTTATAAAGTAAATAAAATATATTGTTTTCTAATATAGTAATAAAAATATTATTTCCTTAAAACAATTTCTGCCTACCATACTTCATTTTATTTTTAATGCTGGCAACATAAGACATTCATCCGCTATTACCATAGCTTATTCAAAATAATTAATCTTTAAAAACTAAATTCTTTCACCGATACTCTATCAAGAAACGAAAACGATGTAAAATTTTTAAAAATTATATGTTTAATTTCAACGATTCACAACTTTCTGGCCGCTACAGGCCGTATTTGGTCTTTCTCCTTTCCTTAACAGATATTAATT
The DNA here is from genome assembly GCA_944739405.2 of Euclidia mi. Classification (NCBI taxonomy): domain Eukaryota; kingdom Metazoa; phylum Arthropoda; class Insecta; order Lepidoptera; family Erebidae; genus Euclidia; species Euclidia mi. The sequence goes on from OX123201.2 coordinate 56,464,147, forward strand.
TAGTTTACCTAAAATTGAAACGTTCTAAGATTATAGAAATTTTCGGGCTAATATCTAAAGGGTAGGCGTACTTATTAATTATTTCTTTGATGCTGTCTTTAGACCGCAATTGGCGTTATTAATAGATCTAATATTAAATCAGTAGATACGTCACTTTAGAGGTAAAAATAAATGTTTGAAAGGAATAAAAACTGATAGTTTATAGGACTTATTGTACATTATTGAGAAAATCAAATCCATTGAGCAAAATCCAAGTATATTGAAAAGGCGGTGTATAATATTCTGTATAATAAGTTACCTAAAGCTTGGAAAGAACTCAATTTGGCAGCGTTTAAGAAAAAAGGAAAATCATTTTTGGCCTGTAAGACATGTTACAATATCTCAGATTTCTTACAGGATACCATCACTTAAAATTACTTGTAATATATACTACTACCTATGCAATTTAATTTTATTTCGATTACTGGTTGACATTTTGCTATTTAATATTGTATGACCTACAAATTTTATGACACTATTTTATTAATACTAAAATTCTTATTTATAAATTTTTCATTATGATTGTAATCGTATCTAATTAATATCTATTTACACGCCAATATATATGGCAAACATGTAAGAACACAACAACAATGAAATATAACACGTTCCATGCTTATAAATGTGTGTATACTCATGTTTATGCAAATAAAATTATCTTATCCTATTCATTACAAAGTAAAGATTATTTTGAAAGAAATAAAGAAAGAAAAATGCGTTTATTTCTAAACCAGACGAAGGACAAGAAAAAAAATGTGAAAAAAGACTACAAATTTGTCGCTTTGCCTGTCGTTTACATAAAAATAGGAGGCCAGTTCAGCATATTGCCGGACACAACGCTAATTTTCAACTGGCTCTTAACCACTTGAGCTGTGCTCGAAATTGTGAAACATGATTATATTTGCGTAGTGCAAATATGAATTGTATACAGAGATTTTGAAGGCGCTCAAGTTTATCTAGCTGGTTTTCGGCGAGATCTGAATAGCTGATATCTGCTTAATCAATAATGGGCAAAATAAGGGAGTTTGCTAGTGCAATTTTGGTGGCAGTTAAAATTCTTAAGCCTTCTCAGTGAACATGCTGAAGCAAATAACTTTCGACTCACTTCTTGGATCTGCGATCGCCAATTGAGATTAGAGTCTATAATGAGACCCAAGTTCTTAACTTTGTCTTGTATGGCAATAAAGGTGCCATCAAAGATGACGCAAGGGAGCTGAGACCACTCAATTTTTGATGTCATTCTTGAAGTACCAATAACAATGGCCTGAGTTTTTGAGGGATTAACTTTTAGCCCAAAGGATTTGCTCCAGTTGCTAATAAGTGCCAGATCACTGTTAATGGTACTTACAGAAAGTGACATGTCTGCTAGTGACGACTGCGTATAAATTTGAAGATCATCTGTATAAAGGTGATAGAAACAGCGAAGATTATCAGTATCGTAGAATCCTTCGCTTGCTTGGGACTCAAAATCAGCACTCGAAACAAAAAACAACTTTGCTCTCCTGTTGCACAAATAACTATTATCCCATTCTTGATCATTGGATGACTTGACTTGCGTTGGATTATAGATTGCTAAAGTCAAACTATTTATACAGAGGAGAACCTATGGAGCACTTGGGTGAATGACCGATTGTGTGGCATCTATCAAAGCGCTACAGTGCTTCGCCGAATACGTAAAGCCTCAAGATTCAGTTTTTGACTCAAGATTAGAATTATTGGGGCATGTTAAAGACCATCAGGCGATCACACATTCATATGAAAAAGAATATCCCATTTTTGTAAAGGATAATGGTTTGAATATGTTATTTTCTAGCAATTGGTATCTTAAAGAATATGGCTTGACTTTATTATATAACTAGGTCAACTTGATCATAGCAAAGTCATCAAATAACCAATAGGTGGTAACGTTAATCTAAGCAAACCAGGTATCGCTACGACTTTACAAAAAGGAAGCCAATCTGCGCTAACAGCACAAAAAGCGTCAATAGCTTGTAACCACGGACACGGACTACTTTTGAATGGAATCACAAACCTATACTTATCCAAAGCCTCACAATGGGGATACGCGATCCCCAGCGTTCACTTTGTACTTCAGAATGAACGCCGAGCACACGCCGGACATACACCACGCGGCCGCTCAAAGAACGCGCACGCCCAATGTGAAGTCGGCTTTAAACAAGAAGTTTCATAGCTGCTTTATTCTACAGATTAGAGATAGTTTATAACTCAGTACTTTATACCCACTTTAAGAGCAACCCATAAAACGTAACTATCACACTGAAGTTAAAACAGAGATGTTAATTAAAACCGTTTCAAAATGAACTTATTCATGACGTTTCAAGGAGATAGTTTACAAAAGCCTTATACATACAATATGTTCGACGTTATGACATGAATTAAAACTTAACATAACATTCATACACTCATTTTTCCAACTGGACAGATTTAAAATTGCTGCATCATTATTTTTGACCCAGAAAGCTAAGAAAACAATAACGAAAAATAATTTATGCATTCAGATACAATATTTTACTTTTCACATTTCCCCAGCTTTTGTAATTAATCATTTTATGAAATAAATCTATCGACAGGGAACTGTTTTATCTGACAGATAAACAGTCTGAAAAACTTTAAAATCAAGCACAAGTTTTTGCGCAACAACCTATAAATCGACATGCTTGCGCCTGACTTTTATAATTTTACGATAAATATTCAGCTCTCCTTTTTTATAGTCTTGTTGAAAAATACTTAGAGGATTACTTTTAAATGGCGGCCTTCTGGGTTTTAATGTGTGATATTTTTTAGCGTGCGGTTAAAGAGGCGATTAATCCCTGCTAGTAAGAAATATGAAAAGATTTGGCTAATGATCGGTTTGCTATTTTGTGCTGTAATGTCAAAGACCGTTTATATTTAGTGGTAAGCTTGATACTGTTTATTTATTTAAAAATACAACTGTTGCACTAGATATAAATCCTGTGATTTTACAAACCCTCTGTTAACGGACACTAAGAACCGGTTTGGCAACAACTATTTGTGGATTGCAAAAAGTGTTCTCTCGTATGGGGATTGAATCTCGACTGCATGGTTGGCGTAGTGGTTTAAGGCTTTAAGCGGCCAGCTCGCCACTTGACACTGCGCCGAGTGTTGTGGGGTCGATCCCCACACAAGACAACACTTTGTGTGGTTCATAAATTGTTGTTTCGAGTCTGGGTGTTCATTGTGTCCGTTATTTGTATGTTTGTAAAATCCCCCGTACGCAGGATTTAGTCCTACTGCGGGCGTTGTATTACAAAAAGAATCTACGACACTCGTTTCAGTTTCAAACAGTAAGACGACCGGTAAACTACCACATCTTAATTGGTACTCCAATTAAGATGTGTTCATGCTTGCCTTGCAGTACTCTGCAAGGCACTAGTAAGCATGAATTTTGATTACACTTATTTACGTTTAGCTTCTTCTGCCTTTCTTCTGATAACGGTTAAGTATAGTTTCATCAAAATTCGTTCAGCACTTTTAGTGTGATAAGAGTCTGTGCATTGATCCATTCTCAAAAGCATGTGCATGTTTTTAGTTATAGGAAAAACCAGGCTAAAAGTATACCAAAAACTAAGAAAACCACACAACTAACATTACAAACACAATCATCAAATCATTACCAGATTTAACAAAATAGCTTCAAAGAAGTGTATGCCAAAAAGTCTTGTCCTAATCAGGTATTCCATCGTTTTCGGACGATTAGCAATTAAACTGAAGCGAAGGGGCCGAATCTCCCTAACGATAGAAAACGGCGCCGTGTGCCGAATGCCAAATACCTACTATGGCGATTGGAGACATCAATGGAATATTACGGCACAAATTGTCCTTCATAATGTAGTTTATTAACCAAGTTTGGAAGTCATTTCATAGTAATTATCAAACATTTAGTTACAAATGGGTAAAGAAAATTATAACGGTATTGATTGCTTAAAGTAGTGACGGTATTAGAAATGAATGAATAGTAAAATATCATATTTTATTACTGTTGCTTTTTTTCGTTATTAACCTTTAAAAAATGTATAAAAGTAATTACTTAGCCTATGACCATATATAATAATAGGTTGAAATAATAGGTCGTAAGCTAGGACTTACCAAATATACACAACAAAACAAGAAAACGTTTGGAGGAGTCTCACTCCGGTGAAGCGCAGGTTGGCAGTCGTCATATGACTTCCAACATCATGAAAAACTCTCAGACATGTAGGTTTTCCCGCAAAGTTTTCTTACACTGCCAATATTTAGTAATATAATACGCACATAAATTGGGAAAATAGGTCAGTACGCACCATGGATTTGAACTATCTGTAACTTGGTCTCCTAGTAGGAAACCTAGCAAGGCTACTACTCCATGTTCTATACCAAGCTGCCATAAATAATATATAGATATGCAACTTCTACATACACACAAGAAATTATCATATGAATTGCATAAAATAAAAAAAAAGCATTTTTATGTAAAACGGTTTTATTACTGTATTGATCAGATAAATATAAAATATAAATTTTAATATTTGTCTGATCGCCCAACGATTTTATATTTGTCTGATCAATACCCCAGATTGATGAGAAGATTGGTGCGATCTGGTAGCTAGGACTTGCCGAATTATTTTTTAGCTTTTAGTACATAACCTAACTACATATTTTTTATTGTAATAAAACCATTTTACATGAAAATGCTTTTTATTTTATTCTATTTTATTTTCAAGTTTTTATTTTTGTTGTTAGTTCACAGTGAGCTCTATTCTACCAATCAAGCCCTTTCGTTCGATACATATAATTCGCCATTTTGTGGCGGCGGCCATATTGGTTTTTTCATAGTGAGCTCTATTCTACAAATCAAGCCCTTACATTTGTTACCGATATTGAGGTTGTTGTGAAGAAATATGTGATCCGCCATTTTGTATCTGCGGCCATCTTGGATTTTTCATAATGAGCTCTATTAAACCAATCAAGCCCTTTCATTTGATACCCATATCGAGGTTGTTGTGAAGAAATATGTGATCCGCCATTTTGTATCGGGGGCCATCTTGGATTTACAATCATAAGGAATATATTATGTTGTATTGTCATCAAGATTAAGAGTGTGTACTAAATATCAGATCAATCTGTCATCAAGGAAGGGGGTAAAATTCCAATTACTAAATTTGACACAAACAAACAAACAGATAAACAGGTCAAGCTAAATAAAACCGTTTAATAATAAAAATAAAGAGTACTGCATTGCAAATGTAATTTTCAGTGGGACATATTTAATCGTTAGGTCACAGGGTTAGAACTTTAAGCCAAAGCGGCGGAGATTACAATACCTTTTATTTGAGTCGCAACAGCGACCATTACGTAAATAGTTTCCGTACTGTCTCGATGTTGTAGTCTAGATTAAGGCTGTTTGGAACTTTACTTGTGTTTAGTTTGAATTTAGCTGTGATTATTCTGGTGTATTTTGGTATTATTTAGCTCTGGGTATAGGATTCAGAGTTTTTTATCTAAATTATATCCAAGCTAAAGTTGTAAATGTCAAATTGTGTTTTTTGATTTGTGCTTATATCATGCAAACTTCACACTTCACGACTCCATTTAGGTTCACCATGCTATTCAGTATTGTCACATAATATTGAGTTGAAATAGCAGCAGAGTGTGTAGTATTGGGTTTCTTTTAGAGGTCACTCACCTAAAGAAACGTAGTCGCAACGGCTTCGATCTTCCTCAAGTTTAAATTACGAAAAACTTATCTGAACCTAAAATAAACTAAAGATTCATTGTCTCCGCATTTAGATACAGCTACTAATAAAATAACTAACATCCGATCTATTCATGGATTTGGAGATTAGAGATGCTTATTTGTCACTAGCTCTATACAAAATATGTATAATGGTATCGGCCGTAAAACAAATGTTAAAATGTTTGACGTTCGTTGACACCGTCGAGATAAAACATACACGTGAACGGACTCAAACTTAAGTTAGAAAATCTTAACTCGAAGATTCGATGCGGTGCATCATAATGTTTTGGTCAGTTGATCCTTAGACGTGCTGGATCATGTGTCTCATGGACCATGGATGGTCCACAAGATATAGTCTTGTTGTCCATCTATGGTCTCAGCCTTGTCTGCACAATAGGAACCCGGTAACCTAAACAGCCAAAGCCAAGCCTAATTGGGCTCAGTGGAGTGCCTTTGGAGTGGCCTATGTCCAGCAGTTGACTATAGCAAGCTGATGATGATGATGAATCTAAAAAGTGTGAAACATTCTAGTGTACAACTAAAAATATAGTGTTAAACAGAGCCAAACCAACTTCGTCCAAATTATCTTCCACCAAAATAAACTCTAGATGCGTGCTAAACTAACAAAAGCAAAAAAAGCCCATTAAATGTCACGCGATCTCTTTACAAACATCAGCACAATGGTACACATATTTCTCAGCAAGGGCGCATCAGTGCCGTGAATAGATTTGTATTATACAATAGAAGTACCAGTAAGGGTGGGTAGCCACTGTTGATGAGAAACAGCTGCGAAGAAAAATACTCATGATCATATTCACCATCAGTCTACTGTTTTTCTGCTAGCGTTCCAGGACTTTAGCTTTAAGTCTGCTTACAAGTCTAACTTAATTAAACGCAATGTTGGCTATTCCATGGAATGACTCCTGTCTGATATTCACAGCCTAAAGAGCTAGCAATAGATATCCCAGACAGGGAAGATCATACAAGATTCTGTGATGATTTACTCAAACTGACAAAGACATGTAGTTTTTAAAATAGACAACCGTCTTACTAGAAATTAATACAGATTCGCAAAATATTTTATAAACATTTGAATAACGAATACAAAAACACACAGACATGAAACAACAGTTTGTGAACAAAGTTTTGTTTCGTGTGTGGATTGAACCAGTACACTCGACACAGTTATTAGTCTGTGAGGTGCTTTACTACATTTTAGGTCCACTTAAAATGCAGCAGGATGTGGTCCACGTTCACAGCACATCTGGCATATCATCATCTCAATTGGAAGCACAGCCTAATGTGAGAGGACTCGGCCACGTATTGTTGGAAAACAATAGCGTTACAGCAAATTTTTTGCGGTTATTCTTTCGATATAATTTTGTTCCAGTGTCTTGTCTTTATATTATTTTATATAGCACTAGAAGATGCCCGCAGCTACGCCACATTTTATTTTACATTAACCATTTCCTGATCCTGAGGTAATTTCTGGAAATTCCTCCTTAGTGATCCCATACGGTCCCCAAGGAATATACATGCCAAATTAAATTATACCAGCTTTGTTTATATTTTGTCCAATGCTGACCAAGTACACGTTTACGGTCATCTGATATTTTTCAAAAACATTATGGATAACTATAAAATATTTGCTAGTTTCCTCACGACTCATCACTTAACTGCTTAGTTAGCGATTAGTTTCCATTAGATTCCATTAGAATCCAATTCTAGTTAAAGTTTGAGAATCACCGCATACCAGTCTTTCCACTAGGCTATCACAGCGAAACCAAAACAAATATTATTTAACACACTTTCAAAAATCTAATCTCGATAAAATCAAATAACATGGTCCTCACTTAAATTTAGCAAATCTGCGTGACATCAGCAATAAAATAACGCCATTTTGATTCTCAATTCAAGCAAAAAGCAATGGAATACAAATCTGTAATTTATTCTAATGCAGTTGACATTCAAATAGGCATTCCTAATGCTCTAGTAATTTTATTATGAAAATGCGGCCGTAGTTTTAAAGAAGAACTTTTTAATACTCTTTTTTTGCCTTACGTATGCAGTTTAGACTATTTGAAATTTAGATTCGGATCCAAATAACCAATGCGGTAACTCAGCGCTTTTATGCAAGACTACAAAGCTGAATTTTAAAATAAGATAGTAAGAATATGATTATGTCTTCGAAAAGGAAACTTGCTTAACATTTGCGCTTAATATGTCGCTGAACTGTTATTTACGTAGTTTATTGCGTTTTTTCAAACCAATTCAAAACATGCACATAAAACGTTATGGGATTCGGTTCAGCTGCTTAGGCATAGTTCAGTGTCATACAATGCAGAGATGCGAGTGCTGCTGCTGCTACAGCGGAGACCTTAAAACGGCGCAAATACGTGAACCTAGTTCGGGATTACGTATTTGAGCCGTTTGTGGTCGAAACGGGCCATGGAGTCCAAGTGCGAGATTTCTGTTTAGAGATCTCGCAAATAGGTTGGTGACCAGAAGGCTGGTATATACTTGGCCCAAAAGTTGAACATTGCCATACAACGTGGCAATGCTGCCAGCGTTCTGGGCACGCTCCCGGTCGACGGCAATGTGGAGGACTTTTATGACGCCCTCTAAATTATTATATTTTTTTATTTTCTGTTTTGTATGTTCTGTATATATATTTTTTTAGGATAGTATTTTAAGAAAGTTAAGTTGTAATATACCTAAATAATATGTACATTGTTATGAAATAAATGATTCATCACCGATGCAGAGATACATACACAACTCTCAGACATGCATGTTTCTTCACGATAATTTCCTTCACCGTTAAGCAAGTGTTAATCAATATTTCATAACGCATTTTACTTTAAAAAGTCAGTGGTGCGCGTGCCGTGGTCACCGTGAGTTTGAAACCAAGGCCTTCTGCGTAACAATTTTTCAGTCTCCGCATTAGATAATCGTACCATAGCTAACACCGATAAGTCTCGATTATCCACCACCAAAATGACATTTTATATGACGATGTTCAACACAATCATCACTACATAGTATAAAATAAAGTCTGTTTTCTGTCTTTCTGTCCCTATGTATGCTTAAATCTTAAAAACTACGCAACGGATATCAATACGATTTTTTAATAGATAGAATGATCCAAGAGAAGGTTTATATGTATAATACATGCATAATATTGCACCCGTGCAAAGCCGGGGCGGGTCGCTAGTTTTCTAATTATTCAATAACCCATCGCAATATGCCCGTGCCCGTAATGTCCACCATAAAGATCATATTAGGATTAATGTCTAAACAAAATATAAAAACAGACGAGGCTATTCCGATAGCATCTTTAGTTTGGAAGTAACCGAGGCATCTTAATGTTAGTTTTTACGAGTGCCATAAGTGTTATGAAGCACATAGGAACTATTCAAATAAAAACTCTCCAGAACTCTCCCATATAACTCCCTTGAGTGATTGTTTTAGTTCATACTAGCTATTACTGTGACTTTCTCTGTGTTTGCGAAAATATTATTTTATATTGTATTTTTTTGCATCTGTGGCCGAAAGAGCTGATTGTCTGCCTACACCATACTGTACAGTTCAGACAATATAGGTCATAAATTAGATCTGACAATCTAGTTTGTAATACTTTTCCGATTCGTTAACTTATAATATTAAACTATTTAAAAATAAAGATGAAATACGTATTATATGATAAACAGTACAAAAATCTTTATTTTATTTTTTTATTTTATCGCATTCACACAGACCGATAAAACGAAAAGGCGGCTACATCTTAAAATATTTGTAAATGTAAAGTGACAGTGAACTAAAAATAATCTGCTATACGGTATACAGTTGCCGTGAGACGATTCCAACACAAAACGTATAAGAAATGCATTACACATTCTAGAAATCTAGTTACTACGATATCAGTGCGACGTTCAAAGCTGCAAATCACTTAGATAGTCTGTTAGCTTTTGTATGCTAGATGTGTGCTTTTTCAGTTATACGTATTATATGGATAGTTTTTTATTTTTTTTTAGAGTCTCGCCTGTATCCCCGAAGGGTTAAGAGCAGGCATTCCGAATTTTATGCTATTTTGAAGCGATATTCTGAAACAGTCATAGATACTAGGAAAGTGAAACTTCAGCAAACAATTATTTAGGGCCTTGTCTGTCTTTGTTCAAGAACAGATACATGATTAGACGATATTCGCTCGATAACATTTTCATTTGAAAATCACACTACTTGCAAAGCATTTTCAAAATATTTGAATAAAATATTCACTGTTCTTTCTGAAGTATACAATAAACATAAAAGAAACCTACGTTTTAGTGTAGTTCAAGACATTTTTTCTGTAGGACAAATATTACTATATTAATAAACAACACAAGATTTTCAACTTTTTCCATGCTTGAAATGTTTTGACCCACTTTACGCCCGCACCCGATATTTAACGTTATTCCTGATGTCATAGCGTTTACTTCAGCCGGGCGCACTAGCTTGTCACTCGAGCCACGCGCTCCGTCCGACGTGGACGTGTATCGCGTTCGCGCGCAACTATAGGTATTTTTATTACGATTCGTTTCGTAAAATAAGAAATAAAACATAAAAAATAAAATGGGTAACAAGGTAAATAAGAGATCTTATGTTAAAAAATAAAAAGAAAGTTGACTTATAGACGAATAATGCTAGAATCATGAGATATGCAAAGGTTTGTTATCGAATTTAATTTACCTAATATATTGATAAAGTATTAGAACTGGGAACTATGGAGTCGATTTCATCTATGCAAAATTATAAAATAAGCTTTATATTATTATGTTACTATCAACATGATTATATTTTCGTGTCATGTTCGTTTTATTTATCCCTAATAGATTTACAGATTTTTATTTTAGTATTAGATTTTCACAAATTCCTATCATGTAGATATTTTAAAAATATTTTTTTCTACGAAATTTCGATACCTACAAGCCCGGTTTCCACGGTTACCGGCCACACTTGCTCGCCGTGATCGCCAATTTTCTTTATTTAAACACTAGTTGAGCCCGCGGTTACACTCGCGTTATTTAAGGCTACTGTTCCGCTCCCGTGGCTCATAGCGTGATGTTGCATAGCCTTTAGCGTTCCTCGATAAATGGGCTATCTAACACTGAAAAGCACTCGCTTTTTCTAATCGGACTGGTAGTTCCTGAGATTAGCGCGTTCAAGCAAACAAACAAACTCTTCAGATTTATATATTAGTATTATCCGATACTCGCGACTTCATTCGTGTGGAATATGAGTCTATAGTAATCTAAACATATAAACAAAATTCAAGTGTATCTCTGTGATTTCAAAATAACTAAGTCTTTTTAGGGTTCCGTACCTAAACGGTAAAAACGGGATCCTATTACTAAGCCTCCGCTGTCTGTCTGTCTGTCACCAGGCTGTATCTCATAAACCGTGATAGCTAGAAAGAATTGAAACTGAAATTTTCACAAATTATGTATTTCCGATGGCGCTATAACAACAAATTCTAAAAATAAAAAAATGAAAATATTAAAGGGGGTCCTATACATTAAACGTGTTTTTTTTCGTATTTTTTGCTCAATATTACTAACGGTAACATGTAGACGCTTAAAATTTTCACAGAATATGTAGTTGAATATTACCTTTCAAAATAAATTATTAAATAAAAAAAGAAATATTAAAGAGGGCGCCCATACACCAAACGTAATTTTTAAGCAACTTGTTACTTGATCTTATTAAACAGGTAGGAACCTAAAAGATATTTAAGTATGCATACAACATACGTGATTTCCTTTCATAGATGATGGTACGGAACCGTTCGTGCGCGAGTCCGACTCACACTTGCCCATTTTTTTAATTATATTATACATGTAAGACTGTCTAAGTTGTCTGACTAAGTTGTCTGTCTTGCTGTTTTTTCGGGGTAATCCTTGAAATGGCTAAACAGATTTGAATGGAACTTGCAGTGAAAGATATAGAACTTTGTAGGGCAACATAAATTAGATGTAATTTGAAGGCCGGTAGGTATGTAGGTTTATATGTTTTTATCTTTATAATACCTATGTTTATATGTCATATGTCGTATGTAATATATCATATATGTTATATTATATGTCATATGACGTATGTCATACGTTATATATGTTATAAGTTATATGTTATTATAACATAGATATGTTACATTTTATATGTTATGTTATATGTTTATATTATATGCTATATGTTATATGTTATATATTATATGTTATATGTTATATGTTATATGTTATATGTTATATGTTATATGTTATATAATATATATTATATATTATATATTATATATTATATATTATATATTATATATTATATGATATACAGGATGTCACAAGACCCATCACCAAGCCAAAGTCTACTCGTTTTGCACATCATGCCAAGTCATACTACGCGAAAATAATACCTTGGAAAAGAAATATTTTTTTTGGCTTAAAAAAATAGACACTCGTACGAGTTTATAAATATAGATTTAGCGCATGGTAAACCATTCTCAAGTCCCCTTGAACACACACAAAAAAAATCATCAAAATCGGTCCAGTCGTTTAGGAGAAGTTCAGTGACGTACACACGCACTCAAAAAATATACATATAAAGATGTTTACATGTATGTCTCTTTGTCTTACGAAAATTAAAATCATAATTATATTGGTCAATCATTCATTACGAACATTTTTTTTACTTTATTTATTTGGAAGAGCGAGCTCGAAATACCTAGATCGCCGTGTTTTTTTTACTTTTTCCTCAGGAACGCGTAAAGGTAATAAACTGAAATGTATACCAAATACTCAGTTCTTCTGTCCCTTGTACAATAGACAAAAAATCTGTTCTAAGTCTATGCATTAAAAAGATACAGCTGTTTATGCCGCAAATTTTCGACGATTGGTCGTAAGTATTAGATACCAGTTTTACGATTTGTGACTTTATTACTAGGTATCATGGTTGTAATTAGGTTGAACTTAAAACTGTTTTTAAACATTCGTCTCCGTTTGGTAGGAATCAAATGTAGATGTATAAGCGTGTACATCCGTACATCATGTACATCCGTGAACATGGCGCTTGCAACAGCGCCGACATATCGGTTACTTCATATAAAGGTACGTGGTATATATCCTGAAAGACAATTTAAAATGAACACCCTAATTAATCTTAAAAAGGCGTGATTTTCATAGCCGCCGCCTATGACACCTTCGGAACGACGTCAAAGCCGCACCCCAAGAAAAAATGCAATCCGTTTTATAATCGCTGATTATTGTAATATAATAAGTGAGTTAGTTACATTGTAATATCAATGTAACGTAGCCGTTGTAATTAGATATTAGTAAATTATAAATAAGAACTTCTCTTTTTTATGTCGTAATATGCACACATGGCATAGTGATTTCAGAGGTCTTCTTGGCACTTGGTATTACGCCGTGGTCGTAGGTTCGATTCCCACCTGAGACAACACTGTGTGATCCACATATTTGTTATTTCGTGTCCGTTGATGTATGGAAGTAGTATAAAAAGAAACATATCATTAATATAAATAAAATAAATTAGTAATAAGACATTCTGAAACAAGATTTCACAGCCTATGGCTTTGACTACAACTACAACATGTAGCATAAATCAATTGAATTATTCATATTTCTGCATTTTATGGCATATTTTAGTCAATTTATTATCATATCATAAATAACTATTCATAATACAAAAAAATATTAAATACATAAAGTCGTCTCTACTCCAATCGAAGCCCGCGTAGCGAGACATTCATTCACCTCGCGCAGCGGCGAGCTGCGGGGTGAGGTGGCGCCCGGGGCCGCTAGCGGGGAGAAAAGGCGGAGCTTACGCAAAACATATTTCGGAATGCCTGCTCTTAAGCAGAGGCGTAATATTACACCCACATTTCGCCATGAATTTTTAGGTCCCACGTCATAGGGGGCGAGCCTACTGCCGTTACCGGGCACATCACCAGACTCCGTGCTGCTAATGAGAATTTGGAAAAACCCAGTAACACTTTTGCCCAACCCGGGAATCGAACACGGGACCTCCGATCAGCGGTCGCATACGCTATCCACTGGACCACTTATGGATGTTTATGCTATCGTTTTTATTATTCGATTGTAATATTGATTAAGATACATATAATCATAATAATTATAATGTTCTACCACATACACACAACGCCGTCTACTAAGCAGAACTTGTATTATGGGTACTAGATAATGGATAAACATTCATACACTTTTTCGGAAATGTATGAGTAATTTTATACATAGACACACCCAGACCAGGATAAACATCCATGTTCATATACAAAAATGTTTGTTGTGAGCAGGATGCAAACCAGCTACCCTCGTCGTGGCAGTATTTTACTCTCCCGCTTCGCCACCGAGTTGTGAAAATAAGATAAGCTTTTAAGAACATAATACGTTTCCTTTGATACGTACGTGGATAACGTATGCGACTGCTGATCGGGACCTCCGATCAGCAGTCGCATACGTTATCCACTGGATCACGGAGGCAGTCATGCATATTATTGTAAATATAATTTTTATTTTAAACGTTACGCGCTTGTGGCTCAGGGTATTATTATCATCGACCAAAAAGTTGCAGGTTGCGGAAAATGGTCAAACTGACATTTGTCGTTCCCGAGATACGTGTTATTCTTAGTGTTGCCCAAATGCAAGAACAAGACGAGACTTAGCCAGTCTTGGTCTTGGTCTTGCGCCAATACACCTGGTCTTGGTCTTGGTCTTGCAGCAAGAGTCTTGCAAGTCTTGCAATTACCTATCAGTCTATTACTATTTATTAAAGTTTTTAAATCTTAGAAAAACGTATTAGAATTGGAACATTGTGAGCTTGAATTAACACAGCCATAGTAAAGATCAAGCAGATTAATAAATAACTGAAGATTTGATAAGAAATTCGAAAAATCAACTGACCTATATGTCGTTTTCCATGGAAGTAACTGTTTCTTAATAAACATTTATGATTTATAAGCTTACATTTGCTAAAACATGTAAAAAAAACAAATTAATTACAATAACTTGACTGTATTTTAAAGAACAATATCTGTCTAGAAAGAGATTAAACCCTCAACTTATATGAAATTTAATAAAAGAGTTTTACGATTTATCATTTATTTTAATAAAAAATAAAATACAACACAAATCAAACATAACAGTACACAACAGCTTTATCATTAGGTTATGTTACTTTATATCAATTCTTTTGACCAAGAATTAATACAAAGTAACCATCTGGCTGACTCATCACTTAACCTATTTCTATGTTTTCTAATTACTAATGATGCTTTAGAAAATAATCTCTCAGCAGGTACTGAAGTTGCAGGTATTGAGAGAAAATCACGGGCTATCTTCGATAAAGTCGGATACTCTGTCTCATGCGTCCTCCACCAATCTAAAATGTCTTCCGAGCTGGCAGTTCTTGGTTTTCTCAGGTACTCCTCCAACTCGTCTATCACTAAGCCTTGAAGACAAGATCCAGATGACGTCGAGGGACATTCATAGAGTTTATCAAAGTCTATTACGTCTTCATCTTCATCACATACTTTATTTTCTTTTTTTGGTAATTCCAGAGATTTGTTCAGTGAGTGTAGACTTTTATATTCTTCATAAAGTTCATTGAACTTGCGCAGACTTTCTGTTTTAAGTTGCTTCCCCCACATTGTCAGGTCAA
This sequence comes from Euclidia mi, assembly GCA_944739405.2. Lineage (NCBI taxonomy): Eukaryota > Metazoa > Arthropoda > Insecta > Lepidoptera > Erebidae > Euclidia > Euclidia mi. Next base: position 56,479,664 of record OX123201.2, read on the forward strand.
AAGTCTGAGCCTTATGCCTTGGGTCTAAAATTAAAGAAGTACAATAAATCCAGTTGCTCTTCTTATAATGTTTAAGCATTTTGTCTCGAGCTGCTTGGAAAGCTAGAATGAGCCTTTCATCCACTTCAGATCGATTAGGTTTCTCATCTAACTGTTTTACCATGGATTCAATTTTATCTAGCAAGAGATTGAATGATACAATGACTAGCGGTAAAGTAACATATTTGTCTCCACCAAGTTTTGTACTTAAAAGTTTAAAGTTTATTAGGAATTTATGTAATTTTTCGAGTACCTGCCATTCACTAGCTGTGATTTGAAAATCATTCAATTCGGTGACAGAACTGCACAATATGTTAATGCCCGCTCTCACTTTTAAACCAAATCCAATCATATCATGTGTGGAATTCCATCTCGTTGGACAGTCAAGAATGGCATTTAGATTTGATGGCACGCCAGCTGCTTCACAAGCAGACTGAAACTTCTTCTTCACTATCTCACTTCTTTTTATTTTACTGGAAATACTGCGTAACTTTGTTACAGATGTACGCGAATCAGCAATATTTGGTGCATATTCTTTATCTTCCTCATCCTCAGTTTCGTCTGCATAGTCTTCATACTGCTGATCTTGCGCGTTAGTGTCAGACTCACAGTGTAATGCTAAGGTCTTTAATAAATCTTGTAAACCAAGGTTTAAAATGTGAGCAAAGCACCGGCAATGTTGATTGTCTGAATCAAAGTGTGGCGGCAGCTGTTTGCCCAGTTCATACATAAATTTGGTATTTGCAGTTGCGTTGTCGACCGTGATACCTTGTATTTTATCAATTATGTCATATTCCAATAAACATTCATGGAAAATCGTTGCAATATCTTCCCCAGTATGTCGACCGCGTGATGGTATAAAATCAAGAACTACAGATCGATACTTCCATTCGTTGTCTATATAATGCATAGTAACCCCGTAGTAACTCCTACCAGCAATTGACGTCCACCCATCAATGGTAAACGACATTTTAGATGATAATTGTTGAAGTTGTTCCTTGAGATTCAATTGGAGCTCTTCAAATCTCTCTTTGACTTTCCTTCTAAGTGTAGACCTTTTAGGAAACACCATATTAGGGCAAATACGTCGAAAATATACTTGTGTAGCTTCGTCATCGAAAAATGAGAAGGGAAGATATTTTTTCACCACCCAATCAACTGTAGCTGTCGTGATGTTGTCACTGCTGTTTTCCGACTGAAATAAAACAATAAATCTTCTGTTATTATTTAAAACATACTAGGTTTGAGCGTTTAGGAGGAGGAGGTTTGTTGTTGTTAAATCGAGAAAATCGTTAAATTGACATTTGTTATATTAAGGTTGCACTGTACTGTAATTTACCAAAATAAAGTACTTAGTTGTTACTGGCCGATTATGAAAACAAATGAAAATATGGGTGTTTATAAAAAATATTTAAGACGATAATTACATACTTAATATGTCGCACCCCTAGATGAAAACACCACTAACTCAAAAATACTTACGTAAGTTAATGGCGTTTTTGAAAGTATCGCATGAATAGCTACGCGGAGTTAAAATTCCCGAAGCGACAACTTCGACCGTTGTTAAAAAAATATTCTTACCTGTCCACTTCTTCCAGCGGTTACTAAAAAGCTTGTGATATCTCCTTCTCCACTTAATTTTGGTTTAACAGGAAGAAATATTTGTGATTCCTTTTTGTGGAAAGATATTAGATGTTTCCTTAAGCCTGAAGTGTTTCTGTTTTTCATTTTTATTTCAATCTTTTTATGTTGGCACAATTTACACAAGGCAGTTTGGGATGCATGAATTATTTCGAAAAACTCCTCAAATTTGCTTTTGGGTCTTTTAGATCTGTGACTCAAACTCTCGTTACTCGGACTAGAATAATTTGAATCTTCGTCACTCATATTAAATTGTACACGTGATACGTTTTTAGAAAACAACAAGAATTAGTAAAAACAATTATTAAGTTAGACTCGAAGCACAGCTCAATTAGAAATGACTGGAATTAAAATAATTCCTTTATTTATAGTACCTACGTTTCCTTGCTTTCTACCGCGCCGCCTCGCCACGTGCCGGCTCTATTAAAAGGATGCGGCCGCAAATCAAACGATGCCGCGTGCGGCGTACAAACACAGATTATTACCTACTTGTACAGACGCGACGCGTGAATAAAATATATGTAAAGAATTAGTGCCAATCACTATTCTTTACATATAAGTGAATGTTTTGGCGTACATCTATACTAATCTATACTAATATTATAAAGCTGAAGAGTTTGTTTGTATGTTTGATGACAGAAGTTTAAAAATAAATAAATAAATCCTGAACGTCACTATACCTCCAAAGTTACTATTCCTCGTGGACGAAGTCGCGGGCACTGCTAGTAAATACTTACTCTCATCATCTCTCTCAGAGATATTCGGGCTGGTAAGCAATACAAAACTCTTATCGCAGGCTTTTTATTTTATTAGTAGGTAAGTACCTACGCTTTTTATATTATTTTATTAGTTTTGTAGATTTTTTTTACACTTTTCAAGTATATTTAAAAGTGGCTACAATATTTATCAAGGATATGTTTCTACTCAGTATGCCTACTACTACTCCCTGAAGTTGGTTTTTATTTATGTACATCAACAGCGACATTGGTCCAATGTTTCGAACCCTATTATTTCATTTTCTCTCTAAACTACTACGACAATTATACGACCAATTTCGGGAAATTTATGATCATGGGAACATTGCGATTGAATCGTATATTTATCTAGGCAAACGCGTTTAATGACAAGATGGCGAATAAAGTCAGCTCAGCTCAACTCAAAAACAATAGATCTTGTTATTTTAACTGATCGAGGTAGTACATAAATTAAAAAGATTCAATACCTGTATTGTAAATTAGGTAGGTAAATTTCGTATAACTTTCAATAAACCCAAAAGGTTGACAATGATTGACACATCTGATTATTTATTCTTTGATTACGGAGTAGCCGACCGCGGCTGCGGCTGGTGCCGCCAAAGAAAACCGACTAAGCCGACAGAGAAATAAAAGACTAGCCGACCACCAATCGTAGCTTAGCCGCCGGCTTAAAATAAAAGCCGCCTGCCAATAGCGGGCAATCGCAGACCTTTCGGCAATTAAGCCACACCCACAAAATACATTTATTTTTCACCCTGCGGGTTCCGTCATAATTATTTTTGATAATTGTGTTTACTTTTTTTTAACGCAAGATAGATGTAGATCTATCTTGCATAAAAAAAGTAAAGTAGTTGGTGGTTACTCGTAGGATTGACCAATAACTTGCCTGATGTGTTAAGCAAAAGCGTGGCCGAGGATGAAGCTCGTCAATCTAGAAGATATCTATTCACTCTTGCCTTGAAAATCAAAGTTTGAATGAATACTGATATAATAAAAAACAGGTCTGGTTGGTTAAATAAAAAAAATTGCTAAATTGAAATTGATAAAATTTTAATGAAGCTCATTGTGAGAAGGATAAGGCCATAGTCTACCACGCTGGCCAAGTGCGTGTTGGCTGACTTTACACATCTTCAAATCATTGAGAACTCTCCGACATGTAGGTTTCCTCACGATGTTTTCCTTCACCGCTTAAAGTTGGTGGCAATCAACAATACGCAAATAACTTCGAAAACACAGAGGTGCGTGCCGCGGGATTCGAACGCATGACCTGCAGATCGCAAGTCATGCGGTCTCCCGACTAGACTGCCGGAAACTCAGAGTGTGCAAAGCTTATCTTCGAATAAACCAAATCACTAAACTGAAATTGAAACTTTTTAATGTAATCTATTAAAGCGTGCTGCATCGTAAACCGCAACAGTCGCTTGACATCAGACGAGTTGACGGTCAAGTGCAAAGTATCTTCGAATAAAAATTTGAGTAAAAATGTTGAAATTATTTTAAAAATAAAAAACGGAACCCTAAACGGAGCCGCTTTGAAAATGCCGCTTTTATTTTAAAAATCTTCACTCGGCTTTCGTCATTAGAGGTTTGAGGTTGTATTTTTTCACGTTTGTTTTATTTTAATTTTTTATCATACAGACGATGTCTTATTCAAACGCAGAGTATTACGATATGATACTTTGCGTCGGAGCTGGGAACGGGTCCTGGAGCGGGGGTCGCGAGCTGTACCGTCAACGATTCGTCGACGGCAGGCCGCTAGCGTCACAAAGGCGTCTCCCTTCATATTCAAGCTTCCGCGGACTTTGTTTACGTCTGCACAGCACCGGAAGTTTTCATGATGCACCAACTAACAGGGCCGGCCGAACCATCAGCGGTAATGTGGAAACTCAGATCCTGGAGCATTTTGCCGACGATCCGCGTACTAGCACTCGTCGAGCGGGTGCGCGGCTTCGCGTCGATCACAGGGTAGTGTGGAGGACTCTTCATGAAGACGGCCAGCACCCTTATCATTTCCGCAGAACACAGGAACTACTTCGGGAAGACTACAGTGCTAGAGTTGATTTTTGTGAGTGGTTAATTGAACAAATTGCTGTGGATTCTTCGTTCGTGGAAAAAGTGTTATGGACTGACGAAGCAACATTTACACGAAGTGGACTTGCCAACCTGCACAATGACCACGTATGGGCACACGTCAATCCGCACGCGTCTACCGAAAGCAGTTTTCAGCATCAGTGGCGGATTAATGTCTGGGCGGGCATAATCGGAGACTGCTTAATCGGCTCTATCTTCTTGCCTGCCAGCTTGACTGCTGCAGGCTACTAGGAGCATCTGCAGGGTGAGCTGGAAGATGAAATTGACAACTTGCCGTTGGCCGTGGGGCATAACATGTGGTTTCAACACGACGGAGCGCCAGCGCATTTCGCACGTCGCGTCCGCCAATACCTACATACTCGTTTTCCCGGCCGTCGGATCGGTCGCGGCGAAGATGCGCCGAGGTCGTGACCTCCACGCTCCCCGGACCTGACGCCCTTGGATTTCTTTTTGTGGGGTTACATAAAGAATATTGTGTATTCGGAGCCGTGCAACACGAGAGAAGATATGATACCGCGCATTACAGCGGCATTCAACAACATAACCCCACAAATGTTGAAAAAAGTCATGAGTTCGATTTCTCGGCGCGTCCGGCTGTGTATTGAGAAGGGAGGCCAGCACTCACTTCGAACCTTTTCTTTAATGCGTCGTGAGTAAAGAAAAGTAGGTAAACTAACGACCCGTCCGTTGTACGTAAAGTACATTGAAAGTAAAATGTTAATCGTAATTTTGTTACGAATAAATGTGAATAATAAACCAAAGTGTATGTAACAATAAACAAGCATTGATTAATTAATTAGTAATGGTATTTTTAATCACTCTCACTCCCTCGGTTTAGGTACCCTAAGGTAAGCAATGCACCTTGACATTATTTGGTGATATGATAGGTAAATAAATTTAGTATTGTATTTTAATTCAGATAATTAAATTTTTAGATTAGAATTAAGATAAGCGAATTACTTGTAATGTGTCAGGTTCTATCTAGGCACCTGTTACATTTCGATTTAAAATAATCGCAATTTATTTTCCTATTCATCAATAATTGTACCTAATCATAGGCAGGTAGGTTATCCAGTTAGGTTTAGTTAGATACTAATTAGACCACAGATAAGGTTAGGATGATGATAATAATTAAACTAGTTAAAATGTGTACCTATGCAAGTTATTACATCATGCGATTAATTGCATAACTTACAGAAAGTTTTTTTTAAGTAGGTGCACGTGCGCTGAACGTGGCGCGGGTGGCGTGGAGGAGCGGGGATGACGGGTGATAGTATACGTGTGTGCGTGCCACAACCACGACTATAGAGTTGTTAGGGTTGTCGAAAAAAACACAAAAAAATATTTTTTTTAGTTTTGTATGGAAAAAAAAGTTTCGCTTTCATTATTAACATTTACGCATACGATTCCAAACTTGATATAGATAAACACCTTTAAATATTGTTGGGCCTAACTCGGACACCCTGTATACTTACTAGAATAAATTATTATGACATCTACTACCTATCCTTACCATTTTATCCTAATCATAATACTGCTTGCGTGATCAGTATAATGTATTCATTTTCATTCTAAGCACTCTGAAACTTATTTATTCTTTGGAACACCTGTAGGTACTCTTAAAATTCGAAATTATTTTGCATGAGTCTACCTACACCCTGTGGCGGCAATCAAATAGTGTCAAATGTTGTGATTTCGGCGCGGCGGCAACGATTGTTGTATATGATTTCAAAAGAAGCCGCCGGCGCGTGTATCATAACCATGTACTTCCGAAAAGCGGCAAATTTCTTTGAGAAGTAAGTACAAAACCTTTGATGCCGCATTATCAAAGTGCCGATGGTTAAAACATAACTATGCATGCACTCAGTTTGATTTTAATGGATATTTTTTTATTCGCTATGTAGGTATGTTTATGGTACCTATTAGTCGTAATGCGCATAGGTCCAGTTTTTCATATTCTTTGATACAGTTTTTTGCGTCTCATAGAATTCCTAAGCGTACCTATACACCGAACTGTTACACCTAACTACTTACTCCGTGAAATAGCGCTAAGTCCTAGCTGCAAGACGCAAGAGTCTTGCAGGCTTAGTCTTGTTCTTGCTCAAGTCTTGCACGATCAGTCTTGGTCTTGGTCTTGCTAAAAATACGCGGTCTTGTTCTTGGTCTTGGTCTTGCAAAAACGCAAGAACAAGACCAAGACTGCAAGACCAAGACTGAATTTGGGCAACACTAGTTATTCCGGGACCTAGGTCCCCCACGAGTGTAGTTACGTAAGCAAAATTTACTGATTATTTGTACGTATTATTTTTATATCTTATTTTTTCTGGAGCCATATTTTGTTCGATAAAATCTTTAATAGATTCAAAGTCTTTTCTATGAAACAGAGTTCGATTAAGGTGGAAAAAAGGAGATATTTTATAGTAAAATAGTGGATAACATGCAGGCAATGTTATTAAAATTATTCAAAATATTATTCTTGTTTCGTAATTTTGGTTATATGTCTAAACAGAAAAAAGAACTTGTTTGATTTTTATGTTTATTTTTCACTTTAATTTTTACCTATAAACCTAACTTTAAAAAGTTTTGGCCAAAAAGTTACTTATTCATTACTTAAAACGTCAGCAAATTGTATCTTTTTGAATAAATCAAAAAAGGACACCCTTTCATATTGTTTATATGCTTCTCATTAATTTTATAAAAATAAATCCTCATGAAAATTATTGATTTTCTATTAAATAAATAACAAATTTATTGGGGACCTAGCTCTCCCACGAGTGTATATTATGTGTGGCTTGAAATAGCGAGTGTAGCCAAGGGTTAAAAAATGTTCTTATGTTTTACCTAACTATCGTAGAAAGTTTAAAGTGCTATAATATCCTGCTAACTGTGAGAACACCTGAGTGCAGTGTTCCATGCAATATTCAGTTAATGCCTTTAAAACTTGCACTAGTATCTAGATTGCTACTAGTTTTTGCTATACTACATTTGGCGTTTCAAAAAAGTGGTTATGTGTTTTATTGCCCGTTCTTTCTTATAGCATGGCGAAGTGGCACTAAATGTTTAATTTTCTAGAATATTTAATTATTTAACTATTATATTAATTAATATTAAGTATTGTTCCGTGTGCTGACGGATTAAGAATACGAATTGTCACCACCCCATATCATCCCATGGGTGTCGTAAGAGCCGACAGAGGGAGCATATTATGCAGAGAACAGCACTGTAAGTGAAGGAAAACTTGATACAAACCCTATACCAAATCCGCTTGGCCAGCGTGGTATAGTAGGCCAATTCCTCCTTTCAAAGGAGAGGCCTAGTCCAGCAGTGGACTATTAAAGGCTGATGATGTATGTATTAGATGCAACCGGGATAACGCTAGGACGATGAGGATGATTTGGTTTTGAATGGTTTTCTTCAACCTTTGTACCTTTTATAATATTTTTGACACATATTAAATTTAAGTTGGCTGTAAGAAATTGCTTTAAGCAATTAGATAGATCTTGTGCGCATCTTATAAAAATATTGAATACTTTGCAAAATCTGAATTTGATGGATAGATAGCTGTCTACAAATGTCTGAGCCTCAAAACAAGAGTAAATGGCATTCCTTAGAACATTTCAATAAGAGTGTACATGGTCACGAAATGCAGAAAAATGGTATATAGGTGGTCGTACATTGCATGAAAAAACTATTACAGATTATTAAATGTGATCTATAGTTAATCAGCTTGAATCATTCAACTGGTATCTATTATTATTCAAAACGCAGCTTCAAACCTGATGCCCCGTTTTATCTACGAAGTTGCAAAAATATTCAGCAACATCAATCTTTAGGACACCATGAGTATAACGACTTAAAGCGTTTTACATGTTACGTGACTAATAGGCCTTTTAACTGCAACTGTGTACATCCATACGTACACAAGTAAAAGCGGCTACAAACATTATGCCTACGTCATGTTTTCATACGTTTCCCGTGTCCAACAGTCATCGGTTTTTTTGTTTTCCTCCAAATGAACTGAGATATGTGTTAATGAGTTAAAAGTTGAGTGGGATTTGGAGATTTAGGAGCCGATTGTGTGAATTGGGATTTAAAATTTGTTAGGTAGATAAGCAGGACACTGCTATCAATTTTGAAGCAACATTTGATATCTGAGCGATGCATCACTGGGTCGGTATTTGTAAATGTCTTAATAGAAACGAGGTTAAGGGTTAGTACTACAATTTCTGTATTAATGACTTCAACATCTGGGATTCTACTAATTTATTTTATGAGCTATTATATCTAAATGAACTCAAAGTGGATTATCTCTCAACTGAATAACCACGTAAACATAATATTACACATCTAGTCAATAAATTTATTGGCCTGTTTCACTATTAATATCAGTTCATACTCACACACACAGCCATGTCAGCCATACGATTAACCTGGCCGCCCAGAAAGCTGCCTTCGCAAGTTTCCAAAGACAACCACGTCATTAAAATATAGTCGATAACACATGGCGTCGCTCGCTTAATTCCCAAGCGGCTTGTATTAAACCTGTGTAATGACGTGACCGCCCCACTCTAAATTCCTTTAACCTTGTAATTACAGTGGAGCACAGAATGGTGGGTGGAACGCGAAGTTAGTACACCTTCATTAAATCTTGTTGGAGCAAATATTATTTCATTACTTGATGGACTGTATAAAATTGCTGTTTACTTCGTTAAATATGTGACTGGTTATGAAATATAGAAGGAAATAATAGCAAATGACAGAATCAAATGAGAGTTCGAAGAGGAATGTTGCTTTGGTGTTCTAAAAGCTATAACAGTTTCAAGCAGAACTAAAAAAACCTACAGGATAAAATACCAATAAGAGAGTCAGTGAAATCGTTCAAGGCTCATAAATTATCCTACAATATGTAGAGGGCAATAAGACACATCTGACACATCATAGCCCACTACAGAACTGAAGTAGTATGATTAGTGAAAGTTTACCCTATCATCTGTCGTATCAATCTAAAGAGAAAGATGTCCAATCAAATACTGGTGAACTTATTTAATGTGACGTTGAGTCAGTGGCCATTTCGTTGGCAATAATAGGTAAATATGAATGAAGCAACAAAGATATCTCAAGATCGTTGCAAATGGCATTCCGTAGTCTCTGCCTACCCCTGTGGGAAACAGGCGTGATTCTCGTCTGCAACTACGAGTAACTTAATTCATCATATCAGCCAAACGACGTCCACTGCTGGACATGGGCCTCCCCCAAGGTTCTCCACACAGACCGGTCTTGAGCCGCCCGCATCCAACCGCCTCCCGCGATCTTGACGAGATCGTCGGTCCACCTTGCGGGGGGCCTACCTTTGCTGCGTCGTCCGGTACGTGGCCGCCACTCCAGAACCTTTCTGCCCCAACGGCCATCGGTTCTTCGAGCTATGTGCCCTGCCCACTGCCACTTCAGCTTGGCTATCCGGAGAGCTATGTCGGCGACTTTGGTTCTACTGCGGATCTCCCCATTTTTTATTCGATCTCTCAGGGAAACTCCAAGCATAGCTCTCTCCATCGCCCTCTAAGTGATCTTGAGCCTTCCGATAAGGCCCATAGTGAGCGACCACGTCACTGATCCGTAAGTCATCACACACTGGTCAAAGACTTTCGTCTTGAGACACTGCGGGATATCGGACGAGAAGATATGTCGTAGCTTCCCGAAAGCTGCCCAACCGAGTTGGATTCGACGATTGATCTCCTTCTCGAAGTTGGACCTACCTAACTGGACTACTTGTCCCAGGTAGATATACTTGTCGACAACTTCGAGCTCAGAGTTCCCAACCTGAATAACTTAATTATGTCATTCTAAATTCTAATGCGAAATCGATGCAAATTTTAAGAGCTCTAACGTTATAAAGGTTGCGCAGGTAAAATATTTAGTCCAAAGCTCGACGAACTTTCTGGAAATCATAAATTCTGAAACTTCATGTGTTGAGTTTAAGATTATTTTAGCAGGAACTTGGGACAATGTGGTGAGCGAAATTGTTGAAGAACTAGCAATGTTTGAGGCAGCTTCCAAAAATAGCTCTTTATTGTTTTGGTATATGAAAATATGCAGAAACTTTTAAAGTAGGTTGGTTATTACCATATTTTGCCAGACAACTTCACTTTTGTCAACTAATGAGTTCATTCTCAGACTTAATTCTATTAATACACTTTCAGACTATAAGCCCAAATGAGAAAATTAAAAATGTTAGCTACCTTTACAGATTCTTCACACTTAACGCTATGGCATATTATAAGCCTGTGGCTCATTAGAAAGGAATTACAAAATCACTGAGTGACTGAAAGAATGTGTGTGCAGATAACTGTACATTCTGTTTCTCTCTTTATTTGCATTTTTGTCATCTATTTTAAAATTATACTAGTTACTCATTCCTTTCAGAACCATGTCAACACACATACAACTTATATCAAAAGAGCATGCACACTTGCACAGTTCAAACAACTTGCAGCACAGTTTCGTAATTAAATAATACGTAATTGCGAGAACAACATTCCGTAAGTGCCCTCACTGAGTGTTAACATTAAAATAACAAAGTGGATCTCAAAACTTTTCTTCTTGGAACATACAGCGCAATCTGCAAAATTAACAATGATTAAACAAAGTAAAGGACCCTATCTTTGCTATAAGTTGAGTAAGTTAAGATAGTGGAGAACCATTAAAACGGAAAACTTTCTTGTATGGGTGTAGCGTAAGCACTGTTTTGTAGAGCTAAAAGCTTGAAGTGAATGGGCTTATAAATGAGGCATACTGTGTTAAATATCTGGGACTAGGAGTTAACTACTCAGAAACAATATTTAGATCCGTATAGCTAAATAAATGTTTAGGATTGGATAAATGGCTTGATGTGTGCCAGTTTCATAATATAAACAAACCAGACTGGTCTGTTTATTTTATGAAACTAAGATATTTTATGAGGTATTCAATGTTTTATTAAGTGTTATGAAAGCCTGTAACGGCTGTTTGTATTATATTGAACTATTCATTAACATTTTAGAGGTACATATTAATTTCGGTCCATGGGACTATTGAATTGGGTTTGTAGTATATAATGAATTATCCCTACGACCTAGGTTGGCTGGCAGCACGACATTAAACATGATATTGAACTGAAATGCTTGATAATTCTTGAAAAGTGGCATTTTTAGCGCCAAACATTACAGCTATTGCAGTAAAAGAATTATTCGAGTATAGTTCGTGGTATAATATTCTATTTTGTATTTAAACACAGTATGAATATGTATATATTTTGTAGGTAAATAAATTGTTTGGATTTTAATTCGATACATACATACATTTATATCGTGAAGAGAACTCTGAACTAGTAGCCAACAAAAATTTCAAAATTGAAGTCTTTTAGGCTCTGCTTAACCCTTAACAACATTCGTGGGGGACTAGAGTCCCCCGACAGCCATATTATTGTAAATATAATTTTATTTTAAACGTTACGCGCTTGTGGCTCAGGGTATTCATGTCATCGACCGAACAGTTGCAGGTTGCGGAAAATGGTCGAACTGACATTTGTGGTTTCCGAGATACTTGTTATTCCGGGACCCAGCTCCCCCACGAGTGCAGTTATGCAAGCAAAAAAAAGACATGCTTTCATATTGTTTAATGCTTCTCTTGAATTTTATAAAAATAAATCCTCATGAAAATTATTAATTCACTATTAAATAAATAACAAATTTATTAGGGACCTAGCTCCCCCACGAGTGTATATGTGTGGCTTGAAATAGCGAATGTAGCTAAGGGTTAAAAAATGTTCTTACGTTTTACCTATTTTTTTTTTTGTATCGGGTTGGAAAATCCTCATGGAGTCCCTCCGCCCCGGGGGGGAAGGACGAAGGGGACTGTCAGACTCTTACTGACTAAAAACCAACCCGTGCTCCTCATATACCCATGTGTCGGAGGGTAGGGTTTCACCAAAGCATTCCTCGCTACCCCCCGACGGGTATTGGCCCGCCAGATGGTTAGGCGGGCCCCGAACGAAACCCCCTTGGCGGCGGATGAAGGTGTTGGGCTCCGCCGCCAAAACACCCAGCGGCCGCAGAGGATAGGGAGGACGGCAACGCAACACCGCATCTCCTCTTCCTCTGCGGCCCCACCGCGACGCAACGATGGTGCGCCCCCATTTGGTCGCGGGAGATAGGGCGCGGGGCAACGCAACACCCACACGCCTCTCCTCCCGCGACCGCACCCGACTGCGAGGGACAGACAGAACTGTCCCCCGCACCCACACCATGGGACGTATCCTACGCAGGCCTCTACCAAGCCCACGTGGAGCGTCCCCTCCCGGGATCCCGCTTAGCTTCACCGTGGGTGGCTTCTAACCCACGGTTACTGAGCCCCCCCACCACGACAAGGTGGAGATCCTACGGGGGGTACGTTTTACCTATCTATCGTAGAACGTTTAACGTGCTATAATATTCTGCTAACTGTGAGAACACCTGAGTGCAGTGTTCTATGCAATATTCAGCTAATGCCTTTAAAACTTGCACTAGTATCTAAATTGCTACTAGTTTTTACTATACTACATATGGCGTTTCAAAAAAGTGGTTATGTGTTTTATTGCCTGTTCTTTCTTATGCCCTTGCATGGCAAAGTGGCACTAAATGTATAATTTGCTAGAATCTTTAAGTAATTAACTTGTTAATTTGACGTTCATAAGGGTTACAATACGGCTTATGTGAATTATGATTTCGATTGTTTAATATTAAGAGCTAATTTTGTTTAAAATAATATAATTGCAATTGAGATCAAAACTATTTTTTAATTAAAACATCAAATAAATTAATCCACCAAATCTAATAGGTTGAAGCTTCAAACTATTGTGAACTGTATTCTAACTTCTCTTAAATCAATATTACAAGTTATTTGCAAATTAGCTGGCTTCCAAACGGTAACAAATAAAAGTCCTGATTTGACATATTTCATCAAAACCATCGCTTAAACTTTATAAAATAACAATTTTAATACCAAACACACCTCTATTTTTCCTCTACAATCGTCTAACCAAGTACCAAGATTGCTGAGTACGGTACAATATTCCTTAACAACCAACCAGATCCGTTTACACATCTCTTCGTAATATTACATCCAAACCAAATAATCAAAATAGACAAGATAGCTAGCCAAGCCTTGATTGTGCCGTTAATTTTCACGCTCTACTTCCTAACGTTAATTTGCCCGCTACCCAGCATTTGTTTTACTTTAGGCAACCGATACAATCCAACTTTATTAGGAAAGTATTAGGTTTTTTCATTGATAATTAAATGTCCAAGTTTAGGTGGACTGAAAAGCCTGCGAGATTCGGTCGGTTTTTATCGGTAGACTTTGGGATGATACGGTTTATTAGGAGGTTGGATTTATTGGTCTAGTGTTAAAGAAGTTAAAATACAAATAACAATCATTCATCCTTACCGTGTACAATTAAAACGCCGCATATTAGACCATTATCATAGTGCATTAAAATGCAAAATTATATATATCAATAGTGTAAAAATGCAGATTTTTTTATTATTGACTATAATATTATCTGCTGTTAAACCATTATTTGTCTATGTACACTACTGTTATCCTATATCACGTTAGCCTAACTTTTATAGTATTTACTGTACCAATGACTTTTCGAAGTTAAGTGTGTATTAAATTGTTAATTATCGCTTGCCCCGTGCCTCGGCGAGCAGGTTCAACCGTCAGTCCGGGCTGTCATGAAGATTTTTGAAGTCGTTACGGGGAGTCAGTACCCTCAAATAAACTGATACTCTCTTCGCCTAAACCAAGGAATATCGCTATCCCTTTGGGTTGCGGAGGTCAGACGACAGTCGCTCTGTGGAAAAGTTGATCTTCTGTCAAATCTGGTTAGACCAGTAAGCGGACCTCGGGCTCCAAGGCGTGCCAGTCTTGGATGCAACCGGGATAACGCTAGGGCGATGATGATGACTGTACCTAATATGGTAATCGGCTGTGACTAGCCTTTCTGTTTCAGCTTATAAACAGCGCTGCGCTCATCCGTAGCACAGGCTGAGCTGTGACCTTTTGGACACATTGTACAATATTGTTTTCCTTTCTTTGTTTTTTATTTATTTTGGTTTTGTTTTTATTGTCATACTTTGTTGTGTTTTTATTGGTGTGTCTAATAAATGTTTTCTTTATTTCTTTCATGAAACTTTCACCGCAGATAATTATGATTAAGCTGTTGGTGCACTGTCTATAAAGACATACGAATATGTTACGTCTCATATACATTATTAGACGTATCGTGACGTGTCCAAGATACCTTTCGCGTGAATAATACACTTAAACCTCAGGAATCGCATAAATATTGGTTAAAATCTTCCAAAAATCCGTTCGCTAGTTTTAGAGCTAACCACATTCATGCAGACATGTCGTATCTACCTGCTATAATTTTTTTTCAATCCAAATTAAAATTGGCCGTTAGAAATTTCTTTAAGCGTCTAGATAGACCTTGAGCACATCTTGTAAAAATATTGTATACTTTGTACAGTCTGAATTTGATAGATAGATACCTAGCTGTCTACAAGCTTGTCTACATATATTTTATTAATATGTACCTAATATCCACCATTTTCACACTAATATTTAATCATAAATGTTAATCTGCAAGAGGTCACTCTCATGTCACTTCCTCTGCCAAAATGATGAGTGAGAACTACATAATAATATACCCATAATTGCATAAGGGATGTTTAAAAGCTTAACACCAAGAAATGCATTTTTTTCTAAAAAAAACGAAAACATACCTAAGTGTTTGCTGCCCTTCCTGTTAGGCTAAAATATAATACTTTATAGCAATCTTCTGGGCACGTAACGCGATGACTATCATGCGGAGGAAGTCTGTGACACCGAAACTTTTGACCCGGTATAATATACCTTTTTACTTTGAAATTAAATTATATACAAACATTTTTGGTCTTAGTTGTAAATAGATCACTAATAAAAATTATATTCATGAGAACAACTAATTAGTTCGACAATACATTCGGTCTACTCCTAGCCACTATCCACAATTTAAGTTGTCAAGCAAAAGCGACATCTTATCTAGTCAACCATTTTACGGCACTGAGGTGTAATATATTGAATTTGAGCTATTAATTGTCCGGATGACAGTTGGTCGACCAATAGATATATTAACCGTAACCAATAAAAATACAGATTTACATAGAAGCGCAGTTTTCAAGGATTTCGTGTGCCGATTTCAAGTGGAGACTGTCTCCAGTTTAGTTAGTAGTTGGCGCCATTGGCGGCGCTGGTGTCGTTCTCCGTCTCTGTTGCTCTCGTAGAGACAGTTGTCACAGCACGACTGCCACTTCGCCTAGCGACAATTTGGGTCACATAAAGTTTGTCTTTTTCTAGCCCGTAGGAAATGCCTCTATGTAAATATCTGAGCTCTTTGCCATAACTTGGACTAGGTACAGATGTCCTAGTACTAATACACAGGATATTTGGGTAGCTGCATTGTAAGTTAGTGTTTGAAGGGTAAAAATATATTGAGAAAATGTGCTGGGATTGTAAAAAATACGGCCTATACAGATAATCGGTGGATGGAAAACTAAACAAGACTTTCTTCACGATTTTCTTACCTATGCATTATTATTACCTATTATTACCTATTGCACAATGCCAGAACATACATGTATTTTTACATTATAAGACTCACTTTTTATTTAACTTTTCTTACTTCTGCATTATAAGGCCATAGAGACATTCCAAGGCTTAACCTAAGGATTAATACAGAATTATAACAAATTACTTTTAAACTTAACCACAGTTAACGACAAGTTACAACTATATTTATTATTATTATATTAACGTTTATAAATCTACCAGATTACGAACTATGCAAACACGAAATAGTTGTTACTAATCTTGCCCTTATAATTCTTCAATACATCCAACAATAATACTACACAACCATTAGCATCAAACCGCAAATTTAAAGGGCCGCAAATTTAGGAGCCGCATATTCAGAAGCCCCAAACAATTTGGCTCCCAGAATGTTTATAACCAAAAATTTTATATCCCATAAGAATTTGACTGTAAAATGTTATCCGTATGTTTTGAACAATGAAAAATAAATACGTCATAAGGGCGGTTTCAGATTAGCGTATTTTTCTGCGCGTTTCTGCATACGCGCTTATTCAAAAAGGGTCACATAAAAGAGATTTAAAGAACCAAAGTTTCGAATATTTCTTTGTAACTCAACAAAATTCTTGTTCAAATGTGGCTATCTAAAACGTGACACTGACAAAATTCCTTTGCTCTTATGTGATTTTGCTTTTTGTACTTTTATCAAGCGACCCATCTGAGGTATAACTTGAAATGAGCAGTTGGGCCTTGATGGCATGAATGGGCAGCCAACCGACAAAATCCTTCTGACGCAAAAAAATCGTCGTCAAGTTTCGGTCAAACATCAAAGCAAGGTGATGTGAGCAGTTGTAATGTATGTAGAAAATAAGCCCCGCACCATCACGTCGTCACGCCTTCACGCCGCGCCGCACCAATACGCTTAGAGTGAATAAAACAGACGCGCAATCATACAGTGAAAGATTCGTATTATTATTTGAGTAATATACAGTTGTACTGTAATTATTAGTAATTACAGTACAACTATGTTAGCATAGAAAACGCTCTTGTCGGGATCTGACGTAACAAGAACAGTATGCGAAGAACCGCGTGGCGTAACGTAACATGACCCTCTGAACAACACAGTTTTAGTACACTTAAAAGTTTAGTATTCATAACATGTCTCTGTCTTACTTTAGCCACTGTTGGACCAAAGCTTACTAGAACAGTCCTTAAAGCGTCAAGATTGAGGCCATTTAATTGGTTAGGGCCGTCAATCCGTTATCATTCGTACGATAAAGGTATGATGACCTTTATTATTTGACTTCGTGACTGCTTAAGATCATGCGGCATAGAGTCAATTTGGTAGGCAACAATAAATAAGAAAAAGGTTTGATAACCTTCTTCTGCCTACCATCCTGCTCTTCTAAAAAAAATATTGGCCGTTCTCTGGCCCTGGCTATTTTATTAGAGTTACAGAAGTAATATCAAAGTTTTACTTCTGCAATACTTCTGAATATAATTCACAGAATAGCCAAGTTGCCTCTAGCAATTTTTTAACCAATAGAAACAAAGACTGGAAGGAACCAGCCGGTGTTTAAACTATCCATTGAGTTCAATAGTTCAACATCGTCACTGTACCAGTTAATTGATCCGAACAATCGAGAACAGGTCTTAACTGGATTAAACATGCCTTTGTTGGTTGTTCGTTACTTCGATGTACTTCAGTTAGGAGCGACGTCTGATGTGTGCTGAAGTTTAATGCACAAATTATTGGCAACGAGGAGTTCACGTTTTGTTGGAAGTTTCTGAGAGGGACATGGCAGGATGTTAGTTCTGAATGAAAATTCACGAAAAGTGGACTGATTTGTATGAAGACTGTTGCTGATTTCTCACAAAAATGTTTTTAATTTTTGTTTTGTATTAGGTGGGGCAGTCCGTGTGGTGACGGATTAAGAATAAGGAATGTCATCATCCCATAGGTGTCGTAAGAGCCGACAGAGGGAGCATATTATGCATAGAATAGCACTGTAAGAGAAAAAAAACTTGATACAAACCCTATACCAACTCGTTTGGCCAGCGTGGTAAAGTAGGCCAATTCGTCCTTTCAAAGAAGAGGCCTAGTCCAGCAGTGGACTGTTAAAAGCTGATGATGATGATGATGATGATTAGGTGGGAATGGCTGGATATGGCAGTGTGTCAGTTCCGACAGGGAAAAGCACCATGAAAACTTAAAGTAAGTAGTAGTACTCCTTGAATAGTTTGATATCAACGTAGGATCATTGAGATCTTTCTTTTGCGTACAGCACTTTGATTTTTTTAGGAATTTTGGAAAGGGTCATATGCGATTTGGTACTACTTCTTGCCAACTGCTACCCCATTAAAATTACTAACCGCACCAAGCGAGCTTAACTTCACCTATTTGAAATATGCAGCATCAGGCATTTTCACATATCAACCCATCCAAATTACCAATCGCACGGAGCGTGCTTAACCCCACTTCTAAATATGCACAGCAGACGCTTCTAATTGGGTGATTTCCCAAACTCTAAGAAAGTTAGCTACTCGTGGGAATATACTTAGTACGTGCCCCTCATCTGCATATGTATGTACCTTGATTACTTCCAATTTAACAGGATTACTTGTAATTAAGCCTTATTAAGTTACTGCTTCGATGTATCGGGACGCTTGAATGTTCGTGCTAAGTGTGTGATATATTTAGTCGTATTGCAGTATAAAGCATTTTCTTAGCTCAGTTAGCATAAGTTATGTAATTGTCGATACAAAATCTCGTACATCACCATCATCATCATCCTTTTGTAATTAATAGCTAGTCCTCTCCTAATTCAGCATCGTCATCAGCCCTTTACTGTCCCACTGCTGGGCACGGGCTTCTTCTCAGTATGAGTAGGGTATGGCCTTAGTTCACCACGCTGGCCAAGTGCGCGTTGGCAGACTTCACATGTCTTTCGAGAATATTGTGGAGGACTCTCAGACATGCAGGTTTCCTCACGATGTTTTCCTCCACCGATTAGCAAGCGATAATTAACTATTTAATACGCACTTAACTACGAAAAGTCATTGGTGCGTGCCGTGGATTCGAACCCGAGACCCTCTGCGTAGCAGTCTGTCGGTCTCTCCACTCAGCTATCGCTGCTTGAATAGGTTTACTACGGAATTCAATATTCGAATTATAGATAGATCTGTAGATTTAAGATTCGTTTTTGACAGTTTTTGACATAAGTTCCATACAAAATATTTCAAACACGAATCTAAAATCTTCAGATCTATCTATAGTTCGAATATTGAAAATGGCCGTAAGTCCTCTTCTAATTTGGGTCACAATGTCATTATGAGGCAATAGGAGGATTTGGCCTAGTATACCACGCTGGCCAGGCGGGTTGGCATATTGTTTGATGTCGAGTTGCCCATCTTTACCGCAAGATACTATTTGCATTGTGTAATTCTCTTAGTCACCCCTTACGACACCCACAGAATAATATGGGGTAGTAAGTCTTTGTACTCTCAGTCTGACCCTATTTGGAAAACCATTGCATACATTTAACGTTCCGCCATTGTTAATGACTCAGCTCACCATAATTTATTGACAATTTTGCAGCATACAAGCTATGCCAACGAAAAACTTGTTTGTTGCTTTCTTACAGTAAGAAGAGAAGAGCCAAAGGAGCATGGAAAACTTGCCTGCATATGTACTTAATCGCGCTTTGAAGCATACTTACTTTCGAAAATCAAACAAATGGTAACGAAATCGTACTAAAATATTGATAACATTAACCTTGTCCGAATAAAATCTCAATATTCACAATGTCACAAGGCACAATATTCATTTGTCCAAAACCAGTCTTATAATGAAAAATATAGCCTACAATGTACACAATTAAATGCGAGCAGAGCAATAAAAACGTCTGCCAGTGAAATTCGCGAAATGCCCACTAAAACATTATTTACTTTTACCGGCTTAAATATAAGGTTTATTACACTGCCCTGTCATAATTTTATTACCAATTAATTTCAAAAAGGGCTGAGTTATTCATTGATACATTTATAACTTTATTTATGTTATTAATTCTGGTGAACAAGTTAATAAGTGTTGGATAGTTAATTAGGGAGCGGCCCTTTACCCCAAAGGGGGTAAATGGGGTTGAGAAAAGAAAGGGTCGGGATATATGGGTACTCGTGAAAGGGTGGTATGTTTGCTTCTGTGATTAAAGCGCTTGGTTAAGTCGGCTTTTATTTTAAAGAAGAGCTGTGTTTACACCATACATGAGTGCTAACTACAGTGTAGTTTTTTTTATGTGGCATTTTGTGATACGATGTAAATAAAATTATTAGGGAGAAGCAAAAGCCCTCCAACAAGATGAATAACTGAGGATAACAAAAGGGGATTTAACCCTAGAATCCTACACTATCTGGCGCACATGTTATTCCTACACTGGGGTGCTAGAACACCCCATACTAAAATGACTGTAATTCTTAAAATAAAAAAACGATTCATGAAAATACATAAACACATATTTTGAGATCACAAATCAGTCTTATTACACTAAGTTAAACGTGGTTTGAGCACTTTGCACAAACTTTTACCCGATGCTTCAAACAAATAGGTACTTTGCACCTTTGACGTATAGTCTTGGTTTTTCTGTCTTTTGATCTTGGACAAAAGTCACATCGTCCTTGTTTCAAACGAGAAGGAACAGCGCATGGTATTGACGTTACGCGAGCGGTTGACACCAAACTAAAATACTCCAACGCGCGAATTCGTGGATATTATATAAATTGAGATATTTAGAAAACAAATCGGTGTGGGGTGCACCTGTACCCCATGTAGGGTTCTAGGGTTAAAATAATTAAATTTGTAATATGCCAGCCACATAATATAATAATATAAAATAAAAAAAATTACTGTAATATGACTGCGAGATTATATCAGAAATGAGGAGAACCTCAGGAGAACCAAAGTCACCGACATAGCTCTCCGAATAGCCATGCTGAAGTGGCAATGGGCAGCGGTTGGATGCGGGTGGTTCAAGATCGGTCTGTGTTGAGAATGTTGAGGGAAGCCTATGTCCAGCAGTGGACGTCTCTAGGCTGACATGATGATGACTCTATGTAAATAGGAAAATAAATGTTTAGATTTTAAAAATGTTTACTTCAGGAATTCTCCTTTCATTCTACCCTCAAATTTGTTTCAATATCGAAAGAAAACTCTTAAAATGTAATTTACGGGCAAATTGACGATTTGACTGCTGGTGATAGCTAACGTCACAAATAATACTTGAAGCGGCTTTCAGCAAAATTGTTTTAAAAATAACGTGGGATGAAAATATAAATTAAGTTTTTGATGGCGTAGGCGTTCCTTTTTCGTTTAAATTTGTTAACTTTAACGATAATGCTAGCAGTCAAATAGCATGCATAACCTACATAAATAGACTCACGCTCACTCACTCACTAACCTGTTTTTCCTAGGGGAAGGCACAGACTACGGACTGCCATTAGCTAGGATCCTCTCATACCTTTTTTTTTATAAATAGCTACGGCCTCCAAAACTGGCATCTATATAGTTTAGATAACTACATAATTATATGCCAGCTTTGGAGGCGGGGTTGTTTTAGATAAGTGCGCTAGTACTAGTAGACACTCTTACTGATAAACCATCAAAACCAGTGGGTTTGATTTAAATTAGTTAAAAAAGTTAGTTGAACACAATATTTTGTTGTATCTGTCATTTGTATCTGGTTAGTACAGTTCTAATAAGACAGCGCCGCATCTCCAAGAACAGCTCTGCGTATCTTGGAACCAGGTCTTGTGCGAATAATGTCAGGATAATATTATCACTAAGGGTCAGCGCAGACAGAACGGAGCGCAGCGGAGAGGATTTTATTAACGCACTTGAAAATAAACTTTAAAATTATTACAATAAAGTGCATAAACGGATTCCCGCGTACCCTCGAGGACGCGCGACCATTTTTTGTCAGGTTGAAGCATTTATGCACTTTATTTATTAATTTTAAAGTTTAATTTCCAGTGTATTTCTATGAAAAAACTAAACTTATCCTATAACATCTAAAACAATATCCCTATGCCGCAACTTTCATTCAAGTCTCACCATACAATAGCTTTCAGAAACTTGGCTCTAGAACTTGTACGCTGACGTTATACAACATTGTCAATTTGCGCCCGCATTATCGAGTCCATTCTTATTTTACCTCAAAGCTTAAACGGTGCTGCTATAAAATATAGCCACCTACGAATATTATTTTGAAGGGACCAGCTGATATCTTAGGCACCTAACGCCACGATAAATTTTGTATGGATATTTTAAATTTGTGGAGAAAGCTGGCTTTTAATTTTATTTTGGTTTTTGTGTGTTCGCTCGGCTATTCTTCCTTTTAATGACTTAAAATGGTTTTATGGAAATGTAATGTACAAATACAAAAACGTAATTTTGAATTTAGACAAAACTAGATTCGCCCGCGAGAGCAGAGAGTAGAAAAAAGGTTTTTTAAACATCAGAATAAACAAGGTGTAACTGCAATTACAGCTAGCATTGGTGTTAAGATTTGTCATTATGTCATCTTTTTCTGTTGCTAGGCGCTTTGTAGATAATTATGTAATATCAGACTTAGTGCTTAACCACTGGTGCAAATTGACTACCATATCGTTGCAAATTGACTACGTTCTCACAGATACCTATAAAATACTACTATTCAAAAAGCTTAATTGCATTAATTATTATAAAGACATTTCCAGTCCATTACCATACCCTATTACTCCACAGTGAATTACTTAAGTCAAAACGTTACATACCCACATCCAATTTTTACATTTTAATACCTACCGACCACATCAAATAAAGTCCAAGCTCTCGCCAAAGCCAATTAATCATCATAACATAAAAAGCCTTAAAAAACAAGAGCCTAAAAAGTATGTCCCAATGTAAAACAAAATAAAAGATTGGACATTGTCTTGGCAGCTTTGCCTAATAGAAAAGGTAACAGGTCTGTAACATCAACCATCAACCAAAAAAAACCTCTAAATCTATTTAAACATTTTCATAGGCATTGTCTTCTATTCAAGACGTAAAAAGGAGCTTAGCTTAATAATTAATAATTTAATGCCTCTTCGGATTCGCCATATTATTATTAAAACTAGATCTCATATTACTTTGGTAAGGAGATTTACACATGAGACTTTAGGTAGAAATTATTTGAGAAGTGGTGAAACGGCGGTATTATCTTTAAGATAAATGTAATGGGAATAGGATATTTCAGGGTAGAATTCGGTGAAAATAAGGCCTTAAAATAAAGGTTTACTAATTATATAACTGGATGTATGTTTGATAAAATTTGTATATACTTGCCATTCATTATGTAACCTCGTATTGTGTGTGGTTAAGTAAATTAATTAAATGTTTTAAGTGTTACGAAAATTCTCGAAAACTCACGACGTAGATATATATGGGCATAGATATCTTAAAACTGTCTAATAACTAATATTAGTAAACGACGATCTTGCAAATGGTCGGCAACGTAACTTCAAAAATTTATTCGTCAATTTAACTGGCAACTTGGTCCTAAGATTAATATAATATTATGATGACTTCTAATGTAATATGTGACAAAGTAGTTCAAACCATTGAAAATACATTAACCTCAAAACTACGTCGATTATGATGTTCTCTTATCCTCACATTATACATAACGTTTCGCAGTGTAAAGTCCTCTCTCTCTCTCGTCTAGGGGTCAATCCGACCCTCTAAACTTCATATAAAAGCCTCGTATAACCGAACAATAAAAACCACATTAAAACTATGATAGGGACGATAAAACGAAAAATCTCTTATTCCTACAATTTATGGGCATATGAATTTTCCCCTTGTTAAGTTTTAGGTTGTAACATCTTAACACTTTTTCGCTACCGCGGATATCAATGGCCTGGAATAAAAGTGTGGTAGTATATCATTGTGTTTTTCGTTAATTTTATTAAATAGTTCTAGAATATTCTGTCTGCGTCGAGAATTTATGAGGCTCGTAGTTTCTTTTGTATGTGTTGTAGGTTAATATGATCTTGTTTGTTGCTAATTTATATGGAGTGTTTTGTGAATATATTGTAGAATGAAAGCGCAAGAAGATGATTTAGAAAATTACACTTCCTTTGGAATTTTAACATTTTTAATTTAATGTCTTTAAATACGCTTGGAGTAAAGTTCTTCTAAAAAGGTCTTTTAAGTGTACCGTACCGTAAATCATAGCGTTAGTATATCTGTAAATCGAAATTAGTAAGGTGAAAGACTGCCTCCGTGCCCCCTGGTCCAGTGGATAGCGTATGCGACTGCTGGTCGGAGGTTCCGGGTTCGATTCCCGGGCCGGGCAAAACTGTTACTGCGTTTTTCCGAATTCTCAGTAGCAGCAGCGGAGTCTGGTGATGTGCTCGGTAACGGCAATAGGCTCGCCCCCTATTACATGGGACCTAAAAATTCGTGGCGAAATGTGGGTGTATTATTTACACCTCTGCCTACCCCTTCGGGGATACAGGCGTGAGTCTATAAATAAATGAGTTCTCTCGGTGATATCAAAAGTCTTGAAAGTCAGGTCATTTAAGGGTGGGTTTAATACTTATAAATAAAGTGATTATGGCCAATCGCAAACATTCTGTATAACGAGGAACCTTATAAATATTCAATGAAGGACTCGAAGATCATCCGGACTTAACAACAATTTGAGGATCACACAAAGTGTTATCTCGAATGGGAATCGAACGTACACGACTCACTGCCAGTGGCCACTTAAAACATTACACCATTCACATAAATTGTTTCGAAATTTTAAATTTGCTACACATTACTTAGAGGCCTATATGCCAAAAATACTGAAAGCAATTCTTTTAATAGTCTCACGCCTGTATCTCTGAAGGGGTAGGCGGAGGTGTAATATTACACCCACATTTCGCTATGAATTTTTAGGTCCCACGTAATAGGGGGCGAGCCTATTGCCGTACCGGGCACATTACCAGACTGAAGCAAAGAAATAAAAATTGACGTAACATTTCGACCATTCACAAAATAAGGTCTGCAAAACAGCACACAGCACAACCTAAGTTACTATTGACACTATTCTGCCGACAGTGTTATCTCATTGCCGTCGGTTCTAGTGAAACTGACGTTTTATTTCCGCTAGTTCCTGAGGGAGCTTGACAATTATTTGTTTAATTTTAATTTAACGGCGTCTATTTGAGGCGTGATGTTTTTAAACAAGTTTGTTGTTTTAAATGGCGTATTTGTTTTTACTCTTTGATTTGCTCGCTGCTAATTATTTTGAATAATATCCAAATAACTAAATGAATTTGTCTTTGATTTTCCTTCCTTAGCAATCGCCTACGTTATAAAAATACTTTGCTTTCATGTTTGTAGCTTCAGTAGTTAATTAATCTCTACCATGACATGTTAGTCAGAGATATAATTTATGATAATCATTATCAGGGTCACTATGACAACTGCGTTATGCAGATGTAATTCAAAAGATTCTACTAATATTACGTGCTAACTGTGCCACTTGGTTTTTCCTACTGATCTGCCTACCTAAGCGTTCTTTTTATTACTCGTTTTCTTTTTGTCAAGCTTGTAAGAGTTGTAGGGTAATGGTAATTAGCTT
Organism: Euclidia mi; assembly: GCA_944739405.2. NCBI lineage: Eukaryota > Metazoa > Arthropoda > Insecta > Lepidoptera > Erebidae > Euclidia > Euclidia mi. The sequence continues at coordinate 56,505,486 of OX123201.2, forward strand.
ATTATAATTATATGATTTTGAAAACAATGTGGATCTCAGAAAGTAACATCTCGTGTGGGAATGCAACCCACAACACAAGGCGCAGTGTTAAATGCGAGGCGACCACTTAAAGGACTACACCATCTATAGGTACAGTAAATTATTAAACTAGCAAGTACAAATACATTTTACAAATTCTATTTCGCCTTTCATTCGTAAAATTAACTTAACTCTGTTCTACTTACAGTATTTATTTACAGAGGGTGCTATTCTATTTTGCGAATACAATACAATATTTGTGCACTCAGTGTGTTTATTCTGACCTTTTCACATTAAATTATATTTGCAAACAGATACTTTAAATTTACATCTTAAAATAAAATCTAATTTTGTAATTTGCTTACAGTACTCCAATAAACAAACGCCTTAAAACCTATTTATTATCTACCATTCTTTTGCTGCCAAGTTTTACTTAAGAAAATTCTCAATTCAAATACGACCCTTGCAAATGAAGAAGGGAATAGATTCATAGCACTAAGCCCGTAGCTTTGCCAACGTTTCAATATCTCTCCCTTTCATTTGTATACGAAATAACGGAGATGGGTAACAACATTCTATCCCTTTAAAAACAGAAGGCAAATGTTTGCAAATCAAAAGCCAATATTACGAAAGATCGATACTAGCTTTCACATATTTGCATAATAGGATTTATGGACTGAGAGTTACAAAACTTGGACGCGCAGTTAAAAAACTCGGAGTGGAAAAATACGCTCGAATACGGAATAAAAATGTGTTTGATGTTTTATATAAACAACAATGTTGGATGTGGGATTTAGAGACCTCGCGATGTACGATGCGGGTGCTACCGGACATTATTGCCGAGATAATATATTTTTTGTGCCAACATGTTACAACTAGGAAATAGGAGGGTTATCAAAACATGAGTTCTATTCTCGCGTTTTTTAAGAAACGACGGCGGTACCAGTCATACTTATGGGTAGATTCATACGTACGTGGGTAGACTCGTTTTCAAAAAGATTCCTTTTGTGGTGCAAAATAATTTGCTACGCTTAAGACCAATAGGTATGATGTATATGAGACGACCGGTTGGCGCAGCGGGAGTGTAAGCGACTGCTACGCCGATGGTCGCGAGTTCGATTCCCAAGTCAAACATTTGTGTGCATGAACATGGATGTTTGTCTCAATTTCTTAAAAATAAATGCCTTTTGTATCCACCACGTTTAAAAAAGATTCTTTCTGCAGTGCAAATAAAATGTAGCTGCGCTAAAGACCAATATCATATTTATGTAGTCATTACCTATTCTCCTCAATTTCTTTAAAAAAAAAAGCATTTCGTATCAGGCAAAATAAAATTATTTCTGGATCTCGCCAAATATTGTTCCACATCATGACACTGGCTGTAGCAAGGCATCCACTAATACTATAGCTTCATGACTGCAGTAAAATTTCTATAGTTTACTCACTTCTATAGTTCTTTATAAAGGTACTCTACTATCAGTAAGAAAGTAGTAAGTAGTGTTTGATTTTGCAGTTTATCCATAAAATGTTTGATTACAGTTCTCAATTATGTGTTTATTCCAAATCAGGACAGTAGGATCACAAGGTACAAAGGTAGCAAAATAATCTCGGCAAACAAAAGTAGTTGCATTTTGGACCTGAAAAATCTCCGAATTTACCTTAACCCCAGTCCTTACAAAATACATATACAATACATGTGTTCCTAAACTAAGGCCGTCATATCCTCTCAGGGATAAGCAAAAATATCTTACACACCTAGATTATAGTCTTCTCACATAATATGGCCAAGCATATTTATTATTGTACCCGCAAATGTTTGTCTCATTTCTGCTACTAACAAATTCCCAGCAGAAAAGGTTAATAGTTATTTTGGACTCTCTTGATTATTTTGATCTTCCATGAAGAAGGTAACAAGGCTTATTTATCATAGGCGGTATTTTTCATACTATAAAGGCAACTGCACTTTATTTTTATTTATTGAGTAGATGTGCCCGCGGTTACACCCGCGTTATTTAAGGCTAAGACCCCGCTCCCGTGGGTCATAACGTGATATAATATAGCCTATAGCCTTCCTCGATAAATGGGCTCTCTAACACTGAAAGAATTTTTCAAATCGGTCCAGTAGTTCCTGAGATTAGCGCGTTCAAACAAACAAACAAACTCTTCAGCTTTATATATTAGTATAAGACTAAATTAGATAGGAACTTCAGCAGAATAATGCCTGCTACACACAGTGCCGGCGGCATGGACCGCCGGCTTTTTCATTCATGCATGGTCTTTCTTATCATCACCGTTATCACACCATAGTCTACTACCGTACTGTAAAGTTTACCAACTTTTGATAAATATCTAATCTTAAAATAAATAATACCTATTGTATATTGTATCTGTTTTTTTATTTGGTGCGGTGTGCTAATTTTGTAATAGTACTAGTTAAGGCCGTGGCTTTGACCACATGGGTTTGAATAAATTGTTTTTACGGTTTCTCTGCGGTTTAGTTACGATAGTCTTTTAAACAGACAAAATCATTGTCGCATAAATAAATTCGTGAGGATTGTCATTAGTTTTAAATAAAACAAAATAATTATAAAATTTACTGGAAAAAGTTGTGAAGAAAATTATTCTAATACGTTTATTGTACACTTGACTCAAATTGTGCCGTTGCTTTTCTTTACTAAAACATAATGCGAGAAAGATTAAATTATACAGATGTCATCAAATTTTTTCCTGATTCGACGGGATTTACGACGCGTCATAATCAAGTAGCTTTGACAGATTTCATTATTTTTTACATAGTTTAAACAAAAGAGAAAAATGAGAAAGAAAGACATCAGAAGAGTATAGTTTATTCATGCAGTATCGCAATTACTAGCGTGCGACTAAAATTATGTAATGTGTTTGGGTGAATATGGAACAACCATAAATTCATTCATTAATTAAATAATTACCTTTCAAATACAGCAACACAAAAATATTATTATAAATAGCTGTGCGATCCACTTATACGCGATATTGAATAAATTGCTATTAAAATAATTACTTTAGTTAGCAAATAATATATAAAATATTATAATGAACCAGCAGAATTATCCAAAGCATTATTGAACAATGTACATAATTATGTCATGATGTATGGATATACATTGTTTGGTTTTCACGAAATAAATATGACCAGATAGATTCGAAGCAAAACTACAATACCTTCAAACCTTCAAGTCAATTCTACGTATCTTTGAACAAAATTGTCGAATAAAGTTAATGCCATTCTATTCAGTACTAAATATTTCATAGTTTGAGCTAGACCAATCATGATATCTTCATCTTTACGAGCTGACCAGCTCACCACAGATCCGATTATTTATCACAAAAGCATCCAATTTCATTTAAAGCTTAAAACACTAGTCAATAAAACCGAAACGTTATTGAAAGACAAAACTACTTCTATTCCTCTACGTATTCAATATTTGAGGTGCGTCGAATCCAATATGTGTGTAAGACTTTCCATTATTCATCGCACTACATATGTACCTTGTGTGGGCCGTAATAAAATGGCGGTCTGAAATTTATATAAAACTAAGGCGCAGGCGCTATGGAAGGCGATTGAGACAGCGTTTATTGGAAGATGTGATCTCAGAACAGGAAAGACTTACTGATCTTTTCTTTGTCTGTATTCCTTTAAAAGAATGTGAATAATAGAATTGTCAAAGGTTTTCCAATGAAAAATCTGCTAACTATGCAGAGTAAAATAAATTGTTTATAGGCAAGAAGCGGACTGCAAATTCGTTTAATGTTATATCGGTGATTGTTTGTTGCTGTAGTACCTAAAGCGTGCTTTTAAATTGTAATTGAATAGTTTACGAAGTTTCTAAAGGCACTGATCACTAACCAAGCTTTTCAAAACTATATTGTTTAAAATTGTATCGATTAGTTTTTCTTTTTATACTGAACATTAGGTTAGTATTGTATTTCAGTTTTTCTGTGTCAGCTTAGCAATAACTATTTATTGAAAATTGTATTGTCATTTTTAAAGCCATTTCGATCTAAAACCTGCCACGTATTTCGCAATAGTACGAATAACAATCTAAATAAAATTGCAAATGAAAACCATCGAAATTTTTTTTGAGAAAATTCTTTCTTTCACATAACTTCAGTCAACTTCAAAGTTTCAACATCCTGTGGAATCAAAAGACATGGCTTTACGTTTCTCATATTTCAACCAAAATGTTCGCGACGAATATCTTCAAAATTCAAGCGTAACTTATGGAAATAAATATCTTTACAACATATTGAGCATATCGAACGGTGTCGTCTAGACGTCTGTCGCATCTAATTCAGCCTCGGGCGAATTAATGTGCAGGAAATATGTGTGAACGGTGACACGTATAATGTAAATATAGATAGCGTGGTGTATCGTGGTGTGAATCGTGGCTTTTTGTGAAAGGATTTAACTTTGAGATACCTTTCGAAAAATATATCTGTGAAAAGGAGTACTTTTTAGTACAAAAGATCAAGCAATTTTTTTCCCGATGTTGGTGGTTTGAAATCAATTCAAATGTCCTAAAACTTTGATTGCTCAAATCCAGTATGTGTGTAAGACATAAAAAAATATTATAATTATATTTGTATACAATTTATTAATAGCGGCGATAGCCCAGTTGTGTACGTAACGGACTGCCGAGAAGATGGTCTCGGGTTCGATTCCTAGGTGCCCCGGGCATACACCTCTGACTTTTGCAATAATCTGAATTTCGACATCATAAATGTTAATTATCGCCTGCTTAATAAAAATGTGCCCGGTAGAAGGCAATAGGCTCGCCCCCTATTACATTGGGACTGAAACATAACTGGCGAAGTGTGGGTATGCAATACACCTCTGCCTACCCCTTTGGGGATAAAGGCGTGAATGTTACAATTTATTCTTTATTGACACTTTTGATTTATTTGGCGAATGATCACATCGTACCTGGTTTCTTTAACATTTACTAATTATTCTGACTAGTTCATTTTACTTATTATTTCCGTATGTAAGAATCATAAATTCTTTTATTTCGTAACTCCCCTTAGTTTGTAAACCACTCGAAAGCCGATAACCATGACTGAGGGCAAAAAATAACATAGCCATTGAATGCTGTGATAACTTCTACTATAGTTGCTTAACTTTGATTGCCTATGTAATGATTAACGAACGGCATGAACGCTTAAGACGCGTCACTGATATCGCATCACTACAAGCAAATTGCTCCTACATAGTTGTCAATATATTTTTACTTTCATCAAACCTTCACACATTATAATAAACGCCAGAAAAGTTTAACGATTTTAAACTTTCGCGATTTGTATACATTTGTATATATATAATAAAATTGTATGAAGTTTAACGATTATCTTGGGAACTGCTAATTTGTAACTAGATCAGTAAATCATATATAAGAAATGACAAGACATACAAGACACTGAAAATAAAATAAATATAACTTGACCATATTTACATAAAACAAAAAAATCGCTGACACTTAAGCCTTGGCCGAACCTCGACGGCAGACTAAGAGAATGAATGCGAGGGAAGTATAAATAAATATTATAGAAGGCGCGTATCCTTTTTTACCACTGCATTTTATTAAGGAAAACAAAGAAAAAGATAAATGGGAACAATCTAAAAAGGTATTCGTAAAAGTAATTTATGTGTGTCAATCAAAGTGCGCTGTGATCTGAATATGACGGGAGATTGTATTTGCTTATTTTACGCGAATTGTAAAGATAACTAGAAAGCCGTTATGATGAATGTACTTGTAGCTGTAGATATTGCTTACGCTGAAAAGAGAAACATCAAACCAGTGATTGACTCGGGAGAAGATAACAACATAAAAATTATTGAGCTCGACACACAATATATTAGTGATTTAAACAAACTCGACGATATTTTTACTTTGTCTTGTGTTGTACTACAGTTGTTTTCAAATTTAATAATTGATATCGCCATAAATAATGGGCAAGTGGTCATTAATACCAACATAAATTGCCACTTTAAGGACCTAAACCCAGAAGTCATAGAAATAATTTGGAACTACATTTACAATTTGTAAATAAGTGGACACTTGAACTGAAATAAGTTCAAAACTTGTAAATTGAAGTTTATAAACAGTTTATGTTAGAATTCAATTAATTATCAACTGAGCAGCTCTCAAAGCAGACATTATTGCAATATTTGTGAAAGTTTTAATATCATTAATTTCTTTTTTCTGTCTTTCTTTGCATAGCAATTAAAATTCAAATAAAATTTTCTTAGTTAATAGAAAATTTTATTCTGTAATTTGCTACCTAGCTCGTAAATTCCTTTAAGATGATCTTTACGTAGAATGAGCTAACTAACTGCAGGTATATCGCATATAAAAGTCTATAAAATCTTTTAACTATAAGTACATTGCCGCCTATTAAATTGACCTCATGCTTTGTGCTGTGCTATTTGTCAGTAATAGGTATCTTAATGTCGGCACTTTCATTTTGAAGGCATTGAATTTGTTCACGAACTGTTAAAAGATGAAGAAATGTTGACTCAAAATGTTGATCCTTTACGAAAGTGTCTTTGAATATCTGATGATCAAAAACAAAGAATATAATTATATTATCATCATCATCATCATCATCATCAGCCTATAACAGTCCACTGCTGGACTAGGCCTCTCCTTTGAAAGGAGGAATTAGCCTACTATACCACGCTGGCCAAACGGGTTGGTATAGGGTTCGTTTCAAGTTTTCCTTCTCTTACAGTGCTGTTCTCTGCATAATATGCTCCCTCTGTCGGCTCTTACGACACCCATGGGATGATATGGGGTGGTGACATTCCGTATTCTTAATCCGTCACCACACGGAAAAATTATATTATAATGAAGCAAAATTATACTATACTAGACGACGCCCGCAGCTACGCTTGCACATTTTTTTATTTGACTGGTTTTGCCCGATCCCGTGGAAATTTCGGAAAATCCCTCCTTAGTGCACCCCTACGGTCCCCAAAGAACATACATGCCAAATTTCAGCTTCCTGCGCCCAATAGTTTTGGCTGTAGCTTGTCTGTCAGTCAGTCAGTAACGCAAGGATTTTATATATACAGATTAGCAGTAATTATATGAAGTCCTACAGAAGTCAGTTGTAGGGGCCTTAAAATCTAGAACTGCTAGAAATATACAACTCTGTCCATAGAGACTAGTAAGCGTACGACTTTTATCTAAAAGTGTGAAAAATTCTTTACAATTCTCTGAGGAGATCTCAAGGTTATGGTAACATTTATATTTTGTTCCCTTCTTTCGTATTGTGCTATTTTTTCTGACAACGTATTTACATAAAGTAACAGTAGTTTGGCTACATCAAACAAACGTAGGAAAATATTTTGATCTAGTATTTTCTCGAGATAGTCTACCTGATACGATTGTGGTTTATTTTTATGTCGCGTATTAGGAGTATCTTCAAGTTAACTCTTTGATACGATCGGTAGAGTTCGGTGAACTTTTTTGTTTTTTTCTGTAGATGGTTTCCTTTGCTTTTTAATTTTATGATGCTCATTATTTTTATGTTATATTTTTTGTCAGTTATCAACAATTTAGTAATCAACCTAAACAAACGCTTGGGTTGATTAAGGTTGATTACTAGAATGTTGTTCTATTCGGCCTATCTAGATCTATTTATCTAGATCTTTTAATTAATACCAAAACAATGTTGTGTTTTCTGAGTGCTTTTGATCTTTTTTCTGCGCAATTAAAATGTGCTTTCAATATCATGGTCTATTTGTTCATTTGATTGTTTAAAATATGTACATAATAAATTGTAATATACATAAATGTTTGAACAAAGACAAAGACAAAGACATTTATTGCATAACTGTGTAGTGATGTACATGGATGGTTAGTATGTATACGTATCAACAGTTTACCCGTTACGGGCATTGCAATTATATAATATTAGTTATTACTTAAATATGCTTACAACTAAAGAATTCATGCATGTTATAAAATACCTTTTCCAATAACCACTTTTTCAATTTTATTTTGAACAAATTGCCATTTAGTTTTTTAATTTCCAGAGGTAAATGGTTAAATACTCTTATAGCAGTGACATATGTGCTTTTGTAGTAAATTGTTTTGTGGATGATTGGCATACTTAAATTATATTTATATTGCGATCTCACATTAGGTTTTAGATTATATTTAATATCAAAATATTCAGAATTACGTTTAACAAAAATACTAAGCTCCAATATATACACACCAGTAAGAGTCAAGAAACCTTTTTCTTTAAAAACAAATCTTAGGGAATCGGTGGTTTGCATATTATACATAACTCTCAAACATTTCTTTTGGAGAATAAATGTTGATTCACTATTTGTAGAGTTACCCCAATATATGACACCATATGTTAATAATGGATATACGTAGCCGTAATACGCTGATTTTGCTATGCCCGTTGAAGCACTTTCTGTTAGTATTGATAGGGCATAACAGAAGCTTGATATTTTTTTATTTAAGTGTTCTATGTGGCTCTTCCAGTTTAAATGTTGATCTATAAAAACACCAAGAAATTTAATTTGACTAACTTCTTCAACTTTAGTATCGTGTTCACATATATTTAGTGGTGGTGGTTTGGTTTGATAATTTCTAAACTGCATAACTTTAGGTTTGGCAATATTTACTTTTAGATTAATAGATAGAAGCCAGTTTGTAACAATTTTAAGTGTACTTGATACTTCCAACTCTATATTGTTTAAGCATTTATCATTTTGGATAAATATGGTTGCATCATCAGCGTACATTATACACGTGTGATTGACGATGTTTGGCAATTCATTTACATAAACCAAAAATAAAAGAGGTCCCAATATACTACCTTGAGGCACACCCAGTACAACATTTTCAAAGCTAGAATATACTGTTTCTATTGTTTTGGTATCTTTATTATATATTTCTAATTTAGTAGCCTGAGTTCTATTACACAAGTATGATTCTATTAAATTTAAAGGTATACCTCTAACACCTATCCTTTCAAATTGCTTCAATAAAATGTCAAATTTCACACAGTCAAATGCTTTTGACATGTCTAAGAAAATAGCAGTGCATTGTTTATTATTATTGATGCCTTCCCATATACCTCGCAAAAAATTAAATATTGCTAGTGAGGTTGACTTCCCTCTCTGAAAGCCGAATTGATTTTCATTTAATATTTTGTTAGTAAAAAGAAATTTAGATATTCGGTTATATAGGGCCTTCTCAAATATTTTAGAAAAACTAGGTAGAAGAGGCCGGTAGTTATTAATGTCATGTTTGGTGCCTTTTTTGAATATAGGTTTTATTACTGCAGCTTTAAGTTTTTCAGGGAAAGTTCCTGTTTCAAACATAAGGTTTATGATATGAACAAGGGCTTCTGCAATATATTATAGAATAGATATAATCTATTCAATCAAAAATATTATAATCTATTTAATTATAGAACAAAATCTTATTAAACATCTAGCTTCGAGAACAAGAAAACTATATTATATCTTATGCTCAAAACATAATATAAAATGAAATTGCGACATTGCGCTTTGATATGTAAGATGATGGTGACCCAGAACTGATATTTCTCAAACTTAACAAGTAAAGAGTCCAATTTAGATTCAAATAAATGATTATAAAACAACTAATGTGTTTCTTACCCGTTGAAGCATTTGAAGTCATCCAGATGAGACTACCTGTAAACAAAAGATAACATTAGTACCATAGAAATTAAAAAAATACAATACATACGCAATATTTTTCAAAAACTGCAGTACGCTGCAATTTTTCAGTTTTGATTTCTAGCAATATTTCAGTTCAGCGTTAAGAGCAGCGATAGCCGAGTGGAGAGACCGACAGACTGCTACGCAGAGGGTCCGAGTTCGAATCCACGGCACACCCCAATGACTTTTCGAAATTAAGTGCGTATTAAATTGTTAATAATCACTTGCTAAACGGTGGAGGAATACATCGTGAGGAAACCTGCATGTCTGAGAGTTCTCCATAATGTTCTCGAAAGACATGTGAAGTCTGCCAACCTGCACTAGGCCAACGTGGTGGACTATGGCCTTACCCTCTTCATAGTGAGAAGAAGCCTGTACCCAGCAGTGGGATAGTATAAAGAGTTGATGAAGATGAAGCTTCAGCGTTTAAAAAGTCAATCATATCGCTACATTCCTTAAAAATATTTTCATTAATTTATCCGTTTATAAGTGTCATCTCGTTTATAGAATTTAGGCTCAACGCCAATCCAATTAGCATTTAAAAGGTCCAAATATTTTTTAAGTCGTTATAATTCACGATAGTATCAACTGAATCCATTTCATTTTTATTTTAGTTATTAAAACAGCTAGTTTAAAAATGAAGCAGACGTAATAAAGCTAGAAGCTAATAACTGGTCTCACTCAGCGTGATTAAGGTCAGAGCATAGTAGATGGGATTTGTATTTAAATACTGAGACTCGTGCCGAGTTTTCTGTGTCTTCTTATACAAAGTACTGTTACTGTAGTTAGCAAAAAAACATTTAAATACTTGTGTTACGATTGAAACTAAAATGGAGGACATTCTGCATATGAGCTTTGACGCGCATACATTCAGTTACATGTGTCCATATATATATACGTTATGTTGAATAGTTATATCCTCCTTACTTCTTATGATTCTCAATATGTTTTATGATTGTTTCAGACCTCATGACCTAATCCTAGCTTATGAATAATCCATAAAACGTTCAGCAAAGATTTTTAGGTGTGAAGCTACAGTTGATTGAATCAGGCGTTACTTGGCGGAACTCCATTGTAACTTAATGGAAGGAAAAAGGAACCCACCACGCACCCTCGGATTGACCACCCCAACTATTGCAATAGTGCGATGGGCATCAAATTTTTTTTTATTCAGCTCCTCTTTTATGTATGTACTATGAGGCAAACGAGCAGACGGATTACCTGGTGGTTAGCGATTACCGCTGCCTATAGACACAAATACCATCTAAAGAATCACAAGTGCGTTGCCGCCCTTTGGGATGGAAAAAGGAATAGGAGGAAGAGCGGCAAGATGGAGAAGGAAAAGAGGATGGGGTTTCCTACACTCTCATTTTCCGGTGGAATGCAAGAGAATCTTCGGCACTCTCACTCACCAATGAAACACAACAGCATAGATACTGTTACTTTACGTTGATATTTCATGAGAAGTTAGTACCCGGTCGAGCCGGCCCATTCGTGCTGAAATCATCAAGGTTCTACTTAACTATCCTATCGAGCTGATTTGTCATTTTCGTTCCAACTTGGTTGGAAGCTAAATACCTGTGTATAATTTCAACAGTCGAATGAATTTGAGTAAATTGATGGGTGTGAATGTAGTGTAAGTATGATATGTCAGATCGCTAGAAATGGCGCTCTGTAGTCTCTGCCTACCCTTCTGTGAAACAGGCGTGAGTCTATGTTTGTATGTGTGTATATTCTTTACAGCAATTGTTGCATTTGCGTCGTAAAACACAGGATTAAGTTTGTGATCACGCGACCGCGGCGCGCCTCATAATTCCTTCGCACCAACAGTCCTCGGCTATCTAAAAAAATCTCGCCAAAATTATCACCTACTTTTTGCTGAAACAAATTTGTTTGTATCTCTCCTTCAGCATGGTTGTATAATCATTTTTATTTTTAGATCTTTTTTTTATTTTTACATTGTTTACCTCGACGTATTTACGTGTCTTAAGCCTATTTCTTTTTAAATAAATGTTTGTAGATTACTTTAATATTGTAATTTTGTGGGTCGGTGTAAAATTTGTTTTGGCGTGTGTAATCATAAAATATTTTGAAGGGAATATTTTTCAAGTAAGTTTTAAACATAAAATATTGGATTCATCTGTATTCATTTGCGTCAGCAGACTAAAGTAAACAAAAAAAAAATAATGAGAGGTTTACTCATCACATGTTCTGTAATATATAAAATAGACAAAGTTAATTTACACAAGCACTAGGCTTTGCCCGCGAATCCACTCGCGTAAATTATACACTGAAATTTGCTTTATCACAGTATCTATCGGTGAAAAACGTTTAGTCGTTTTTGAGTTTATCACGTTTACAGACAGACAAGATGACTGGAGGACGTCATGTTGTAATAGGTAAAGATATAACGTATAATTATTTTTGTTGTAAAAAGTCTTGTGAAAGCTCCGAGTTTCTTAATAAAGAGGCGGCATTATAGAGCTTCACAATTAGGAGCCAAACAGTCCGGGGCACCTTGCTAAGGTAGAAAACCTTGTTTATGTATTGTGAAAGCTACGTTTGTAAAGAATTTTGAGCTACATCTATATAACATTAAATTAAATTACCAGGCTTTGCCCTCGGCTCTGCTCACGTGAATTGTTCACTTAAACCTTCCTTTAGAATCAAACTATCGGTGAGAACCGTAAAATCATCTGTTAGGCAGTTTTTGAATTGAAAGCCGGGGAGTTCATTTTATAATATCTATAGATTCATATCTTATTGCACATCATAAAAATGAAAAATATTATAAATTTCTACAACAGGCAGCTTTTGTAGTAGATATTATAAGCAAGCAATTTTTATGTTTTAATAGATACAGCTGCTGATAAAGTCGACCGCAGCTTACATTATAGTTATTCTGCGCTTGGATTAATCCGAAAATCGCCTCAAAGTACTCCAGATGTTATAATAACACACTTAATAATTTTACATTCTATTAAAACCTAACCCGTTTCCACTACACATGGTTCAGAACGGCCGTAAAATAAATTCAAACTTAAACATTAACGTTCAAACACTTGTTTGTCTTATGAGAACATCGGCGTTACTATGTGTATAATTACAGCAGTTCATTAAAATAATACCGCTGTAAAACTCCGAGTTTTAACCCTCAGTCTTAATGCCTGCTCTTATTTGAGCACGGATGTGGAGGTACACCGGGCGTTTGTATAATAACTGCAGTGGTTAGGGAATTTTAGTGTTATGTTATGAAGAATGCGGTTTGATGTGTTGATTTATAATTCAACGGTTGTAAAAATTCTACTATACTCACTGCTCTTGATTAAAAAGACCTTTGGTAACATGCTTTTGAAGCGTGAATCAGGTAAGGCGTTAGATACCCGAATAAGATACGTGGTTTATACACAAAAATACAATGGATTGAAGAACTAAACCTAATTTTATTGAAACCACGGAAGATTCATTTTAATCGGATTTTTTCACAATTTTTTTTGGTTAAAAATTATTATAAAAATCTATTTTTTAATGAGATCTGAAGTTTCTTTTTGTTGCCTACAAGACGATTATTTTAAATGGTAATGCTATTATTGAAATTACGTCGAGTTTTGTATGGTAAAATGATTATTGAAATCAGCACAAATAACATCAAGCATTTTATCATACGATTAAAACTATCTACGTGAATTTTTATCTACTAATAAAGAACACCGCCGATATTATATTCACACTTTGTCCTTAAAAATACACCTCAATAATACAACTTGGCCAAAACACCATTAAAATATTCCATTTAAAAACATAATACCTCTTTAATAACCGCAAATGTCGCGCTCACTGGGGCGCGGTCTTAACGACCAAGATTTTAACTTGTCGACTGCCATTAAACACGGAACTGCATAAAGCTGAACTTGGACAATTAAATCGGGAGTTGGTCGTTTCGACCCGACGACACTGTGTGTAGTTATGTGTGATTTAGCACTCACAGGGTTAAGGATGTTTTTGTGAACGCTGGGCACTCGCAGGGTTAAATATATTTTTGTGGACGTCCAACGCTTTCGAGTTTTGAAGTCTAATGCAATGTTTCTTGCGGTTGTCTTATTACAGAAGTTTGTGCATAGTGTTTTGTGATTTAGTTTGGAAGTGTATCGCATGTAGGTAATCTTATTATTATATACGTGAACTAGATGCAACAAGAACACGTCTTCGCCGCAAGATGATTTGTTTTGTTTTGTCATGACTTGAGAACTCGTTAAGTTGTCGGTCCCAGTTGTCATGGAGATCTTGCCACGGCAATCGTTTTGGGGCATATACACTGGTCTAAGACAGAGAGTATCACAAGATAGAATGCAGAAATTTCACTTTAAATAAAAGACGTGCTATATATCCATTTTTACTTGAAACACGACGTAACTCTATTTTCAACCCTGGACGCAAAAAGAGCGGTGTTTCTAAGTTCTACGTTCCTTCGTTTGTTTGTGGCATCGTGGCTCCTAAAGGAATGGCTCGAATACGACGCGAATGTTGTATAAAATGACAGATCGAACGGATGTGATCGAGATTGTTCTTATCTGCAATTCTAGTAAATCTATGACAAAGGTTGCCTAAATGATCTATTTTTATGCTTATAGTATTAGTATTATAGATGAAAAGGTGTGGATGGTTGAGACATCAAACTGTTTATAAAACAGTACAACATCGATGTACTACAAGATTCAATTGCAGAATATAAAAGATACGATCTGGGTAGCTTATATTTTCATAACCATCCACAAAACTTCTACCCAACTTCCAAACATTTGATCAAAACACTCAATATTACTAGAGATAATAATATCACACACCAACCCTTCCGGAAAACAGGGCCCTTTCTTATTATGTTATGTTTGATAATATCATTCACAAAGCCTTAAGTAAGTTAGTCCAGCATAAATTGTAGGATATTATTAATATATGTACCTACCAGAGACCGAAAATCGTCCCTATCGTAAATAGGAGCTAGGATTACGAGCTAGGAAAAGCGGCGATAGCCCAGTGGTGTGCGTAACAGACTGCTGAGGCTATGGTCTTGGGTTCGATCTCTAGGTAATCCGGGCCACACCTCTGACATCTTAAAGTTATGTGTGTGTTAAAAATGTTAATTATCGCTCGCTTAATAATGTGTCCGGTAGATGGCAACAGGCTCGCGCATATTGGGACCGAAACATAATTGGCGAAATATGGGTGCGTAATACACCTCTGCTTACCCCTTCGGTGATGAAGGCGTGAAGTTATGTCGTGTTATTAATATGGGTACCAGTGAACAATATGGCGTCCCTAACGTAAATAGGAGCTAGGATTACATCAGTTCATAATTTATTCAAACCACGCCAGCCCTAATGCTAAAGATAAATTCATTTGCGTTCGATGATTATGCACAAATTAATGAGGCCGTTCATCGATTAAGAATTTCTGAGGTTTTAGGGAAAATGTTTAAGGTCAAATCTTAGTAGGTACGTACTTGGGGTATTATTAATGATACCTTCTGTTGAGGGAGGCGCAACCATGATTTTAGGTTTACTTATAGAAAATTAGGTATTTATGTAGATCGTTATGAAATTAAACTTTCGTGGTCATTGATATTCATTTCTAATTGTCTATCGGGATAGGTTTAAAGTACCATGACGCTTGCACAGTAAATAATCAAAATAATATATTGATTATTTACTGTGCAAGCTGTGAAAACAATAAATTATTTATTGGGTTTACGCGAATGTAACACATTGAAATTTAACTACAATTTACGGATTCTATCGGAACATTTGTAAACTGTATTTAATTTCAATACTTCACTTAGCAATTTGAACAAAACCAAGTCGATATTTTTGCTTTGTGATCACAACTGAATACAGAAGCAAACATTTGATGTTTTTTTTAATTTTTTTATAGACTCACGCCTGTATCCCCAAAGGGGTAGGCAGAGGTGTAATATTACACCCACATTTCGCCATGAAGTTTTAGGTCCCACGTAATAGGGGGCGAGCCATTTGCCGTACCGGGCACATTACCAGACTCCGTGCTGCTACTGAGAATTTCCTAACGGAAAAACCCAATAACACTTTACCCGACCCGGGAATCGAACCCGAGACCTCCAAATCCCACGCGCACATTTATGCCACGAGACCAACGAGGTAAACATTGGATGTATTAATAGATAAAGTATATTATGTCTTTAGTACTTGAAAAATGAGGCGACAAGTATCGTAGTTGTTGAGAAGTGTACGAACACTTATCAAAAACTCGTCAAACATCAAATGAGTATTTTACAGATAAATATAATGAAGTAAAATTTCGGACCATCCATTCAAATTAATTTTCATCCGACTGATAATATTATTGCTCTGTCCTCCTCAAATTTACTTATGCTTTTCTCAACTTTAGAAAAGTTAACAAATTATTCAAATAACTTTAATGATTAATTGGCGATCACGGTAGCAGGAGGCTACTCAAAAAGCAGCACAGCTGTACAACGTACAACAATGCTGTTCGAGCACCTTATGTAATGTCAGTGTTGCATAGGAATTCTCCAACAGTTAAACAGTGATGGATTTTGTTAATACATGTCTTTTTGTTGTTGTTATCAGGTTTTTGGTAAATTATTATACCTATGTATAGTTTTTATTGTAAATTGAACAGGCAGTTAATTTTATATTACAATGGGCTCATGTAGCTAATTAGCTACCAACTGGGTACCAGGTGGTCGGCGGCGACGAGGACGTCCTAAACGGAGATGGCGGGATGACCTAGACGCTTTTGAGGGCGACTGGCCAGAGATCGCAAAGCACAGAGATTTGTGGAAATCCAAGGGAGAGGCCTTTGCTCAGCAGTGGGACAATATAGGCTAATTAAAAATAAAAATGATAACTTATTATTTTAGTTAAACAGTAAATTAAAAAGAAATCCTAGAACTTGGTTTTGTATGCTTTACACGTAATTAATTATTAACAAGCAGGATATACTCAATTGTAGTTATAGTAAATCGGATCTGCTTGCCTTACATACATAATTAAGTCTCACAAATGTGCAGAGCTTACAGATTTAGAACTGCTTTAAATTCTGATTAATCTTTTCATCATCATTTCAGCAATCTTCCGGCCGCGAGCCAGAACTCTCTTCTTGTGAGACTACATAAATTGTTTATTTATACAAAATTGCTTCAAAAACCTCTGATATCTTCACTGGTATTCTAATTACAGGGCTGTTATCTTAACAGCAGGACCAAGTAACTAATAATGCTTTTTGCTAAGTCGGGGCAATAAATTCTTACGTTGTTGTAATCTGGCTATAATATTGTAAAATGTTGTGTTCCTCTAACTTAATCACGAAAGAGCAAATAGCCGGATTTAGATTTCATTTGTCACATCGATATTTTATGTCCTTAATTAATGACTTTTCATTAAAGCCATGTAAACGAATTCTAAAAAGTAGGCTCCATTAAACGTAACATATTTTCAAGCTAACACCCAGCCATAATAAAGTTTCTTTAAGAAATTAAATTGCTTTGAATTTCCTAATTCAACATTCCAGTAAATTACTACCTACATGTAAATGTCTTCAAGCATTTGACTCCGACATAACATTATCGATTCTTAGAACAAAAGTAACAAGGATCTCGCACAAAGAATAGAAACTCACATTCCTTTCTCACATAAGATCATTACGAACAAAATAGATACACATACAGATATAAGATCGGACGACTCTTTGTGAAAATTGAAGAATAACGGACAATGGGAGGAAATAGCGCAACAAATGGTGGAGGTACAATCAGAAATGTCGTGACCCATTCTATATGAAGTGATAGTGTTACAGTTGCGATCTACTTCAAATTGGAGATATTATGTGAACTGGAAGAACACTCGTTGCGTGAAAAACAGCTAAATGTTAATATTTTTCAAATTTGTTCACGGCGTGAGAATCAAGCGACGACAAAAAACAAATAGTTTTATGTGCTTCAACAAGTACGTTGTCTATTCTAGAAGCCATGAAAATCATTGATATTGTTTTACAGGAAGGAAGTACGTTAAATATCTTTTATATCTGTTTGGATTTCGAATATCAGACAACAGCAGCCATCATTTTGTGGCGTTAAATAAAATAATCATCTGAAAATTCAAAATGAAAAGATCCGAAAGAGAGAGATGGGTGGGTTGTGTGAATAGAATATACTACAACATACATACATAGACTCACGCCTGTTTCCCCGAAGGGGTAGGCAGAGGCATATTAAGCGCTCACTTTTCGCCAGTGTTTTGATCCCACGTAATAGGTGGCAAGCCGAATATACTACAACAAAAAGGCAAAAAAATCATGACTGAAAACAGTCTACTTGGACACTAAAATAACATACTTAAATTTTTTTAAATTGATCAAATTCATATTGTTGAAAATTTCTTTCAATTTGTTATATAGCATGTATGTGAAATTTGATCGGAGTGAATGAAGCAAGAGAGATACATATATCAGGACCGTTGCAAATGGCGTTCCGTAGTCTCTGCCTACGCTTTCGGTAACGGGCGAGTGCCTATGTATGTATATAATATACAATTATCTTTGAGTTGTCACCAATTTCAACAGTTCAACATTGCAAAGACCTAAGTAAACAATAGGATAGTAGTAATAAAAATTATAACGACCTAATCCTCACTATTCGCTCGTTTAAAGATCCAGTTCGTTTCAAATTAGCGCTATTAATTAATTTAATTATCTGCAAGCTTATTTCATTTGCTGGAATATTTCTCGCTGAGTAGTTTCAGAGGGTGATACCTAATGTTTATAATTTGGTTGAAATTCTGGTAATACGAGGCACATCTGTAAATACATAATATTTCTTAATAGGGATAACTTTTTACAAAACTACACATACATACATACATAGTCTCACGCTTATAACCCCGAAGAGGTAGGCAGAGGTGTATTTCGACACCCACTTTTCGCCAGATATACTTTAGTCCCACGTAATAAGGGGCGAGCCTATTGCCGTACTCGGCACATTTCCAGACTCCGTGCTGCTACTGAGAATTTCGTGACAGAAAAACCCAATAACACTGCCCGACCCAGAAATCGAACTCGGGACCTCCCGATCCCACGCGCACATTTATGCCGCGAGACCAACGAGGCAGTCGTATAGGGTTTGATGTCGAGTTTTCCGTCTCTACGCAAAGATGGTATTTGCATCGTGTTATCCCTTAGTCGCCTCTTACGACACCCACGGGAAGATAGGGGGTGGTGACACTTGTATTCTATGCCGTCAACCACACGGCTATTTTACAAAAATATTTAAAGTGAATTCTCTGACACATTCCTCATTAACACAAAACCTGACAATATCATATTTTTGATCAAAATATATCTTTTACGACCTTTAGAAGCACAGGGTGGTCTACATTACTTGCGTCTGAAAGAACACAAAACGTATATTATTTCCAAAAAAATTGATTAATTTTGAAGTTACTACGCAGGAATAAATAAACTAAATACTAGCAATTTTATAATCAACCACATCGCCATCTGCTGCAAAAACTATCCTAATGGTATGTACAGTATTTCTAAATAGTAATCAGTTGCCTACTTCAAAAATATACTAGCAACAATGAAAGTGACGTTTTAGGGTCGTTACATATCTGACGGAAAATGCGTCGCGTAGTATCGCTCGCGTAACGTCAAAACAGACAAATATAAATAAAACATTCAACCGTTCACAGCTAACCGATGATGCGTTAGTGCGTCGAGCGTACAGCGTCTGTTCCGTTTCCGTCAACGCATTGTCGGTCGACGTCACGCGCGCCACGCACCAAGTGTATTTTGAATGACGCGTTGGGCGTTTTAAAATTCAATGTCAAACACCGCAACTGCACTGTAGATGCTCAACGCAGAAACTGACTAGACGCATAATGTGGCAGCTCTAATTTGATGGTATAGGCGCAACCGATGCAGGTACGCTCGACGCATTTTCCGTCAGAAATGTACCGAGCCATTTGACGGAATAGACGCGACCGATGATACGCTCGACGCATTTGCCGTCAGATATGTACCGACCCTTAGTTTAAGGAGAGAAAAGGTTAGCCACTAAAACAGCTGAACCGACAATAAAATACATGCAAAACGATTTTATATAATATATATAGAACATGGAGAAGCGCGATTCCATTTGTAGAGCGGTACCGCGGGCTAAATCTAGTTTACAATACAATTTAAAACGAAAGCCGCGTGGCTCAATATATTTTGATTGTTCACTTTTAACCCACTGCCGTTTCAAAACGGTTTTTTTCGAATTCACTATCAAAAGTTTCGTTGATTTTTTTCGTATAAAAAGTTTGAGTTTATTCAATGTCTATAAAAATGTTTGGTACTGTTTGAAGTTATTCATTTGGTACATGAAGATTGGAGAAGGCTTGTGTTTTTGTATGTATACAATATGTACATAATTTGTGTATTTCAGCATAATTTCTTTCCTCCTTATTTTGCTTTTTATAGCAGCATATTCACTTTCATGTAAATGTTATTTTAAAATAATTCGTTCATATAATACTCTTATATGTAGCACTAGACGTCGCCGGCGGGCTCGCCCGCGTCAATTATACATAAAAACCTTCCTCTGCAATCATTCTATATACTAAAAAAACCGCATTAAAATCCGTTACGTAGTTTTTAAGATTTAAGCATACATAGGGACAGACTGACAAAAAACAGACTTTGTTTTATACTATGTAATGATGATTGTCCAAATCTATTTCGTCCTTTTATAAACTAATGTCATAGGCAAAAGATTAATCGTTTTTTTTTCATCAACGTATACAATATAATAAATACGAAAGGCCTTATTAGAAAAAGAACTAAATATTACACATAGATCAAAGAAGGTTGTTACTTTTCGAACTCGAAATTTCTTCCGAGAAATTATAGTGACCAATTGCTTTACAAAAATGTAGCAGCTGTTTACGTATGACTTAATTAAGACCACGCCTAAATTTCGATCTTTATTTATTGCACGTTTTATAATAAGGCTGTAAATATTTATAACGCTATAACATATCCGATGAATCAAGAGGAAATGCCTTATTTAAATCAGAACATGAAAATGTGAACATAAAACGTAGTGTGACCCGTTCACCCGATATTGGACATAAACTGGTTAATTAGTTTCCCAATTAAACGGAAAGTGCAATCACTGGAAAATGCTATCAAATACCATTTTTTTAAGATTTTCCTCATGAAATTAACGGTTATTATCTTAATATATAAAATCCTTGCGTTACTGACTGACTGACAGACACGCTACAGCCGAAACTATTGGGCGCAGGAAGCTGAAATTTGGCATATGTTCCTAGGGGACCGTAGGGGTGCACTAAGAAGGGATTTCCCGAAATTCCCACGGGATCGGCCAAAACGGGTAAATTAAAAAATAATGCAGGCGTAGCTGCTGGCGTCCTCTAGTATATGATAGAGACGAAATACCTAGTTGAATAAACTGCTGAAGAATATTGAGACGGGGTCTCAGGTCAAAAGGATGTCGGGGTTCGATAAAAACACTGCTAGACTGAACAGGTTTTTTATTACGTCTTACTACCGCTTACATACAGTATGACCGAACTAGGTAAACACTGGCCTGAAGGCTGGAATGTAGACTCCTGCTGCTCTCCGACGCTCACAGGGTAGCTGCTCGTAGGGCCGCTGGTGAGCTGGCCGAAGTGCACGCTGGGCAGGCAGCTCGGTGGTCGAGTTGCTGGCTGAGCGGAGGCTCAGGCGGTGTAGTCGATGTGGGCCGAGCGGTAAGGCTCAGGCGTAAGCCGGTGCAGTCAGGCGTCCGTAGCCTGGCTGTAGGAAGCTAGCAGGCAGGAGCTGATGCGTAGGCGGTGGCTGGTAGCAGTACGGCGCCAGCAGCTCGTAGGTTGTAGCCCGTAGGTAGAACTGGAAACAACACAGAGAATACACGACAACCGGTCAGGAACAGGCTTTCCCTAGATCGTCTGTTATGCTGAGGAGACATAGATACTACATACAGAACATATAGGCACACAGATAACTAGAATATGCTTAACCCCAGCGGGACAGTAGATAGAGATGTAGAAGAATAATACTTGGTTGTCACTACAACCATCAGCAAGGCGACGTCTAGGGAAAGTGACCGATTTAGATCGCGCACCCATCTTATATAGTCATAGACCAATGAGTCACAGACTGCCTGTGGCTCGGTATGACCATATATGGTAACAATTCCTAGCAAAGTGCTCTTCGGACCAGGCTTGTTCCACCCACTGCGTTAAGCGCCTGCGAGATATTATAACGCAATACGTAGTATTACATTACAATATTTTGGTTGAAGAGTGTCATATGCGCTGTTTTTGGGTTTCTATTCATGAAATGAATTGAAAACATCGGATTGTTTTATATAATGCTGTAATAAATATAAATAAAGACTACATAGATTGTGATAAAATGATTAACTGTAATACTATGGTAGCAATATTCTATGTAGGCCAATACCCAGATAGAAGCCTACTTACAAAAAATATCAATACCTATAAACGTTCAAAATTAATGTAACAAGTTGAAATTGACAACAAAATCATCACCATTATTCTAACTTTAAATATAATGGTGATGATGTTTGATTTAATTAGTTGTTATGAGCTCGTTATGAAGTGGGGCCATCAAATTTTTTGAACATTTTCCTCGTGAAATTAACGGTAATGATAGAGACAAAGTAGTTGAATAAACAGCTCAAGAAGAATTTTGTTAAAGATTTTCTCAGGCACTGTTTTGGGTTTCTATACATAGGATAAACAGAGAAACTCAGTTTGTTTTAAAAAGTACTATAATAAAGTACTATAGTAAATAAATACTGCATAGACTGTGTTTATAATGCTGAACTAAAACACTGTGGTAGCAGTATTACATGTAACCCAATTCCCACAAAGAAGCCCAGTAACAGAAAATATCAACATCAAGGTTCAAAATTAATGTGACAATTTGAAAATGACAACAAAATCATCCCCATCTTTCTAACTTTCATTAGAAACAAGTCCTCGGAAATTTAATCAAAAGCAACTTATCAATATCGTCGCCATGTCCAATAAATTGTCCACTGAAATACTCCCTTTCCTCGGATTTAAGCGTTAGGTTTTTTTTCTGGTGTCCCTTCGTGTTAACCGAAGCGAGAAACTAAGCCCCGTTCATTGAAATAACGATGATGCTAACGTGTTCCTTCGGGTCGTGATAAAATCGCGATAAAATCGACTTTTAAACGAATATGAAATTAATAGACTAAAAATTGTGAACACTTGCAATTTTCTCGGCGTTTTTTTAACTAACTTAGGTTTGTAAATTGAACAGAATATTATTGCTGATTCTACTGAGGACCACCAAAATATAAAACTCAATTAAATTTTGATTGTTGCTCTCTCACTCTTTTTAATAAATCTAGATACAGATTGAAATACCCTATATTTCAATACTCTCTTTTTTCATACCATTAAAAAACTGGATATAAATAAGATCTATTAGTATGTTTCACAAAATTTTCTACGTAGTTTTCGTTGTGAGTGACTTATCATTTAAGAGGTTGTCAATCACCGCTGAAAAGGTACAAACTTTAGTTTGACTTTTCTAAACATCACTTTGCCTAAATTGTCGTCTTGTGTATACATAACACACAGTATTTCACTAACTTAAGTTTAGTGAGTACAACGAGAACATTGAAATCAATAGCAATCACCTTGATTTTTGTGTTTACCTATGTAGAATTCAATCAATATATTGCATCTACACATTGCACACTAAAGTCAAGTATAAGAATTTGGTTTGCAACAAAAACGTAGAGCTCGAAGTAACAAAAAGATAATTTAATAGACATAATATTCAATGCGTACACGTATGCTCATATTTTCTAAGCTCTTCACCAGTTTGACCAGTTTTCGTTATAATAAGCATATTGTCAAACCTTTGAATTGTTTTCATTTAAACATAGGCTTCGTTTATACAAATCAAAATTTATTAAATTAAAAATAAAAGATGAGAAATAGTTTCTTTATAGAGTTTGATTTCGAATTGACTTCGAAATCTTTCACAGTAAGTGGGACTGATTTATGATGCTAACCTAAAAACAAACGTCTCACACACACAATGGATTATTTCTAAGTTTTATAGCTAGCTTACAGGTTTATAATCGAATAGAAAAAGTGTTGTGTTAGTAGTCACATGAATATCATAGTTTCCTTTTAAATGTTTTTTTAATAACGTCAATTACATTATAATAACCACGAGGTCTATGTAGAGAAACTGAGTAGGTAAAAATTATCCTTAGTATCATCTTCCGAACAGAATACGGGCAATGAATGTGGTTCTAATTGTTAAATATTTATTTTATTTTATTCACAATTCCTATTGATGCATTATTTAAAACTACTGCTATATATAACCAACTATATTAAATATTAGCTTATTCGCCGAGCTGGGTGTTAAGCCCAATGAGTGATCACTAAAGTAGGATGACGATGTAATGAAGTGGAAGCTGCCTATCCACCTGATAGTCTAAAGCTTTTTTGTATTAATTATTTTGTTTTTGTAGGACAATGATGCTAAATTCTAGTAGCCATAAGAACATTTTCATTTGAATTATCAATATAGGGTTCTGGCTCTGCGCCGCGAGAGTGTAAACGACTGCTACGCTATAAGTCGCGGGTTCGATTCTCGCTCAAGTCAAACATTTGTGTGCTTGAACATGGATGATTGTCTTAGTCTGGGTGTTTCTATGTATAATATGTATGTATTTACAAAAAAAGTATATATGTATGTTTATGCATTATTTAGTACCCAAAGTACAAGCTTCTGCTTAGTTTTTGTGAATGTGGTAGAATATTATTATTATTAACTAGAGGACGCCAGCAGCTACGCCTACATTTTTTATTAATTAACCCGTTTTGGCCAATCCCGTGGGAATTTCAGGAAATCCCTTCTTAGTGCACGCCTACGGTCCCCAAGGAACAAACATGCCTAATTTCAGCTTCCTGCACCCAATAGTTTCGGCTGTAGCGTGTAGGTCTGTCAGTCAGTCATTAACGCAAGGATTTTATATATTAAGATTATGACCTAAGTATAAAACAGACTAAATATGAGAATTGTTGGAAGTTTAGTCCTCCTCTTGATGTATATATCGTGATTTAAGGAACGTACCTTAATTTGGAGCATCCTACAAAATTTCAGCATTGTTGCATACGCTAGCATCACTTGCAGCAAAGAAATAAATACGGAAATGTCACCAGTCAACTTGAATTTTTTAGTACCCACAACATTTCACAAAGTAACAATTTCTCGTAAAACATTCACATTAACTCAATAAGCACGTGGTGATGCGCCCGTAGAAATGGATACATTGAGAGCCTTTCAGCAGTACAGACAAAGCCTTTGCCACAACTTTTGACTCAACTGAACATCAAACTTGTTCCCACGGTGAGTTTTGTGAATATGGGTATATATGGATTGTTTTGTGCCATGTCGAAAGATGTTTAGCTTAAGTGTGTTTTTGAGTGAAAACTGTAAAATGGAAACTCTTCTCTTTTATGTTTGAAGTAGTTAGATTTTTTTATGGCAAATGGCGGCAAACGAGCAGACGGATCGCCTGATGGTAAGTAATTACCGCCGCCCATGGACACAAGCAACACCACAGGAGTCACAAGTGCGTTGCCGCCCTTTGGGATGGGAAAAGGAATAGGATGAGGAGTGGAATGAGGGACAAGGAATAGGGGATAGGGCCTCCGGCACTCTCACTCACCGAACGAAACGCAACAGTATAGGTACTATTACTTTACGTCGATTTTCTGTGAGAGGGTAGTACTACCCCGGTCGAGCCGGCCCATTCATGCTGAAATCAACAAGGCTCTACTACCTTGAAGAGATAGTAGTTTCTCATAAAATTAGTTACGCAATCGTATTAGTTTTAAAGTAAATTAATCATCATCATCGTCCTAGCGTTAGTGACCTTGGTGTCAAAGGTCCGATTTCATAATGAAGACAAAGCGACTACCAATAGACTTAAAGAATTTTTGAGGCAGGACTCCAATAATATCAAAATCAATAGTAAAATTCTCTTAAGGATATTATTGAAGTAACTCTGATAAAACTAAGCAAAAACTTCAGCAAAGAAACACAATATTCTTGGACAAACAATTCCGTACCTCTTAGATAAACAGCTAATATATCTCCATCTCTCTATACAGTGGTAGTTAAACAATAAATCACTTTTGTAAGATTGATGGTCTTGCCTGGATTTCAGTCAATAATTTAGGATTAGGGCGAAGGAGCTTACGGAGTACTATCTCAAGGGGCAGATTATTTTTGTAAATGGACGCTAACGCAGTTGGTACGCAAGTCATTTTGATTAGTTTCCTTAAATCATTTTGATTAAGATCCTGAATTTAAAAAAAAATCACGGGTTATCTAAATCTTGTCACATATCAGTACACAAAAACGCACTGTCGGAACAAACATCCATGACATTAGTGACTGAAACATTACTATCCCTAGCACTCGGGTCCGAGTAATTGGCACTCAGGCGTGCTGTGTGCCGACTACTCGGATCCGAAAAATTATTATTATTATTAAAATAATAATAATAACAATTATACATTCATAGATTCTCTCAAACATGCATTTTTACTTAGTCAAAAACCACCTTAAAAATATTGGTTCCCAGCTATTATTTCCTATTTATTTTGAAGCACTATATGTGTTAACAGCCATGCTTTATTTGCGTGTCATTATTTTACAGGATGAAAGCTAATTTAAATTCTCTGTATCGTCCCAATTCAATTGTGTACTGCTTAGCAAGTACGTATTATATAATATCATCCAAATGTAAACGAAATTATTTCAGCAAAACCTGCCATTATATAGATTGCATTTCGGGCTAAATTAAATAAATTTACATTTCAAATCCTGGATAAGCCTGCCTTAAATCCAAATGAATCCTAAATAGGATTAGACTATCACATCGAAATCAAATTTTACCTGTTAAGAGTCTAGGTGCACTGACAAAATTTAATCTAGATACGTTTAATAATATAAGTTTATATAATGTCAGCTTTGAATGATAGCCCTTAAATTAAATACTGCTGACTTAAAGCGTATTTAAATTATACTAAATATCTACTATACTAACTAGATTGATGGACATTTTATTAGTGTGACATTCTGTTATTCTCGCCAAAGGTTAAATTGAAAAGAAATTACATAGTGACCTGGTGTTCTAAATGAAGGGCAACATCATACCATTTATAACAAAATACCTAGTCATATTAAAATATTAAATGTGAACGCATGAATTTAAGACTATATCACATGCTTGGCTACCTGAACATAAATTCTATAGAGTTAGTGGATTAGTAATTTTGAAATGTTTATACTGCTGTATAATTTAATTAATTATTAATGTTTGTTGTAGAACCTTAGCAATATGTGTGATCTAAATGTATATTATAACATCCTGAAATACCATATTTTATGCAAATATATAAATAAACAAATTTTCATTATACTAAAATCGCAGATGACTCTGTGCTAATTTTATAGTCAGCTAAAATCACCGAGTAAACTACCAAGTAGTATTATTTCAAACCAATCCTTCAATAACATGGACTCCACAATATCCACAATATACTTTAAAATCATCATCCAATCTTCATATTCGTCCCTCTGTTCTCAATGCCTTGTTAGGTTTCCTTTGCTAAAACTGGCAAAAAAACGATACCCTTATATATTCATCAGGTCTCTCTGTCGGTGCGTATGTCACAGCGACATTATTCTGAAACTATTGAGACTACACATGTAAAAATTGGTAGGTAGGTGGATCCTTCAACTACCCTAACATGATAATAATAATATAATAATAATATTCTACCACATTCACACATCACCATCTAGTCCCAAACTAAGCGGAGCTTGTACTATGGGTACTAGATAATGGATAAACATACTTATATACTTTTTTTTGTAAATACATACATATTATACATTGAAATACCCAGACCAAGACAAACATCCATGTTCATGCACACAAATGTTTGACTTGTACGGGAATCGAACCCGCGACCTTCGGCTTAGCAGTCGCTTACACTCCCGCTGCGCCAATCGGTCGCCAAAACATGAACCCAACAAGAGCTTATTCGACTCGCACTTGATTTTTTTTACTATCGAATCTGACAAGGCACATTGTACCAGTGGGTAGACATCTACCTACATTATTGATTATTCCTAACATCAACATTTACACAAAATACAAATTTAATTTCGTATGTATAATCATATTACGTCGGCATTTTGTAAATATATTTTTCAAGCTCTTTTTCACCCATATTAGTGTCAAACACGTCCTCACGTTACAGGCCACGGCAAAAATAACCTGATTATAATAAATTCTGAACATCTGCCTGGAATAATCTAGATTAAGCTTTACCCAACTCTAGATAACAATATCTTTAGCAATTTATTCAAGGCTTGCAAAGAATATGTGACTAATTGTTTGCTAGTTTGTAGCTTATATTGTAAATTAGAGCTTCTTTGGCAAGGCTCGTATTTTTAATAGAAGAGAAGTTACTTAAGTGATGTAAGTCATGCTTTTAAAATAATTGTACTAGATAAACGTTTCCTGGTAAAAGTAAATTAACAAACTTTTATCATGGATGAATATACTAATATCATTAATTGGTTGCAGGCTTCAATCGGTGTCTTATTCGAGCACCACTGTTGAGCCCGTCTTTCGCGTGACAATGTGGTGGTTATTTATATGGGGCATGAAATACAGTTTGCAACATACTATCACCCATGAAACAATCAGCTAAGTCTGAACCAGTTTTCAGCCAGACGAACCCTAATTACACGCGTCGTGCGTGTTTCATACAATATCTTTTTAGATAACAATAATAAAAGATTACATGCATTAGGCATTTAATAAACAAGACCTAGATAGAATCTAGGCCAAACAGTTTGAGCTAGATTTTGTTGGATAGGTTTTAGTGCTTAAACAAATTTGTTTTTTCAGACGAATAGTATTGTAGTTGAAGTTAATTTTATTGAAATAAGGTAAACATCTATAATTACGGTGTTTACAAAAAAATGGCCAGATGGTCCATTGGTTTAGTGGTCATGGTTTCAATTCCTTATTTATTTAAAGACTCACGCCTGTATTCCTGAAGGGGCAGGAAAAGGTGTAATATTACACCCACATTTCGCCTTGAATTTTTAGGCCCCACCTAATAGGGAGCGAGCCTATTGCTGTACCGGGCACTTTACCAGATTCCGTGCTGCTACTGAGATTTTCCTACCGGAAAAACCCAATAACACTTCGCTCGACCCAAGAATCGAACCCGAGACCTCCCAATCCCACGCGCACATTTCTGCCACGAGACCAACGAGGCAGTCTAAACGTCTAAACGCCGGGGTCCGTTCGAGTAATCGGATCCAGCTAAGTGTGAACAGCGTCATACAAATTGTACTGCCACTGGCGCGTTTGACTTTGGAAAGAAAGGGTAAGATGGATATAGGTCGATATTCAGAGAAGGATTCAGGATTAGATTTCTTGGGGAGAGGAACTACGTGGGCATCTTTCCAAGATGTTGGAAACATGCCGCTAGAAATTGAATAATTAAGTATGTGGGAAATAATAGGAAGGATCTCATCAAGGATGGGGTGGATCATATTACGAGTAATTCCATCGCTACCAACTGCGTTGGATGTTATGGATAAAATGCTCTTCTCAACATCACATGCAGTAAACTGACTAAAGACAAAAGGAGAGTGATCAGGAGTTGAAAGCGACGAAAGGTTATTTAAAGTATTAGTTTTTGTTGTCCCATCAAAAACGGACGAAGCTGAGAAGTGCTTGTTAAGCAAATTGATATTAATATTCAAGGATTTCGTATTCTGACTTTACTTTCCAACCCCTAATGATCTAAGGAATTTCCATACTTTCGTTGGATCTCCGTTTTGAACAGAATTGTGGATATGCTGGCGTTATGCATCCCATCCGGGTAAACAACCGGACTGAATAAGTGGGAACACTTGTCCAGGCGCCAGATTCCATATAAACAGCCGGTACGTGACAGTGTGAAGACTCGCTCACTAGGAATTACTTGAAAATAATTTTGAAAGTATCTTTTAACACACTCATACAAGCTTTTTTTATCAATACCAGCCCAGTAGAAACCTATGCAACATACTGAGCTCATGGATAATAGCATATCATTTATGAGGTCATAAATAAAAACAGCATTATCCGCAATGAGACCGAGGGTTAAATATGAGGAACGGCCGGTGACGGTTAAGAGCGGCCACTCATCTATCTACAAAAGGGTTAAAACGTTGCTTAACCTGTTTCGTGAATTTCAACTTTACAGACAGTTAGTGGCAGCCAGCTCTTTGCCACGAGAACCTATTCAAATTTTGATAAAGGTGTTTTTAATTGTCTCAGTAATTTTATTTCCGTGATTGAAATTAAACTACAGTTTACGGATTTTATCGCGTTATATTGGTTTCACTGGTTATAAGTTATTACATTTAAACCGAATGATCTAGAAACTACATTTTATTAGTAGCCGACGTTTCGAATTCTTTACAGGATTCATGTTCACGGCAGACTGAGGTGATATTTGTCTTTGTCTTGAATTTAAAAGTTATCTCGAAGTACCCGAACATTTTTGAACTATTGGTGTTACTATCTACGCAGAATGTGCTCACTGTGTCTTGATGTCTTCTGATGACTATGTCCTTCTTGGGTTTCATTAGCCTGATAATAGGGTCCCAAGCTTGAGGAACATTCCAACCATCTTCCCTATTGAAATTATATGCTTTTTAATTGATGATGGATGTTTTTAAATGTTGCCGTGTGGTTGACGGCATAGAATACAAGTGTCACCACCCCCTATCTTCCCGTGGGTGTCGTAAGAGGCGACTAAGGGATAACACGATGCAAATACCAGCTTTGCGTAGAGACGGAAAACTCGACATCAAACCCTATACGACTGCCTCGTTGGTCTCGTGGCATAAAGGTGCGCGTGGGATCGGGAGGTCCCGGGTTTGATTCCTGGGTCGGGCAGTGTTATTGGGTTTTTCTGTCACGAAATTCTCAATAGCCGCACGGAGTCTGGAAATGTGCCGAGTACGGCAATAGGCTCGCCCCTTATTACGTGGGACTAAAGTATATCTGGCGAAAAGTGGGTGTAGAAATACACCTCTGCCTACCCCTTCGGGGATAAAAGGTGTGACGTTATGTATGTATGTATGTATGTATGTATGTATGTATGTATAACTAATAACCAGTGAAACCAATATAACGCGATAAAATCCGTAAACTGTAGTTTAATTTCAATCACGGAAATAAAATTACTGAGACAATTAAAAACACCTTTATCAAAATTTGAATAGGTTCTCGTGGCAAAGAGCTGGCTGCCACTAACTGTCTGTAAAGTTGAAATTCACGAAACAGGTTAAGCAACGTTTTAACCCTTTTGTAGATAGATGAGTGGCCGCTCTTAAATAAATTGATCCCATCCTCCGTGCCTCCGAGAGTATGATAGGCAAATTGGTGACCGGTCCCAAGAACTTGCATCCCATCCTTGCCGCGCAACAGGAGAAGCCTAACTGTTGTGGAGATTCGATAGTAATTTCGGGGAGTCCATAGCTTTATTTATGCTGACATTGTTCCAATCTATAAAATATTGATCTCCCTTTGATATCGTACAGTAGCTCTGTGGAAAGCCATACAGATTCAGTTTAAGCTAGGTAGATTGGAAATTGGACCTACATTCTAAGCAAAATTCTTGGATGCTACCGGGATAACTCTTGGTTATAGATGATGATCATTATCGAAATATAAACTTTATTTTAAACAGTTCTCGAACTAGATAAGAAATAAGATATTACAATATATTATACTTAAGTCAGTTATAGCTGTGTAGGTATAAGGCTTTGGTGATTTCAACATAAATGGGCCGCCTCAACCGGAGAAATATTACTGAACCACAGAATATCGCTTTACGTCGATATTCAGTGATACGGTACTTTACAGAGGTAATCGATTTTACCTCTGTAAAGTACCGTATGTACAAGGTTGACTGCAGTTGTGGTAGTTCCTATATCGGACAGACCAAACGAACCATCGCTGAAAGGGTCAAGGAACATATCGCAGCTGTAAAAAACCGACAAATTAACAAGTCTGCCATAGCTGAGCATTTGTTGGAGTCTGGAACAAACCACTGGATCGAATTACATCAACCAAAGGTCTAATCTACCTATCGTCACTATTGCTCCAGGAAAGTACGTGAAGCGGTTGAAATCAAAAAACATAAAAATTTCAACCGGGAAGATGGATACAGACTGTCTACAACTTGGAATCCAATAATCAACAAATGTAAACCCCGCCGCAGTAACACAGCTCATCAGTGTGTAGACGTCATAAGTGTTGTGTGTCGACGTACCGACAGTTCGGATAAAAATAAAAATAAAAAACAAGCGAGGGAAGCTGCCGAAACCCGCGCTTCACAAGGACGACGCTGAGATGACATCAGTCCTGCCGCGACCAAGGCTGTTGTAAGACGGCCGAAACGTCGGTAAAAAATAGGTATTTATAACTTAAATTAATTAAATATCGCGAATAAGACCCATACATACATACATACATAGACTCACGCCTGTTTCCCCGAAGGGGTAGGCAGAGGCATATTAAACGCCCACTTTTCACCAGTGTTTTGATCCCACGTAATAGGTGGCGAGCCTAGTGCCGCTTATTGGGACATTTTGTTTGCCAGAGCCTCGTCTGTTGATCGGCAGGTGCACCACTTGCAGGTGAGGTTGGCTTGGGACCCTAAGTTCTTGGTGGGAACCCTATGCACCCTAAGAGAGAATAAGACCCGTTTAAATTAAATTGTATGATGTTTACAGAGGTACTTATTTTCGTCCGGTGAGTGGGAGTATCAGAGGCCTCATCCCTTTCTCCTTCTACCTCATCCCACTTCTCATATTCCTTTTGCTTTACCTAAGGGTGGCAACGCACTTGTGACTCCTCTAGGGTTGCTTGTGTCCATGGGCGGCGGTAATCGCTTACCATCAGGCTATCCGTTTGCTTGCTTGCCGCCTATGCCATAAAAAAGAAGTCTGTCACTAAAAACTCAAATTAATGTGAGAAACGGCTATACAAATATTATCTCAACGTAATTTGAAATAATTTTGCTACATGTTGTTTCTAGGAAGCAATTATAAATTATCCAACCTCTAAAGCGCACAAATTAATCATAAAGACATAAATAGAATTCATTGCTAGAAATCGGGAGATTTCTGGAAGTAAATCCAATTTTCTCACAGCAAAACGCATTTAAATGTTTTCTACAATTTACATATAATGTATTACCTATTCGTCATGTAATAGATTTCATATCATGTGGAATTTCCTGAAAAG
This sequence comes from Euclidia mi, assembly GCA_944739405.2. NCBI lineage: Eukaryota > Metazoa > Arthropoda > Insecta > Lepidoptera > Erebidae > Euclidia > Euclidia mi. The sequence continues at coordinate 56,538,737 of OX123201.2, forward strand.
AGAAGTAGTCTCTACTCATTTTCTCATCACTTTAACGAGGAGAGAAAAAGATACTAAGCTGTTATGCCTCTGAAACTTTTACTTAACTGACAAAACTAAAAGAAAAAGTAATAGTACTGTTGCTTCTCAAGCGCTTTGTGAGAAGTTGAAACATGCATAGTGCAGTCAACAAGCGATTGCAGCAATATATCTACCCATATAACATATTCACGCAACATGAATAAATTTCTATCGCTTCTGATAACGATGATCAAAATTATGGCTAACAACGATAGTTCAGCATTTCTTCATTACGTGCTTCTTGTATTTACCTTAGTAGCGCTTTAAGACACCCACAGATTGAAATGGGGTATTGACACTTTTTATTCTTAATCTATCTACACTGGGTGAATTCTTTCACACCAAAAATGTTGTATTCTTGAGACTACAAAATACTGCCTCGTTGGTGTCGCGGCATAAATGTGCGCGTGGGATCGGGAGGTCCCGGGTTCGATTCCTGGGTCGGGCAGTGTTATTGGGTTTTTCTGTCACGAAATTCTCAGTAGGAGCACGGAGTCTGGAAATGTGTCCGGTACGGCAATAGGCTCGCCCCTTATTACGTGGGACTAAAGTATATCTGGCGAAAAGTGGGTGTAGAAATACACCTCTGCCTACCCCTTCGGGGATAAAAGGCGTGACGATATGTACAGTACTCGCCAAACTTTATGGCCGCTCCGAACATAGCCGCATTGCGCTGCGCAGAACACAAAATCAGGTATCAGCGGGACGTATGCGGGGCGTGGAGGCAGGGCACGCCCGCGCGCGCTGTCTTCCACCCGCTAGCGTCCTCGCCTCCCGCGCGTTAGTGTGAGTGTGCTACGTTCGTACACGACTCACATAATCGCTGAGCTCTGACAGTATCGTCGCGTTTAAAATAGTTTCGTAGTGTTACTTCTTTATTGATTCTCGTTGCTATCGTTTGTTTCTTGTTATTATTTGTACTGATATAGTTAACATTGTCTTTGATCATGCCTTGCGGTCGTTTTAATGTTTTACGTCGCCAAACACGAAAAATAGTGTATGACGTAGTAACGTTTATGAAGAAGGAAAGAAGTCTAGGCTTAAAATTCCTTCACCTAACTGAATTTACATTACTCGAATTTGATTGACTATGTAATTAAACAATATAATATAGCTAATCTAACAACGTAACTGAAGATTTTAATTTTCAATAATTACAAATATATTTTCTTGGTTATGACATGTCCACCCGACTGTACCATGCGCAAGTTCGTACCGATGGCTACATTCAGAGCGGCCATAAAGATTGGCGAGTACTGTATGTATGTAAAATACTTATTTATCACTTGATTAGATAGACAAATTGTCCGTGTGGTGACGTATTAAGAATACGAATTGTCACCACATCATATCATCCCATGAGTGTCGTAAGAACCGACAGAGGGAGCATAGTATGCAGAGAACAGCACTGCAAGAGAAGGAAAACTTGATACAAACCCTATACCAACCCGCTTGGCCAGCGTGGTATAGTAGGCCAATTCTTCCTTTCAAAGGAGAGGCCTTGTCCAGCAGTTGACTATCAAAGGCTGATGATGAATGAGATAGACAAAACAACTCTTTAATAAAGAGCTTGTATTATTTATAATCTGGCTTCAGGTAGGAGCAGTGTTGATAAATTCCGTCACTAAATCATCACTAAATAAGGTACTATGGTAACCGTAAGGTTCTTGGATATAAATATTTTCCACGTAAACAGGACCGTTGCGAATAATTATGATGTATGGCTGTACATATTTCACGAAGTCTTTAAGATTTTTTGGGTTCCGTAAATGAAAAGGGAAAACCAATTAAAATTTCGTCCATGTTTTTTTATTGTTATATGTAACTGATGGTAATTAATAATTTCGTACATTGGCTTACAATTTTTCCTGCTACATAGAGAAAAATATATATTTGGTCAGAAATATTGTACAATGATTAGTTGGTACTTCTGACCCGTCAATTCTTTGCTAATATCATCAATATTATTACTAAACTTGGTAACGCTGCAATTTTGTTTCATTTCATTTATTTTCCATGGTGAAATAATATGTTTATTGAGGGAACATTGACACCCTTAAGTGATGCTTACCACAAATCACTTATTTGTATTATTTGCTGCTCATATCAAAGAACCACGACGCATGTGAAGTTCTAAATAAAATTTAAATACCACGGCATCTTAAGTACTAACTCGCAACCTTTCTTCGCCGGTTTTGTTTTCATATAATATGTATTGCTTTTAAGGTAAACAAAAAAAGTAGGTTAAACAAACGATGTAAGCTTTGTTTATTTTTAAAAGGTAACCAGGAGTTTTACTTTGAGAATATAATCATAAGCGGTTTACCGAAATCTTTCGAAAATCTTCTGACAGTGTTTTCTATATTTATCAAATTTAACTAAGCTAAGATAAAATGGAGCCAATCCTTGGATTTGGATATTCTATTTTTAATCATTCACCTTTTGGCTTTATACTACTAATGTATCATCTACTTAACAAAATAAGTTCAGCTGAGTCAATTAAAAACTACAGACTTTGGCACTCGTGAAGTCCCGATAAAGGCTGAATTTAATTTATTATGCTGTTAAATTATTATTTAAGTAAGCGAAGTTTTTAACCATTACAAACTGACATGTCTTACCAATTTGAAATGAAACGAGTTGTGAATTATTAAGATGTTTAAATTTTGCGTTAAAACTAGTCTTTATCCGCGTGAATTATAGACCCATGCTTTCCTCAAGAATCACACGACCTAGTGCTGAAACCCGTACAAAAATTTTGCGAGTTTGACGCTTTCAATTGACTTCATTTTCTAATACATTGAAAAAGTCACACTTCAAAAAACACAATCTCGTAATTAGTAAAGTAAAGTAAAGTAATCTCTTTATTGTCTCATCATAACAACGTACAATCGTCATGTTACATACAAGGGTAAGTAGATACATAGGTACAAATATAACCCGTTTATAGTAAGTTGGTAGGCACGTAGAAATAATACACCCAATAATAAGGGTAATTATGGACTAATTAATGATCTTATTATAGTCTACTTTCAATCTCTTATTATTTTAACAAAATATTTAATTACCTGTCGGCGTGTAACAATAAAGTTCTAAGCAATTAATTAAAGCATTTGCTGGGCTTAGGTTATCTAAGTTCGCCATTCGTGGGTTTGATGTGTAATAATCTTCTTATGTTACGTTTAAAATATCATATAAACATAACACTGTTGTTACTATGTTGGTAACCATTAACAATTTCAGGTATAATTTTAAAAAAGACACGTATTATAATTATACAATTTATACAATCTCAAATTATACAATCAGCTATATGGGTGTAATGACAAAAAAGGAAAAATCTTTTCTGTTTCATTTTGTATCACACGCGCAAGCAAGCACGTCAAACCATTACTGTGACGGGTGAAGGGGCGGTGGGACAAATAATGCTGAAAATAGGAAGGTGATGGTGAACACAACCTTCACCTTGGACCTCGGTTTCCTCTTTCTAGTGTAACTGTCATGTTATACGTTTTAGTTTAGTGTCAGGCTATCTGGAAGTACTGACTCCGATAAAAATGTCTAATTTTTTTTTTAAATTTGACGAGCACTCCGTTTTAACTTTTTGTGATCTGACCATCTACAAACCAGACTATGCCGACTGCGCTTAACACAAATATCGGCGTCACGGACAGCCCACTATGTAGGGGCTGCATGGAGACCGAAGAAACACCCGCTCATGTGATCCTACATTGTACCAGCGTGAGCGACCAACGGACGAGGTTCCTGAACAACCCCAGAACCATGAGCGAAGCCATACGCAACACTGGTCAACTCATGGCCTTCTGGAAGGAGCTTGCATGGTATGAGTAGCAGGCGACAACCGTGTCCCTGCTAACACACAATGTCCCAATTAAGTGGCTAACTGCGGAAAACACCTGTCCAACTAACTAACTAACTAAGTTAAAAACCATACACACATAGCCACAGGCTCCTCCATAGTTGGTTTCAATATTAATTTTTAAGTCTTAACAGAAACATCTCCCTTAAAACGTTAATTCCCTTATATTGAGCATTTCATTTATTCATAGCTTACTGCAGAACCTACAATACCTATAAGTCAGCTCGTATCTTCTCTTATAAAGCTACTGCCACGTACGACTTTATAAATATCCAGGTTCATCAAACTAATGAGCCATGATACCGCACCGTCACTGCACTCAGTTGCCTCACGGCGGCTCTTCAATAATTCATGATCGCTCGTATTCAGGTATCTTTGAACAAAGGTTCCTCCGGGCCATTCCGAAAGGTTGGCTTGTTTATGTGCATAAGTATGTATTTTTATTGAAGTCATGCGAATAAGATATTCGGGTAAGAAGTTATCTAAATACATTAACCCTTAAACAAACGCGAGCTCCTGTACAAGTTATTAAAAAATTTAGGGTGGTTTTAGGGTAAAGAACACTTGCAGATTCTATATTTGGCATCAAAAATATTAAAACTGTAGGGGATAGGGTTTTTGTGGTGGTAAATAATTTACCATTGTCCGTTCATGACTCCCAAATTTTGCAATTTGGTGGTAAAATAGTTACCATTGTCCGTTTCGTATCTTAATTTTTGTATCTAGACTAGTGACTTCCTCTTGGTTCTACTTGTGTGTACTTGTTTTATCAAAGTAGATAGTAAAACAAAAAATGCATGTCATAAAAGTAATAATATTTTTTTAGACATATTGTATTTCTGAAATAAACAAAATACCAATTGAACGTATAAACATAAAAAATAAGTAGATTCTGATGTCTTGAGTTTATCGTTAACAAACGATTTACGCTTTACATAAGAACAAATTTGCACGTTTCAAAATATTATATTTAGCATTTCGAAATTATACAGACAGATAACGTATTTTTGTATATTATAAACTGATTTTTATCAAAGCAAGATCGGACAGTGGTAAATTATTTACCACTTTTTTAAAACATCTAAATTATTATGAATAAGTCAATTGCGCATACTGCTAAAAAGTGAGATTACAGACAAAATGTTATAGTTTTGATGTTTGAATCGAAAAAGCAAATACCATATTTTTTTTAACAAAGAGTCAAATTTATTAAACACACTCGCTAAAAACTCGATTTTTTCACCCGAAAACCGTTTAGTGAACTTTGACATCATCTTATAGTGACAAATGACGTTGATGAGTTGTAGGATGACTTATAATATGTAAAGAAAACAATAAAGATTAAAAATATGTAACATCGATACCTTTCATGTTACCATAGGAAATATTAGGATGCTTTATATAAAAAAAGTCGAAGTGGTAATGTAACCTTTGTTTGAATAAGGGTTAGACCAAGTGAAAGTGGAATTCCTAGAATGACGATTGGCAAATATAACATGAAAGTATTTTTTGGGTATACGTGGATGTTACTCACTCAAAAAACTACAGTTTACGGATTCTATAGCAATATGTTACCAGGACTCCTGTTAAGTAGCCGATTTTTTTTATTTTATTTAGCCTATACTGTCCCACTGCAGGGCAAAGGCCTCCCCTAAGTCTTTCCACATTTTGTGGTCATGCGCAACCTCTAGCCAGCTCTCGTGGTAGGCATCCAGCTCGTCTCGCCACCTTTTTCTGGGCCGGCCTCTGCGGCGTTGTCCATCCGTCGACACCCATACGTCGAAGTAGCCGATACGTCAGATAATATAAAATAATGTAGTTTCTATATCATTTGGTTTAAATATCACGTCAGCAAATATTGCAACAGAATACGTTATCCATAGTTTGATTTCAATACAAAATATGGATATTTGGTCTCTCAGAGATTAAATTTGGTTATAAGATATTCGATGTTTTGCTAGTTATTTTTCTCATATATGTGGATGATGTATAAATACTCTTTAAGAAGATGAATCCTAAATAATATAATCAACGTGTTGCTAATGCCTTCGTCAGTAAACAAGCTATCTCCAAATATCGAAAATCCGGTGAGTAATTTATTGAAATGATATCCTGGAATAATTTGCCCGCCCGACTCATCTAAAACTAGGCACAATATTTTGTAGATAGATAACGCCCATGCGTAGAATAAATCATGTTCAGCTTCCTGGCTCTTGACTTTCGGCTGAACAAACGGGGTCGCTTACCAACAAACCGATAGTGTCTTATTTGTTTTAGCTCGCTCTGCGAAAGTAGCTATATGTGCTTCTGGTGAATTTATTTATAAAACGCTTTCTTATGGATAAACTTATAGATAGAGTGAAAATTATCTCTAGTCATGTTATGCCAGTGAGTGCTGATCTCTACAATCGGACAAAAGTTTAATTGCGTCCCACGCTCCATATGAGTCCATTTTATGACCCTTGTTTGAATCTTTGTTAAGTGATCAAAGTTTGACGTTAGATAATTTAAACTGTTTAAATTTGTTGCAACGAAACGAAATTAATTATCACACAAAAAATTTTTAAGTGTTACCAAGATTTCAATAAATCTTTACTAAGTGAACGTGAAAAACGAAAACAATATAAAAAAAAAATTATAATTATAAATGTTACGTAAGCACTAATTGCAGATACTCTTAAGTAAGAACATATTTGAATAAAAAAATAATGAAAAACATAAACATAAAACAACATGTTTAGTAAACAATGCTGCTTTAAACAAGGAAATTTCCTAAAGGTGAGCAAGATAAAAGTTTATGATCATCAGAAAATAAACATGCGTGCTAAAAGTTTCACTCATAGAATTGAATACTCATAGAATTGTAACAACATTAAAGTTCATAGTTCATATTAATTATTCCCTTAAACATGATCGGCTATTCCTGTGCGAACATATTATTAAATCCATTAATTGCGAACATATTATTACACTCTTAAACAATATCATGCAATAGCACGTCCCACGCTCCGGCGTAAAAGCATAAAAAGTAGAGAATCTCAGAGAAATAAAAGTTTGGAAAAGCCGTCCATTTTGGATTCAAAAGGTATCGCTTACGTCACGTATGCACCGACCCTTACGATTGATGTTTTTTGTTCAAACACACTGCCGAGCGCAAAAATGTAAAGGCCGTGAAATTTTTCTCTATGTTTTTATATTCTTTTACGTAAGGAAAATGAAACGAATGCTTTTGTTTGCAGAAATATCACACTATAAGCAGGTTCTTGGTTATACGAAATGTGGAAAAAAGCAGATGAATTTATCAATTATGAAATATGTACCTAATAATTAGTTACAATTTAAGTGTCCGCGGTTTTTAAATATTCGTGGCGCTTAGACTTAGAAATTTAGCAGTATTCCGTAGTTACGGACGTGACGTGTTGCATAAGGAGAAGGGTATCAAACCTTTTTCTCTATTCAATATTTTTTACGAAACTTATTGACAGTGCCATTCAGGTACAAATTGAAAATCCATGACAAACTTGATGACAAACATAGCATGCATTATTGTTATGACATTCATAACAATAATGCATGCTGTGCAGTGACAAAATTGAAAATTTGGCTCTCAAAAATAGTAATATAAAATTGTAAAAGAATTACGCACAGTTCTGGTTTAAATTAATTTATTTTTAAGATTAATTTTATTTTATGCATTTATTTTCAGTGAGGAAGTTATAATACAAGCATTGAAAACTATTTATGTAATCTGAATTCCTTTTAATTATGTATAATCACATAATCATTTTCTATGCTTTATATTTATAAATATTAGAGAGTTCAAAATAAGGTTTAAAAAATTGTTTTTTTTTATATTTTGTATTAATATAACCAGGTACAAAATTATCACAGTATGAACCAGTGTGACTTAGAACGTGAAGCCAGGTACTATGGCAGGATGTTACTCAAAAAACGCTATCCACACAGTCAACATCTATTGTATCATAAAAATTTCTAATAAAACTACAACCCATAAACATAGTTCAACTTCATCCTAAATATTTATAGCACATATGATCACAATACCACCCACGTACCCCATATAACTTTACCCGCACGAAGAATTTATTTATTAAATCATCAATACACATCATGTGCTCAAAAAGAAACAACTTGCAACTGGGTCCAGTAAACAAAAAGTTTCGGAATATGGGGACGAAACTAGTGTCATCAATCAATCACTTAGGCTGTTTGTACCGAAGGCTTTATCATTTAGGAGTAAACAGAGTGATGTATCGGGTTAATGGTATAAGTATAAGAATTTGGTGATATCCTTTTACTAGATCCATTAATAAAAAGTCAGGTCAGCTTGATGGTTTCGCTATACTTTTCGTAGTTAATCGTGGCGTTGCAAAATTATGAGACAGTTATTCTAAACTAGACAGTTATAGTTTTTTATCGACAGCAAGATTTCTTGCACTGTGCTCAATTTTTGGCTATGGTCTTGTTTTCCATTCATTATCATCAGCATCAGCTTGACGCAGTCCATTGTTAAAACTGGGTCTCTTCAGTGCTTTCCATATTAATAATAAGAACACAGCATGGGAAAATGTATATCAGTATCAACTATTTTTCTGTACTTCACATAATATCTTCCTGAAATATTTACTATTAAAGCACCCCTCAATGTTCACAAAAAATGTATTATGAAACTTTATTTATTAAACATTCCACTTTGATGAGTTCCAATATTGAGAATTAACTAAAAAAGATTTGAAGACTTTAATTTGGTCTGACCTAGAATCATTTATTCAAAATAAGGTGAAATATTCATTTCAAGGGTATCGAGATAATATTTATTTACTTTTTTGAAGCATGCATTTAGTATTCTTGACAGTGCATTGATTGATTTATATCGTAGGCGTAGTCGTTTTTGACCTTTTGTAGTAGAAAGCAAAAACTGATTGATTTATTGTGTAAAGTCAAGTTTCTGAATACAAAACTAGCACTTTGACGGTCAAGACTATATCTAACTGCTGTCGTTGTAGAGCAAATGTTGATTTTTTTTAATTAATAATAAATCATCATCATCGACAAGAAAGATTAACAGCTTATTCTTGGAGCGATACCCAAGTAAAACCCATCAAAGGATGAGTCATCTATACTTCTATTATACATCAAGCTTCATCGTCAAACTAATAAAACAAAGTTTCATCTCACACCTAGAAAAACTTGTATACTCAAAAGCAGCCATTTGGACCACTAAACTAATATGTCTGCGGTAAACTTTGAGATCCGTTCAGCATCAAATTGATTAAGGACACAGGATAATGGAGTGATTCATCTTGCCATAGTTGATAGCTGAATACTCGCGACTTTATCACTTTGCAAACTTATAGGATTAATGGTTTGCATCTTACAACTTTGGTGGAATTAAAACTAGTGAGTGATGGGCTTTAGAATGTTTATAGTCATATTCATCAATTATAATGGAAGTCATCAGTTAATATACCTGCCAAATACCACAAGTAATTAAGAAAGGCAAATTCTCTCCATCAATCGAAATTTAGTGCAAATATCATTAGGTTCTGATAACATGTTGAATGAAATAAGTGAATAAATTGAAATTAATTCACGTAAATGTAAATAACAAAATAACGGTAATGATCTAAACTTTAACTGCACGGTTGGCGTAGTGGTTAAAGCAGCAGCCCCGCCGCTTGACACTGCGCTCAGTGCTGTGGGTTCGATTCCCACACAAGATAACACTTTATGTGATCCATTAATTGGTTGTTTCGAGTGTGATTGTAAAATCTCCTGCGATACAGGATTTACTCCTAGTGGGCGGGAGTTGTCTTTTTAAGAAAACAAATTTATATTTATATAAGTACGGATCTACATCGCGTAATGTGTAAACATAATAGATAGAGTAAAATACTCGAGACAAACTGACAACTTTTTGCTGCCATCCATATTTCATATTCAGGCTCGGTCAAACAGTCGCTTTGAAAACCAATAATCAACCCACCAATCAAACTTTAAACATTCTTTAAATTGACTAAACCTTTATGCAACTCTACTAACACCGTGTACACAGTAATCAGGCAAATTAGATTAAATCGAAGCGAACTCCCAAACACACTTCCGAAACATTTACTATAATGGCATCTTGCATTTTCCAAATGTCTATTGAATACTGTGCAAAACCACAAATGGCACCCCAATAATACTTAAACGAAACTGTCCCGAATAACAAACGATGCGAAAATTTAATTTGAACAAACTTTAGAATTGCATTGGGCGAATAACTCGAGAAATAGAGAGTTTTGTAACAAGTTAGTGAACTGTCTTATTAAAGTAGGATGTTAATTAATTTACCGCGTTGCCAATTAATGTTCCTGCCTTAACTAGCCTACAAATTCATTGCGTTTATTTGCCGATTGGGATTCGACTATTCCATATTTTACTTCTTAAGTAAATCAAACGGTGAGGGTGACAAATCAATATTTCGATTGGGTTCAACTTTAAGCAAGTTTTTATTATTTTTGGTATTGATTAGATAGATTATTTATAACTCGTCGGATTATTATACGTAATTTATTTATTAAATTTACACTACTATTACTATTGAATAGTGTTTCATGAAATTTTACTATTACTATGACAATAAATTATGACTTACAAAGTATTCGTTCGTAGGAATGATTACTGATACTATGCTTAAAAAGCCTCATACAAAAAATCGTAATCGCAATAATAAATTATCCCAACGCAATACGGTAAAAAAGCGGCAAAGAGATATTTCATACTAACAACCATGAATTCGAGGAAAACAATTCGAAACAATCCAACGCAGTAAACTCGGTGAAAACATTTGACAAACACCAGAAGTGGAACACAAAATAAGAGAGAAAAGAAACTCTCACGAAATTACAAGCAACGTTAAATTGATCGAGCACCTAACTGCCTTTAAACAATCCAGACCGGTAGAGCTTTAAATTTTGCCTGAGCCTATTTTCATTTTCAAATTTTATCACAATTTATGTTGCCCGAGATCCCGGCCTGCAATGAGGGGTTCCAACTTTGTTAATTTCGCTAAAAGTTGTACACTCAAGGGATTTATTACGTAGACGCAAGCTAGGAAACTGATGGGGGATTATTCTAAACTGGCCTGCCAATTGACTGTGATTATACATGAACTAAAAAAATTAAAAAATCTACAATTAGCTGAAGGAAATACATTGTAGATAAATCTATAAGTTCTTTAAAATCCACGACCTATGCAATCAGAATTGGATTCTCATGTAATTTTATATTTTTAATGGAGTACGACTGACAATATCACCAGGCAAGAAAACGTAAATATGATCTGCTATGAATGAAAAAGAAAAATTCGAACTTCGCAAGTTAATATTAATATGTGAAAATTATACGTTTTCAAATTTTCTCCATTAACTTATCGGGATAATCCACTTCTTGTAGTAACTAGACACACTCAGTGTTTTTCTTTCCTAAGAAAGTTCGTTCTCACAAGTTTGCGAATTAAAATAGACTTTGGAAGTCTGTTTTAAATCTTGAGATGTATTGTGCGTAAGTCTTCAAACTTTAACAAGAAGTTATTTATACTGCTTCGTGAGAACACTACCTGCTAGGTGGCACAAAATTATAATAATTTTGTCTCTAAGCGCCATATAATAGAAACGAATTTATTGAACATTAAGCTTACCATGTTTTGGTAATTGACTTTAAAACATCTATTCTATAATACATAATTATCTCTAGGGAAAATAAAACAGAAATAAATATAAATAAATAAAAAAAAATTACAATAATGGTATGACAAACAATGAAAGCAACATATTTTCTGTGACTTTAATAAACGCATTGAATAGGAATACTCCGTAAAATTTTCAACACCTAATTTTATAGAACAAAATATTACTGAGTATTATATTCCAAGTTAAAGTGGTAATTAACAGAGCTTTAGCCAAAGTCTGACAATCGACTTAATAATCTCTCCCGCGTCTGTGAAGCACGTACTTTACAATTGGCACTTAAACGATGCCATGGTGTCATTTAAAAAAGAAAGAGTAAGTAGCCATTTTTATCACTTGGTTCGAGTATATTATGATATTTTTTATTTTCGTAAATGTATAGTTATTGCAATAGTATTAAATAATTAGTTTTATATTGTTGGGATTTATACCTTTATTTTAAGTTTTTAATAATTATTGCTTGAAACTTGAAACCTATTCGAAAGATTTAAAAGTGAAAAGTATTTTAACCAGCTGAAGCTTTTGTTCTGGTTTGTTATTTTAATATAGGGTATTCGTCTTTCACATAATTTTGACTAAAGTATCCTCTCTGTTGCTAAAGCTGCTCCAAATTTCCACCTCATCGATGTCAAATAAAATGAAACAACTGTAAACTTCAAACCACTGTAGTCACAAACAAATCTAGCACTAAGACATCTACATAAGCACTCTCCACAACTTACATAACCTCAAACCAAACAGCCTATATTACCTTTATCATCATGAACTCCCGAAGTAGGTTCTGTTTTAATCCTATTAAATCTTACCCTCAATCATAGGGTCTGGAGAAAAGATCCGAACTTTGTACGTCGGCAGAACGTGATGTCGCCACTGTTGGGCGAGGAATATCTTACGTGACTGTTCTGCCGCAAGTTAGATTAAGATTTTGAGGTAAACTTAGCACTAGTATCATGAATTCGAGGAAAACAATTCGAAACAATCCGACGCGCGACGCAGTAAACTCGGTGAAAACATTCGACAAACACCAGAAGTTGAACACAAAATAAGAGAGAAAAGAAACTCTCACGAAATTACAAGCAACGTTAAATTGATCGAGCACCTAACTGCCTTTAAACAATCCAGACCGGTTGAGCTTTAAATTTTGCCTGAGCCTATTTTTATTTTCAAATTTCATCACAATTTATGTTGCCCGAGATCCCGGGCCGCAATGAGGGGTTCCAACTGCTTAAGTCTCCAAACTTTAACGAGAAGTTATTTACAGTGGCACAAAATTATAATAGATTTGTCTTCTCAAAGCGCCAAATCATAGAAGCGAATTAATTGAACTTTAAGCTTACCGTGATTTGGTAATTGATTTTAAAAACCTATCCTATACTGTATAAATATCTCTAGGAATACTCCGTAAAAAATTTCAACACCTAATTTTATAGAACAAAATATTACTGAGTATATATTCCAAGTTGAAGTGGTAATTAACAGTGCTTTAACCAAAGTCAGACAATCGACTTTATTATCTCTCCCGCGTCTGTGAAGTACGTACTTTACAATTGGCACTTAAACGAGGCCATGGTGTCATTAAAAAAAAAGAGTAAGTAGCCATTTTTTTCATTTTAGCACTTGGTTTGAGCATGATATTTTTAATTTTTATAAATGTATAGTAATTGCAATAGTATTAAATTATTAGTTTTATATTGTCTTTTGGGATTCATACCTTTATTTTTCGTTTTTAATAATTATTGCTTGAAACTTGAAACCTATTCGAAAGACTTAAAAGTGAAAAGTATTTTAACCAGCTAAAGCTTCAAGCTAAGTCTTCGACGTCAAATAAAATTAAACAGTAGCAACATCAGTTGGTAAGTTTCAAACAACAAAGTGTTCCAATAATACGACACAATATTCATACTCGTAATTATACAAATAAAATCATCATAAGAAGAAAAATAGTTTACCAATATTCAATTTAATGCATAGCAATCACACAATTTTAAATAAAACGTTGATCTACTGTATCTAGTTAAAGCGATCCACAAAACTTTACATTTTAAAAACATTTCACGAATTGAAATAATCCACAAAACAAAATTGTTTCGAAACAATAAAATTGTGAGTTTAGCTTGTAGCAGCACTTTTCACGTTATCTCCACTAGTTTGTTCGCGATACGGCCTATATTACCATATAAACTGTAGTTCGATGCTTCTGAAACGATGGCGACTTCATCTGTTTCAAATTATCCATGATCTTTATTGTAAAAAGGAATTATTGTCTGAATGTTTCATTTATTGAAATAATTGCTTTGGCAAACGAGAATGGCTTTAAGTTATAGAAATGGATAAGTTACTAATAATAATGATAAAATATAATAATAATGAAAATAATAATGTTCTTCGCTACTGGAGTTTAGCCTGGTCGATTGGTAATCCCTCCTTTTTTTTATAGTAATAGGCGGCAAACGAGCAGACGGATTGCCTGATGGTAAGCAATTACCGCCGCCCATGGACACAAGCAACACCACAAGAGTCACAAGTGCGTTGCCGCCCCTTGGGGATGGGAAAAGGGATAGGATAAGGAGTGGGATGAGGGAGAAGGAATAGGGGATAGGGCCTGCGGAACTCTCACTCACCGAACGAAACGCAACAGCTTAGGTACAGTTACTTTACCTCGATTTTCTGTGAGAGGGTAGTACTTCCCCGGTCGAGCCGGCCCATTCATGCTGAAATCAGCAAGGCTCTACTACCTATAAAAATAATTATCCCTATCCTTAGATATAAATTCTAAAGTGTGCATGTATGTATGTATGTTTCGTTTTTACGCTAGATAGATAGATTTATTTATTTGTCAAAAACACAGGTATTACATAATATGGCGTTCATCAGTATACAAATTGTCAAAGTATCTCTGTGTCTTGCCAGTGGCATACAAATATTTTAAGATATTGACATGCATGCTAACAATATAAATATAATTAAATTAAGTATCAATCCTATAAGTTATATCATCATTTCAAAAAAATTAAATACATAGTATTAATGTGAAAATTATATCAATGTCAAATAAAAAATAAAAGTATAAAACTAAAGGTCAAAATAAATTTAACAATACAACATTAATGTACAATATTTAAAAGTAATTATATATTATTATCATTTAAAAAGTCGTCAATTGAATAATAACATTTGTCAATTAATAAGGTGTATAGTGCTTTTTTAAACTGAGGTATGGATAATATTTTTACAGAATGTGGTATTTTATTATAGATACGAGGTGCCATTCCGAAAAAACTTTTATACAATAGTGCTGTTTTACATGTTCTTAGACAAAGCATATTTTTGTATTGTGTCCGTAGCGGGCCTTTCCTTACTTGGGATACTTTTTGGAAAAGAGTTTCATTACATTTTACAAAAATTGCAACCTCGAGTATATATAAAGCTGGTAAAGTGGGAATGTTCAACTTTTTGAATATTGGAACACAGCTTTCTCTTGCATCTAGGTTACATATTGCTCTAATGCAACGTTTTTGTGACCTAAATATCATATCTCTGTTTGTTGAATGTCCCCAGAATATGATGCCATATCTTAATGCAGATGCTACGAGACCATGGTAGGCAGTGAGGATTGTATCACAGTTTACTACTTTAGCCAGCTTAAAAAGAGCAAATGCTGACTTACTTAATTTCTTGCACAGTTCATCTGCTTAGTCTTTCCAGTTAAGTTGGTTATCGATAGTTAATCCTAAGAACTTTGTATTGTTTACCTCTTCTATAGAATATCCTTGATAATTAATATGTAACTTATCTACTTCTTTCCTTTGATAAAATTGCATTAATTTTGTTTTATTTAAATTGATAACTAAATTATTATTGTTTAACCATATTATAATAATAATAAAAGAGCCTCAATCGTCACCTTAAGAGGCTCGCGTTGGGTGCTTGGGTCAAGGGTCTGATGCAAAAGGCAGTTCTTCTTGACACGGCACGTATTGTGAGGAAGTTCCTGTCTCTGGAGCCCTAACCACTGGCAGCTTGGACCCTGTGCCCGATGCTGGTGGGACCCCACGGTTAATTTTATATTTTTAAATGTGTTTTTTTAGTGAATGATATATTTAAAAATGTAATTTTAATTTGAAAAATAGGAAATAAAGGAGATAATAATAATCTTTATTGTACACCAAATGAATTTAAGACAGAAATTATAGCAGATTAATACATGTTGCACAAACGGCAGCCTTATCGCTAAAAAGCAATCTCTTACATTCAACCCTTATGGAAAAGAGAAGTAAGGAGCCAGACATAGGGCAGTTTTGGCGTAGTAGGATACTAATGAAACAAAATACGAATACATACTATACTATACAAATAAACTAATAAATATACTTTAATATAAATACATACATACATACAATGATATAATGGATTAAGTAATGGGAGTAGACAATAGTAAAAAAGGGGAGAAAAAGAAAGTGTGAGTTTGACAATGTTATGGAAAGTTAAAGAGATAAGTAGTGGTTTTTCACTAAATTTTTAAAAGATGTGGTATTTTGAGCCAGTTTGATGGAAACAGGCAATGCATTCCACAACCGTGCTGCTTGAACAGTAAAGGATTTATCGTAAAAAGTAGTGCAATGCATTGGAATTTCCATTCTCAAATTTACCGATGACCTAAGACCCGATCTTGAATGAGAGTCACTTAGGAACTTAAAGCGTTCTTTCAAATAAGATGGAGAAGAGAATATTATAGAGTAAGGAAAGAATGTGAGTATTCCGCCGAAGGCGAATTGGCAGCCACTTGAGCTTATTGCGGCAATTAGAAACGTGATCATATTTACGTAATCCAAATATGAACCTAATACAGAAGTTTTGAAGACGCTCAAGCTTACCAAGTTGCTCCTCAGTGAGATCTAGATAGCTGACATCGGCATAGTCAAGGATAGCTAATAGAAGAGAGTTTGCAAGTGCAATCTTAGTGGCAATCGGCAGAAAGTTCCGCAGTTTTCTGTCCCCGCCGCAGCAAACAATTTGCGACTAACTTCGGTGATTTGTGGTCCCCAAGATAGAGTTTTGTCAATATAAACACCTAGGTCCTTCACGCAATCACTTATAGGTATTGGGATACCACCAAAAGTAATTTGGGGTAGCAGATTCCAGTCAATGCGAGTAATCATCTTGGGACTACCAACAACGATAATCTGTGTTTTCAAAGGATTGATCTGCAAACCAAATCTCAGGCTCCAAGCAGATATCCGTTCTAAATCGGCGTTCATGATGCCAAATGCTTCAAACAGCCCATGTGCAGGTACCTGTGTGTAAATTTGAAGATCATCTGCATAAAGGTGGAAGGATGACTGAAGTTGATAGGAGATGGAATTTATGAAAATGGAGAAGAGTAATGGAGAGAGAACGCCACCCTGTGGAACGCCGGCTGTCGTATTACACCACGAAGAGAAGGAGTCTTCGACTCGTATACGCTGCCTACGACCAAACAGGTAACTGTGAAACCAATCAATCACTGGTGGAGATATGTTAATAGAGCGTAATATATCGAGTAGAGTGTGGAAATCAACGGTATTAAAGGCGTTACTAAAGTCCAGTAAACAAAGTACCGTTAAATTGCCTTTCTCCATACCGAACCTAATGTCGTCGGTAATGTTGGTCAGTGCCGTAACAGTGCTGTGACCAGGACGGAAACCGGATTGTAAAGGATTGAATAGGAGGTTCTTGTTAAGAAAAGTAGTGAGTTGGACATGGACTAGGCGCTCGAGCACTTTAGAAAGGAAAGGTAACACAGAAATAGGACGATAGTCAGAATAGGAAGTAGGTTTCAATTTTTTGGGCAAAGGAATAATTTGGGCATCTTTCCAAGCAGTTGGAAATACGCCCCAGGATAAGGAATAATTAAGTATATGACAAAGGATGGGAAGGATTTCGTCTAGGCTAGGAAGAATCATCTTACGACTGACGCAATCATTACCGACAGCATTGGACGAAATCGATAATACGCACCTTTTAATATCACACGCAAAAGCTTGATTAAAGACGAAATGTGGATAATTTGGAGTTGGAAGCGTGGAAAGATCGAGTAAAGTCTTAGCTTTAGTAGTCGCATCAAATTGCGATGAAGAAGTGAAATGCTGATTTAGTAAATCGATGTCAATATTATTGGAACTGTGATCATGTGTTGACTTTCCAACTCGCAGTGTTCTTAGAAATTTCCAGACTTTAGCTGGGTCTTCACTCTCAACAGATTTATGGATGTGTTGGCGTTGTGCGTTCCTACACACCTTGCTGCAGTGATTTCTAATCGCAATATAGCTTTCCCAATTGCTAGGAGTCGGTCGACATTTATATTTGGTTTTAGCCATTGCTTTCTTTGATAACAGATCTTTTATTTCTTTAGTTAGCCACGGCGAAGGCAAGTGCTTGACTCTTATTGCATGGACTGGAGCATGAATATCGTATAGACGAATAATTGCACTATTCAGATTTTCAACTTTTTCGTCGATGGATTGAGCGCTTTCCACAGATTCCCAGTTAATGTTGCGAGCATCACTACGGAGACTCTCTACATTCATGCCACCAAAATGTCGTTGCAGAAGAATTTTAGTCTTAGGCTTAGGATGACGAAGTTTATACGAGAGAAAAATTAAGTCGTGGTAGGAGAATGCATCAGCTGAAAATTGACCATGCTTGACGACAAGAGAAGGTGAAGAAACAAAGATAAGATCAAGAAGAGAAGGAGTTGAATTCGGAAAGTTATGTGTAGCATTTAGAGGAAGAATAGACAGGTTACAGGGTTCCACTATTCTACATAAGGAAGAAGAGCGAGAATCATGCTTTAACAGACAAGTGTTAAAATCGCCCATGATTATTGAATGCGTGTAAGAAGTTGTAAGAGTTTCTAAAATACGCTCGAATGATGAAAAATAATTTATATGGCAGTTAGGCGAATAATAGACACCAAGCAGAACCTTCGTATGAGCGAGACTTAATTCTAAAAAGAGATGTTCACCTGCATTAAGCGGAGGTGGCTGTGCTGACATATCAATAACATTGTAAGGAATATGATTACGGAGATAAATGGCAACACCGCCACCACCGCCAACAGTACGGTCGTTTCTTACTAAACGGAAATCAGGTAAAGTGTAAGAAACAGAAGAGAGACATGGTTTCAGCCATGATTCGGAAATAAGAATAGCATGGATATTTTTACAGTCGAAAGTAGTCAGCATATCCTGGAAGTGGGCAGGAATACTCTGGGCGTTGATATGAACAGCATTCAAGTTATGGGGTACATCGGCAAACTCTGATTGAAGCATTTCAGGTAGAGAAGGAAGGCTTACAAAACTATCATTATGACTACTAACAGAGTGGAAACTGTCACTATCACTACTAAAGTGTTCATCTAACATAATAAAATAAAATATAACACAAATAAATAATAAATTTAAAAATAAATAAATTAATATAAAATTAAAATAATATATGTATATCTTATATTGAAGAAGAATATATATAAATATTTATGTATAGTCGTAACTCCACCCGCCAGTTACGTGTTACGTAAATAAACAATTATTAAATATCTCCCGAGTAACAAAAACAGAACAAACAGATATCTGAACACACCAAGATGCAAATAAGTGAAAAAATTTAAATAAATAAATAAAAGACAGTTGGAAGAACTAGACTAGGTAGGATATTATAATTTCCTTTAAAGTGTCATTTATTTCATTTTCGTAATTCTCTATTTCCTTACATTTAATTATTGATGTACTATCGTCTGCAAACAGGACCATAGGGTGACGCACAGCTTTTGGTAAGTCATTGATTTATATAAGGAAGAGTAACGGACCCAATACACTCCCTTGCCGTACACCATATCTTACATATCTTGCATTTGAACGATAGTTTACCTGCATTTTGGTCTTAGGGCAAAGTCGAGATATTTCTGTATGCTGCAATCTATTTTCTAAATAAGATTCTATTAATTGAATTGAGGACGATGTCATTTGACAGTGTCTGTTTTTATTAGGTTCCAGTGAAGAAGTATTTCGAATAATTTTGGTAAATTTAATAAGTGTTGATATAATTGCGTGTCTGTCGGTTTAATTCCTTTCGCCTGTTTATAATATTATGTTTCATAAGTAATCAAAAACAGCAGTATTACACACAAACGAAAAGGCTGATATTAAACTTTTTATCAGGCCATATATCTATGATGAAAGCAAACTTTTGTAAACAAAATACATATTTAACGGATATTATATGTAGATACTTCTAGGGTTGGCAAAATTAAATAAAGCTTTTTTTATCGATATTTGTTGCGAACAATCCGTTACTAACTTTTATGTACATTATTTCGAGACAATCGAGTTTTTTAATCTTTTTCATCTTTGAAAGACTGCTAGAAATATTTTATTTTTTGTTTCGATTCCATTTTTGAGAGATCTTGAATAATATCTTTTTGGATTTCATTTCTTTTTCGGCTAACAGGAAAGGCGTAGATTTACTTACATGGATAACACTACTTTCGGTTGTCAATGTCTAGTACCTCTTTTGGAATAGACTGTAATTCAGGTTTCTATCAAGTAGTAAGTACTGTTGTAAAATATGCAACTATTAAGAAGCATACATGCTTTCTAATAGTTGTTTTTTTTTATAGACTCACGCCTGTATCTCCGCCTGTAGGCAGAGGTGTAATATTACACCCACATTTCGTCATGAATTTTGAGGTCTCACGGAATAGGGGGCGAGCCTACTGCCATTACCGGGCACATTACCAGACTCCATGCTGCTACTGAGAATTCGGAAAAACCCAGTATCACTTTTGCCCGACCCGGGAATTGAACCCGGGATCTCCGATCAGCAGTCGCATACGCTATCCACTGGACCATGGAGGCAGAGTTGTGCTGACTAAAAGTGGCGTAGTTGTTTAAGCGGTCATCTTGTTAAGCACTGCTCTTAGTGTCCTAGATTCAATTATCACACGAGACAACACTTTCTGGTCCGACAAATTTTTGATCCGAGTCTGGGTGTTCTTTGTGGCCGTTGATTCTTCTTCTCCCACTAGGCGCGGCTCTAGGGCGCTTTTCTTACTAGTAAACATTGGCTATCAGATTGGATGTTTGGTGTCCGTGGAAGGTGTGTTTGATAAGTCTCCCGCAACACAGGATTTATTTACTGATGCGTCAAGTCTTAAATTAAACAATGACGGCTGTGTTATGTATCATTATTATTATCATCAAATCATTGCATGTTTAGCACCATTATAACTATCAAAAAATATTTTCAGTAACTAAACGGTATGGATATTTTGGCATATTATAGGCCACGTATTATGAATCTGAAAAAGCCGGCCACGTTTAGCGATTTTGTACCCAACGCACTGCGAATAACAAACCGCCTTAAAAGTGATGTTCAGCTCCATGTTTTGCATAAACAATTTTCCCTTCCCGGAACAAAATGCCTCCCCTTTTAAAATACTAATGTAAAAGCGACAATAGGGTTGTCTTACATAAATATTAATCCAAACAAAAACTGGTTGAAACTGATTTAAAATTCCTAATGATCGGAAACCGTTAATTAGATAACGAAACGAACAAAGCTTAGAGAAGTCACATTGAAATACAGGTAAAGAAATAAATACGACGGTAATCTGTCTGTAAAACGTTTTCAATGAGTAAATTTTGTAAATTTGTATTTTAATCTGGGCTGAGATGAGAAAGTGGGAAGGCTTCACCTCCGTTGTTCCTGAAAGCGATCATGTGTCTCTTTGTGTCAAATGAGATATAGTTAAGAATGAGTGAGATGGAGAATGTGAATTTCGGCAGTAAGGGTTAAATGTGAAGCTTAGTGTGTATAGTGGATATGTTTGAGTAATTCCATTGGATCCTTTACAGTTACGTATGATAAACTAGCGTTGTTGATCCATTTAAAGTGTTGTCCTTGATTTATTGAAAGAAGCTTTTGTAGGCAGTGTTTTTAATTAGCACCAATGATGAGTGACGTCTTAGCCAAATTTAGTTTAAACTAAAACTTTGTCAAATAATTTACAATCTCATTCAGAATTTTGACAAATAAAATATTACTTGCGTACTTCTTGGTCAAAAGTGGTGTCCAAAAATGCAATAAGATACTTTGCAAGTCCTTGTTTAAACAATTTTAAAATAAATTCATTACGAAGTTTATGTCCCAAGTAAACCGTGTGCATTGTCCGTTACACAAGGATGGCACTCTCTGGGAGCGTCTTTCAATTTGCTACTTATTCCGCCATATTTTTTATAAAGCTATGGAAATAAAATAGTTCACTAGTATCGAAGGAATAACTATTGTTTATTCTTAATTTTAAACAGATTTATGTTGTAAAAACAGATACTTAAACAGTAAGGAAGTTAAGGAAACTTTCAAGTAATAAGATGAAGTAATAATAATACGGATGAAGAACACAACGTTAACAGTTTTGTATTCCAGGATCAGTTCATCTAGGCCTTAAAGTTTATACAATTTTAGAACAAGTTTTAAAAAGAGCTTACCGTTTTAAGTTGTTTTTGTCTTAATATTAAGTATCGTTGATAACAATAAGACACTTGCGTTGCAAACAGCCTGTAATTAACTAACAGTGATATGTATGAATTTACAAAAAAGAAAGATATAAGTAAGTTTATCCATAATTAAGTACCGATAGCACAAGTTCTACTTGGTTTCGGAATAGATGGTGTGAATGAGGAGAAACATTATTATATAATGTTCTGGTATAAACTAGAATTTATAATGTTGATATTTGAATCTAATACTAACTTTAGATCAAGATACAGGGTACTACCAAGTTCCAATATTACGATAACTTATAAGTTTTAGTCTGAGTATGCCTTAAGTTTAATTAATTTATCTGTAAATAATAATATACAAAGCAAGAAGTATTTGGTTTGACATAAGAAGACACAAAGATTTTTTGACAATAATATTATATCAAGTTTTATTCGTTTATTTACGTAGATGATTTCATAGTTTATTCAAAGACACCGTGATATCTTTAGGGTCGTAGCACACATATCAACTCGGAAAGGGATCGTCACCGTATCACCTTTCGCCTCGCCGTCAAACAGGCGTCAACCTGACGTTACCACTTAACGAAAGCGGATCAGAAGCTCCGGCACGTCGACTCGGCTACAGCTAGGCGACGCCGTGCTTACGGCTCGCCGACCGCTGGATGACGGCTAGGCGGCACTACTACAATCATTTTGAATCCGAACTTTAAGTGTAGCGCACGGTTATGTCTCGGTTCACAATACGTGAGTTGGCTATCATTGCCATAGCACTTGATGAAGAGAAAAATGAACACGACTGGAAGCTGTCTTGTGATTGTCAGCCAATGAAAGCATGTTCGGCAACGCAGACCGCGGGAGGGGCGTGGACGAAGAGACGTAAGCTAGGCTACGGAGATCCGTAAGCTAGTGTACGGAGAACCGTAAGCGCGGAAACTGCAAGTCGACCACGCAGCGCACCGTGGTTCGTGAGCTTGTCCCGAGGCGAGGTATTACGTTACGATTCCGATTAGTATGCGTTGCAGTAGGTAGTTCCATACAAATAATACTGAACGGCTCCAGTTGATACGGTGACGATCCTTTTCCGAGTTGATACGTGTGCTACGACCCTTAGGATTGAAAACTATGATTATATGTTCTGAAGATCGTATACATAACTTATGTATTTAACTTTGAAGACTTTTAAGATATTAATTGATATCTAAAATTATATACATATAATAATTATAACATGCTCTAAAGCTACACACATATCAGGTGTGTTGCTATTGTTAAATAATACGTATATCTTATATAAACTGCTGGCTCCGTATCCGCCTTACGTATCACAAAAAGACACGACCTCACACCGGCGCCCGGTAAAAACCTTTTGAATATTTTAATTTAGCCGCTTTACAGACGCTACATTTTGTATAGAAAGCAAAGCATCCATAATTATCTCCGAACCTATTCATATGTCAAACAAATTTAGGATGTCGATAGGATTACGCACTTTATTGCTAGGATAACGGGAAATTATTTTGAATATAAATTAAAATAGTATCTTTTGAATTTAGGCGTATTATTTATTAGAATCAATTTATTAGTGGCTCGAGTTGTTTAATAAAACACGTGTGAGACGATTTACACGTGGAACAGGGGATTCATTGAGTGGGATGTCTAATACCTTTTCGGATTACCTAAGTGTTTTGAGCATTAGTCTATTCCTAACTACCTACTTTATAAATATAGACTGTTAAATTAAAGCTTTTACATGATAAAGGTAGTCTTTAGGAAGGGTCTTACATAAATAGTATTAAATAGTCACAAAAATACCAATTAGAGCAGTTTTCATTATAACTACAGCAATAAGGTTTTCAAAGTACCTATTACCTGAATAGGCTGAAAAGTGTCTTTGAGCTCTTTGAGGTTCCCTCATAAATTAATCTCTTGGAAATTGTCTCTGAACTCATCAATAGACGTGACATGATACGAAGTTCAATTACACAGTATCACAGTACTGGTTTTAAATGGGAATATTTGAAATGTATGTGAAAAATAATGCTACTTAAAATGAACACGCTTGCAATTTGGGCGTTCGTTTGAGCAAGTTCATTAGAAGCAATTTAAGGGAGTACATAAAGAGTTTAAAATCGCTTTAAAATGAAAAGAAACTATTTGGGCTAATAATTTCGCTCTCCGTACAAAAAAATATTTTGCGGGCTGTCCCGTCGGTCGGCTATGGTACAGTCAGGCTATGGTACAGTCAGTCACGGAGAATGTGTGAGAGACTACCCTAACAGTATTCGTAACGTATGTCCAGGTTCGACTACTTGTATATACCACCGCACTGTTCTAATCTTCCCCAATGACGAGGTCACGTGAATCGCCGGCACCCAGCGAGTAATTAAAGTGGGTAAAATATTTTTAATATTTTTAACGTACCTAAGTTTAATCAAAAGATTGTACGCATCACAATATTTGAATGACTGGCTGTAGAAGTTTAATCAGCCGCGTCGCCGCTTAACATTGCGACTAGTGTTGTGGGTTCGATCCCCACAGGAGACATCACCTTATGTATTCATAGATTGTTGTTTCGAGTCTGGGTGTTCATTGTGTCTGTAAGTTATATGTTTCTAATGCCCCACGCGACACATGATTCAGTCCTAGTATAGGAGATGTCTTAAAAAAATAAGATATAATTTTATATTCAAAATGCAGGTAATAAAAACAATCCGCGGCACAATTCAGTCAGCCCAAAATAACCTAAATAATTAACAGTAAGTGTCCCATAAATAAGTTCTAAGCAATGAAAAAACTATTGTTTAAAAATTAAATATTAAAATTATTATAATTATTTTATGCTCATCATACTTAATATACCAATAAACACTTGTTTTCCGTCATTGTTATGGTATGTTAACAGAAAATTTCAAATAAACTACCTCAATGTTTTCCGTGAATGTTAAATTTTAATTACGAAAAATATTTCAGCTTCAATTCATTTGTTCATTAACAGAATCAATTAACTGTAATTTGTCGTACTTTTGTGGCGATAATTCAGAGAATTTATCATCAATGTTTATTATATTTTAAATGCAATATGCTTTTTTAATAATTTAGCCAAATTTCGTTTAAAGTAAATATAAATGACACCACTGGATACAGTCGTTTAACGCGTTTTTCCAGCTACGCGGCGTAAGAATGAAAAATTATGTGATAAATTTAATGATGATTATATTTAAAATGCATAAATCATTCTCGTTTTAAATTATTAAAAATACTATTACTAGATAGATAGTTTAACCCGTTTTGCCAGTTGCACGAGGTAAGAATGAAAAATCCCTACTAATATTATAAATTCTAAAGTGTCTATGTATGTATGTATGTTCCGTTTTCACGCTAAAACGGCTGAACCGATTTTGTTGAAACTTAATATAGAGATAATTGGACCATGGAGACGGACATAAGCTACCATAAGATGTAAAAATTAAACTGGGAGGGATTGTAAGGAGGGTAGAAGTTTGTACAGCACAAATTTACCTCTTGGAAGTAAGAACGCATGCGCTAATAATTGAGTGTTGCGCATGTGCTATCGCATATCTGTCAGTACTGTCACGTCATACATAATGTCATATTGTGCACACACACGTTTATTAAATTCACACATCAATTAAATTTAAAAAAAAGGCGGCGATAGCCCAGTGGTGTACGTAAGGGACTGCCGAGACGATGGTCTCGGGTTCGATCCAAAGTTACCCCGGGCACACACCTATGACTTTTCGAAGTTAAGTGTGTATTAAAATAAAAATATTAATTATCGCTCGCTTAAAAATGTGCCCGGTAGATGGCAATAGGCTCGCCCCCTATTACATTGGGACCGAAACATATCTGGCGAAGTGTGGGTGTGTAATACACCTCTGCCTACCCCTTCGGGGATAAAAGGCGTGAAGATATGTTATGTTATGTGTTATGTGATTAAATTGGTCGCATATATGAACTAATAATTATGTAATAAGCTTAAACGGCTGAAACAATTTACCCTACTAATATCAAAAATGCGAAAATGTTTATAGAGTTATATTGAACATGTATTAGAACATGACTTTGACATTTGACTGTATGCAAGGTGATGTTATTATGTACCTATCGGTAGGTAATGTCATGGATACTCACCGAGCTACTTTGTACCCTATAGAGTTTCTGAAGTCTTTAGAATAATCAGGAGTGATTGATATGATTAGATTTGTGTTACCCCGAATTTGACGCGCGCGAAGCGGCAAAAGCTAGATTTGTGATAAATTTCAATTCACTTTTATTCCATCTTTGGTGGAAGTATGGATGAGACGAGACTTGAAATTTTACTTCATTCATAGTAACTGAAATATTGAATAAAAACTGCTGAAGGAGAGATAAAAGTAACAGAAATGGACATTGGAAATAAGACTCGGGTGACTTGCAATAATTATTATGGAATTATAACACTTTTATGTTAAGCATCAAGCAGCATCTAAGTATTTGGTTGCAATATCTTCATTTACAGGTTATTCATTTATTATTAACGAATAAACATAATTTCATCTAAAGAAAAATGGGAAAGAGCCAGCGCATGTATAGCGAAGCCCATTATTTCAAATTATTATGCATTGTTCTCATTTTTAATAATGTCCAATATTATTCAATAAAACATTGTTTACAACACGAACGTACACAAACAAACACCTAATATGTGATGATTGACAGAACTATTCCAAAATGAGAACTACGTCGACAATAGTGTTTTTTTATTTATTTTTATTTATTAAAAGAAAAAATGTTTGACAACAAAAATGAGCGACAAACCTCAAAATACTCTAGTTGCTTGGTTACAAAATATAATTCAAATTTGTATTAAATACATTAAAATTAATTTGATGGCACATGGTTTTCCACTACACATTTCAATACGTAATGGAGATTCATTAACATTAACAATCAGAATGATCACGACGCGTCTCCGTCCACGGACTTGTTGCGTATTCATACTCAACATGTGTTAGATTGTGACGACATTGTTCGTTATAGTAGGGTAGTTACAAACAGATCCAGTGGTAAGTTTTATACCGGTAAGGATAAGAATCAGAATCAGTTTATTTGTAAACATAGGTAGATCACAATGGTATGAGATAGTACATATTATAACTTGTATCACTATGCTTTGCCATGTGGCGTACAAATATCAAAAGCAGTAAAAATGTTATTAAACTTACAAAATTAATATAGTTGACTAATCTTTGTGATGCAGATATACCTAATGTCAATTCCAGTATTTTTGACTATTGTATATTTTTATTTTGATTAAAATTAATAAATTAAAAATGTCCAAAGTAATTAAATTAAAATAAAATTAATAAATTAAAAATGTCCAAAGTAATTAAATTAAATACAAATAATTAGATGTCAGTCAAAAGGTATGAGTTTAAAATTGTCATTAGACATTTACATAATTATTATCATCACTAAAGCAATACTAAACATTATTATACATCAAGTCAGATTGAAATAGAAATGTCATTAAGGTAGTCGTTAATAGAGTAATAACATTTCTGAATTAAAATAGAATGCAGAGTCCTTTTAAATTTTATCAAATCAAGTGTTTTGATTGCATCTGGCAGTTTATTGAATACTAGCTGGTACCCGCGGCTTCGCACGCGGAAAAAAGTTTCGTTTTAAAAAGTTCTCTGCCAAATCTAATCTTTATACAGCCGGTGACTTTCCAGATTTCAAGATGAATGACTTTGCTTTTATATATAATTATACAAAAATAAGTGTCATGACAACAGCGCAACCTACCGGGTCAAATTGGAGCCTATATGTAGCGCTATAAAGTGCTCTACCTTCCAGTTAAAGTCTCATTTGAATCGGTTCAGCTATTCCAGAGATTACCCCGGACCAACAGACAGACAGACAGACGAAAATGTTAAAAAGGGTTGTTTTGGACTTAGAATCGTGTAACTAACTATGTGCACTTGAAAACTCATAGTTGTTTTGAAATCACAGACAGACACTTCAATTTTATTTATATGTATAGATGAGTTGAATAAGTAAAGACTTGTTATCGCGATAACAGCGCCAACTACCGGGTCAAATTGTAGCCTATATGTAGCGCTATAAAGTCCTCTACCTGGTAGTGAAAGTCTCATTTGAATCGGTTCAGCCATTCCAGAGATTACCCCGGACAAACAGAAAGACAGACAGACAGACAGACAGACAGACAAAAATGTTAAAAAGGGTTGTTTTGGACTTAGAATCGTGTAACTAACTATATGCACTTGATAATCCATAGTTATTTTGAAATCACAGACAGACACTTCAATTTTATTTATATGTATAGATGAGTTGAATAAGTAAAGACTTGTTATCGCGATAACAGCGCTAACTACCGGGTCAAATTGTAGCCTATATGTAGCGCTATAAAGTCCTCTACCTGGTAGTGAAAGTCTCATTTGAATTGGTTCAGCCGTTCCAGAGATTACCCCGGACAAACAGAAAGACAGACAAAAATGTTAAAAAGGGTTGTTTTGGACTTAGAATCGTGTAACTAACTATATGCACTTGAAAATCCATAGTTATTTTGAAATCACAGACAGACACTTCAATTTTATTTATATGTGTATAGATGAGTTGAATAAGTAAAGACTTATTATCGCGATCACAGCGCCAACTACCGGGTCAAATTGTAACCTATATGTAGCGCTATAAAGTCCTCTACCTGGTAGTGAAAGTCTCATTGGAATCGGTTCAGCCGTTCCAGAGATTACCCCGGACAAACAGAAAGACAGACAGACAGACAAAAATGTTAAAAATGGTTGTTTTGGACTTAGAATCGTGTAACTAACTATATGCACTTGAAAATCCATAGTTATTTTGAAATCACAGACACTTCAATTTTATTTATATGTATAGATGTATAGATTAACTGACCCATACAGAAAAAGCTTTTGTATTTTAATGCTGTGCTTCGTTCTGGTATTTCGAGTTCTAGTTTGTTCTTATCGCGTAATTTTCTGTAGTGACTTTTAAAAGCTATTTTATATAAGTCTATGTTGGTCTTTACAAATATACTAACCTCATAAATGTACAAAGAAGGTAGTGTCAAAACTTTTAAAATTTTTAAATATAAGTGCACAGCTTTCTGTGGGATGCAATCTACACATGGCTCGAATGCATCTCTTTTGGGCCTTAAATGCAAACTCTTTATGGACTGAGTTGCCCCAAAAGATTATACTATATCTGAGTACTGATGCAACGTAGCTATGGTATGCCAGCAAAACGGATTCCATGTTAACAATTTTGGACAGCTTATATAATAGGTACACAAATTTATTCATTCTTTTACAAATTTCGTCAAGTTGTGGTTTCCAATTTAAATTACTCTATCTATAATTATGCCTAAGGATTTAGTAGCAGTTATTACTTCTATTTTATTTCCTTGATAACTGATGTCCAGTTTTCTGCATGGGATTCGCTGATGAAAGTGCATGATTTTTGTTTTGCTCAGATTTATAACCAGTTTGTTCTTGTTTATCCAGTCTATGATATTATTTAATGTTGAGTTTATTTCATTTTTATAAGCTATTGGATCGTCACATTTTATTATCACTGTACTGTCATCAGCGAACAGTACCATAGGATGTTTTACATATCTAGGTAGGTCATTGATATAAAGCAAGAACAGCAGTGGCCCCAACACACTACCTTGTGGCACTCCTTGTTTAATTATTTTTCTGTTCGAGTGGTATTTTTTTTTCCTTTCCACTTTTTGTACATATTTGCGTTATTTTTACATACTGTTTTCTGTTACATAAATACGATTTGAGCATTGACAGTACATTGCCTCGAATCCCATAGTTTTCCAATTTATTTAATAATATTGAATGGTCCATATAGTCGAAGGCTTTTGACAAATCCATATACACGGCACATATATTTATACACATTCAGTATTGAGTGTGTACCTACGTGCCTTGGGTTCGGTATCGATAGCGCCTCGATTGCCCATTTATCACGGGAGGACATAGGCTATATAACACCACACTAGCCACGGGTGCGGCGCAGTATTCCTAAATAACGCGGGTATAACCACGGGATCCACTTATATATACTTCGGCGCTAAAGTAACACTAATTTTGATTACTTAGTCTAAATATAAGGTTGTAGGCTATTAAAAGGTCCAGATGGCATAATGACTGTAATTCCCACACACCTTCAGAATTAGTGTTATCCGCAAATTGGTTTTCACATCACGTAGGACAATAAAACCGTAGATGTTAAAATCAAACGTTTAGGTTATTGAGCCGGACTGTTAATAAAAGGAAATCCTAGGAGAGATCCCCGTCTGACAAGTAGTTAAGTACTACAATTTGTTCAGTACCTGTCTGTGTATTTTAAGTTCATGCCTATAAACCCAAAGGAGTAGGTAGAGGTGTAATACTATACTATGTAATCCAGACTCTAGACGGCCACGGCGACTTAAAGCTCATTATTGAGTGCTTCGTTGATTTGCTCTCAGGTGACTGACGTATCCAATTTTTGCTGTGAACGTGCGTCCACATTGAAGTGAAATGAAATGTGGGTGTTATATAACTCCTACATTCCGTCTTATGAATTTTAGGGCTCTCGTTATAGGGGGTGCGACTATTGCTTTTACCGGGCACAATGCCAGACTCCGTGCTGCTGTTGAGAATTCGGAAATCTCAGTAACCCTTTTGCCCGACCTCGGAATCGAACCTGGGTCTCGATTAGCAAACGTATACGCTATCCACTCGACGATGGAGGTAGGCATATATAATTTATAGAAAATATTTATTATATAGGTGTTAAACATGTCTATAAGGAGATCAAGGTACTGGCCGGAGCTGTTGAAAGAAGAAGAATGAGTATCAGTTGACTGACTGATGAGACTGACTGAAGCATACTGTCTATGCCCAGCTTGTGGTCAGATGACCGTGTGTGAATTGTTTAAGAACATAATTTATTATATTATAGGTACTAATTTTGGTTCAAAAGGCAGGTTTCCATCAAATATTAATAGCATGATAATATTTAAGTAATAAACAGAAAGAGAGTGGGTGCAGTTCCAACAACTTACCGTGCCTTCCGAGGCACAGGGGTATAACACCGCTAACTTCCCGACTCCGAAATTCTATTGGATAATTTTAACAGAAAAATCCAATATATTTTTGTGCAACCCGAGAATCGAACCTGAAACCTAATGATCCGCAGTTTCTTACGTTATCCATCCATATCCCAGGACCAAAGAGGCGGTCTATATCTAAATGTTGAAATTACTTATTAAAATTACTATTACAACAACAATCCAAGAATTATTCGACAATGAGAAACAATTATCAGGACATGTACAACGTGCACTACACATGTACAGTACACATGTACAGTACACATGTCAATACGTACAGCACATTTACTACTGTTAGTAATCACAATGATCGCGATATATCTCCCTGAAGGCATGTTGCTTGTACGAATGTACGCAGTTGACAGATGTTACAATGCGACGAAATTGTTCACAGTATGAAGGGTGACTTCAGCCTCAGTCCAACGCGTATATAATTATTCAAAAAGAGTATTTATGGAGTTTCTTGACAGATCATGCTCCATTAATCTACTTTCCTTTGCAACCATACACATAAAATCCATGAAGAGCATGGTACAAACTATTTGAAATAAAAATATTTGAAACTTGCCTGCGGAATAACTTATTGGCAAAAAGAAAGGATTACATACGTTAAGAAGATAACATACAATATGGAATGACCTCCAGAAGTCCTTCACTCTAATGATCTAGACAGCACTCCATTTTTACAACTTCGACAACGCCACAATAAAATCTACACAGAAAAAAATCTGTTTCTCTTCAATCAACAGTAAAAAAAGCCAAATGAAACAGGGTTCAATAAAGTTCATTACATGAAACGAATTAAAGGCACCCCTCGAAGGCGAGGGTTCCGTATGTTCCCTTAGGAGTTCACTTATCTTGATTACTCAGCGTTTTGAGATCCCCACAACACGTATAGGTAGTCAAGCGGTGTTTTAGCCCCTTTGTGAAGGTAAAAATGCGATTATTTCGAATTCACAGATGTCGTATTGATTGGGTGAAGTGCGAGCGTATGGAACTCAGAAAGCCATTAAGGACTTTTTCATTTAAACGAGCTGACGGGTAAAACATACCAGTAAGATAAATAAAATAAATAAAAATTTGCACACTTGAAAATGTTCAATGAATACATAGAAATAAAACTGGTACTAGCGGATTTTATCATGGTTTGTTTAGATTTGATAGATATGACAAAGAACGAAAATAAAAACTCTGGTGTCGGAACACCGGGTGACAGGAAGATTAAAACACTGGGTGACAGTTCCGTGAATAGGAGTCGCAAAAATATGATATACCTACATTTGACTTAATTTATTTGAAAACAACTGTCGACAACACAGGGGTCCAATTCTCCTAAATAAATATAGTTTCGATATAATGTCAGTGTCATATTTACGTCAAAAAAAGCGTATTCTTCTAAATTATCTGATAATTGAACGAAGTTGTAACAAGATCGTAAATTGAAACAAGTGTCAAAATATGTGTCAACGACGAACTGTTTATTTCAAATTATATATATAGTGTGGCAACACTGGCGCAGTGTACATAGGAGGGAGTATTTAAAGTGAATAAATAAACAAACAGTAGTTCAAACAGTGAAATATGCAGTGAATTCCAGTGTTTATATCGACGTACGCAAGTGACATTATTAGTGACTAAAAACAATATACATAAATACACTTAAAACAGTGATAACAAAGCCAGTGACAAAATTCCAAATAAACTCTAAATAAATAATAACTGTTGGATAAAATCACCAAATATGATCAAATATAATCCTTAAAAAGAAGAATCATTCAATTCTAAATTGCTAAAATGTGGTAAACTGTGCATAAGATGAAATAACTTCATTACAAATCCGTTACTTCATTAAGTTATTGTTTTGAAAAATGAACTTTGGACTTTTGTGATACAACTAGCGCTGCAGGTATCGAATAGCAGAATTAAAATTGTACACTGATAACATTAATGACATGGAATCTGACAACTAATTGAGTGTAGCCACTATAAAAAAGCACATTTCGAGATAAGTTATCACTACAATTGGCGCCATCTGAGAGTGAGTGGCGAAACAAATAATTGACGTTTTGTTTGACAACTAACAAAAACGTTGCCACTACCAAAAAACTGCGCAGACGAACTTTGTAATACCATACAATAAACAATTTATTATTAAAAGGAAAATAGTGACATCTAGTTCGTTTACTTAGAACTATAACCAGCTACGAGTTGAAACCAATCGCTAATTTGACGCCAAGTATTTGAGTCTCCGTAGCTGCGTGCATCGTGAACGATATCCGTTGGGAGACGGGTCGAATCCCACATATATCAAACACTTTTTGTGAAGAAAATAATATTGTAATAACATTATGGATGACTTTACTAATATTACTCAGAGAAAGCACAACATTCGACATTTGGAATTTAATGAAAGCGATTTAGATGTTATGGATATATCGTATCAAAGTCAACCAAACAGTATGTGTACGGGGGAAGAGTTCGTCGAGTTGAAGGAAAACTTAAATAAGATAACCATTGAATTGCAGATTGCTAACAATGAAGTGGAAAATTTGAATATTGAGAATACAGCGTTAAAAAAAGAACTTCAAGATTGTCAACATAAGATAAAACTTTTAAAATCAATTGGTTTGACAGATATGCAACACAATCAAACTAATATTACACCCCTGAAATTTTATCCTCCACAGTATCGAAAACGTTACGTGTGCACCAACATAAAACCAGGACTGCCTAGGACTTGTTCGCGAGAATTAACACTTGGTGTTGTAAATCATCAAAGCTGTCGCCAAACGAGGAAAATCATAGCGAAGTGTGATACCGATTCTTCTGCAAAAAGAGAAGTTACTAGCCAACAATCAGCTTCAGAAAAATCCCACAATGTGGATATGGCTATAATACTAGATGAAAGTCAGACGGGGGAAACAACTTCTAGTCAGCGTTCGTCATCAATTCATAACACAACCTTCACACTTCCCAACAAACTTCCTTATAAATCATTAAAGCAAAACGAAACCAACGATAGGCCTATTATCAAAACATTACCACAGTCAAAGGTTATGTTGTTTGCTGACGAGAACGGACACAAGTTGAGAAGTTTATTGCAGGACCAACTTGGAGGGGACTTCGCAGTAACTTCGGTTATTAAACCAAACGCACCATCATCCGTAGTTCTTGAGTCTTGCGTGGCAACGTGTTGTGTTTTTACCAAGGCAGACTACGTTATAATTTTAGCAGGCACCCACGACAATAATCCAATGAAATTGCAATCATTTTTGTACTTTGCAACAACTTAAACAAACAAATGTATTAATTGGTGAAGTTAAGAAAAATAAATATTTAAATGTATATAAGTTGAATAATCTTATAAAACTTATATGTAATAACTTTCAAAATGCACTTCTGTTAAAGGATTTCAAATTTTATAGTAAGTTATATACAAGTAGATGGTACCTTAGAGAAATTTTGCGTTTAAATTATAGATATAAATATCAGATGTATATGTACAACCAAAAGTTAAATGATACAAATTTAAAACCATGCAAGCCAATACTTTGTAATAATGTGTGTACACAGACAGACTCCAATGTTCTTTGCATGCCTTCTTTGATTGATGTCTCAACGCAAACAAATGATTGCAATATAACGATTTCAGGTTCACAGAATGATGATTTTTTTCGTGGACAATAGTAGTTTTTCGCCAAAGACACCAACTTCTACCAATCAAAAGAAAATGCCAACGAAGAACAAAAGATCCATAAATATCTTTTGTCAGAATATTTGTGGTATAACTAACAAAATAGATGAACTGGAATTATATATAGAAAACTATTAAAAAATTGACTATATCTGTATAACAGAACATTTTTTAAACAATGTTAATGCATTATTGTTAAACGTTCAACATCACAAGCTAGTCACTTATAAGACTAGAGTAAATAAAAAGCGAGGAGGTAGCCTTATTATGGGCTATATTGGCAATGAGACTTCAGATTGTCCTTATATAAATCAGCTTTACAAAGAGGAAGCTTTTGAAATATGCTGCACCAGAGATTTAGCCACTAATCTTTATATATGTAGCTGTTATCGTAGCCCTGACGAAAAAAAATTTGATATGTTTATGCAATATTTAGAAAAGACCTTGGACTATTTATTTAATAAGAAAGCCATTATATGTGGTGATTATAATGTAAATTTGCTTCATGAAACTAAAAAACGCACTGAATTCCTGAGTCTTTTAGGGTGTTACAATTTTAGAGCAATAGTACAAGATGCCACTTTTATTCGCGGTGACACGTTATCATGTATTGATATATTTTTAACAAATTTAGATGATGAATACATAAATAAAACATATGTTGATCATAACGGCTTAGCTGATGGGCACGGCGGTTTATTGTGTGAAATAATTGTGCCGAATATAAATGATAAAAATCTCTCGCGTGATGAAAAAATTACTGTTACTAAAAGAATTTTTAACAAAAAAGGTAATGAATTTTTTCGAAATTTACTTCTAAGAACTGACTGGACTTCAATGGGGTTAAATGCATTTTTAAATACTTTTAACACTATTTTGAAATCTAGTTTTAAGAAACAAGAGAAGAAAATTAATATTAATAGACATAATACATGTATCAAATGGACAACTAAAGGTTTTAGAGTATCAAGTAAAATGAAACGTTTTCTGTGCGTACATAATGGAAATTGTTTGAATAATAGTATTTTAACATATAAATTAAAGTATGTTAGGTTATTTAGAAAAGTAATTAAAACCGCAAAAAGAATTTCTATTGAAAAGCAGCTACTTAATACAAATAATGTTAGCAAGGAAATTTGGCAAGTAGTTAACCGTCACAGAAATAAAACTACGAAAAAAGCGTTCAAAAATATTACTATTTTAAAAGAAAATGAGTGTGTAGATAACCCCAAACAAGTTGCGAACATATTTGCTAAACTTTTTACCAGCAATGCAAATACAAATTTAACTGAAAGCAGCGAGTATCTTACATACCTTCAAGATTCCAGTAGAATTTCAGAAAATATGAAACTGCCCTATATTACTGCTAATGAAGTTGCAAAAGTCGTGGCCGCAATGCCAACTAAAAGTTCAAGTGGTTACGATGAAGTGCAAATATGTATTGTAAAAGAGCACATAGAGATATTGGCAAATCCACTTGCTGATTTTTTCAATAAATGTTTTGATGAGGGCGTTTTTCCTGATCAAATGAAAATCGCAAAAATAGTTCCATTATATAAAAAAGGTACCCAAAGTGATCCGAATAATTACAGACCTATATCTGTACTGCCCACTATTTCGAAAATTTTCGAGAAATTAATAAAAGCTCGCCTAGTCTGTCATCTTAATCATAATCAAGTTATAAATGGAAAGCAGTTCGGATATCAGAAAAGTGTTGGCACTGCAGATGCTATAAATAGTCTGGTAAGTGAAGTAATAGATAAAATTAATAAGAAAATGAAGGTAGCTGCAGTTTTCTTGGATTTGAGTTCCGCTTTTGACTCAGTAGACCATACAATACTACTCCAAAAATTAGAGCATTACGGTGTAAGAGAAAAGGTGTTACAACTATTTCATTCATACTTAAGTAATAGGCAGATGTATGTAGAAATAAAATCAACTGATGATACTAGTTGCTTACTTGTTTTTAGGCATTCATATTGACTCGTTACTGACCTGGAAAAATGAAATGAATGCTATAGATGGGTCAATATCCTCAGCATGTTACGCTCTAAAAAGTCTAAGAGACGAAGTAAACAAAAAATATTTAAAATCTGTATATCACGCACTAGTTGAGTCTCGGTTGCGATATAGCATTCAATTCTGGGGTAATAGTTACAAATATAATTGTGATCGTGCTTTCATATAACAGAAAAGGGCAATAAGAACAATAGTACGTATACCACAATGGGAATCGTGTAGGGAACATTTTCTGAATCTTTCTATACTGACCGTACCCAGTTTGTACATTTTTACAGTTTTAAGTAATTTTGCAAAGAATATAAATACTTACGAGTCTGAAGAGGAAAGGTTAATACGAGAAAGTTCCCGAAAAAATCACTTTCGTCAGAAGCTGAAACCAAATCTAAATGTTGTAAAACATAGTACGGAATATCAAGGTGTTAAATTGTTCAATTGCTTACCAAAAGAGCTGAAGCAATATTTATATAAGAGACATTTATTTCAAATAAAATTAAAGGCATATCTCCTACAGAAGTGTTATAATAGATGAATTTTTAACTAATGTATGAATTTTAATTTTTATTATGTTTATTATCCTCATAATGATTGATTAATGTAATATGTACGTTTTATAATTTGACATATCTGCTTTTAAATTATTCTGGACATGTTTTAATTATTTTTATTATGTAATTTAATGTTATAGATGTGATTGATTTTATGTTGTTTTGTATTTGTTTTTTGTGCGCATTTATTATTTTTTATTAATTAATAGCCTACCTATTATTGTATGTGCTATTGTATGTTTTAATATTCAGACACAATGTGACATTGTTGTGTGAATAAATGAAATGAAAATATGATAATGACATTAGGTTATCAGAATACCGCTTCTGAGTACATTCAAATTATAATATCGATGTCATATAAAAATAGGAAAATTGGCGCCCAGCTATCTTCTGCTAGAGCGGGGATCAATTCAATTCAATTCAATTCAATTTATTTATCAAAAAACACAGATACATAAACATTCTTTTTACATAAAATCAAACTTAAGGCTAAGCGGTTTATTAATAAATTAGAAAGAACACCACTCCTGTACTAGTTAGAAAACTGTATCACAGTAAGTGGATTCTCCCTTTACACAAGTCTTGTTATGTATTTAAAAATACCACAAAATAATTATAATATTCGTAAACAAAAATAAAAAGGTAAAGCATTAAAATCAGTTTCTAATTAATAGGTACATACATATAACATTGACGCATTTATTATTAAAATTGCGTGTTGTGAATTTTGTAGAAAACTTAAGTGTAACATATACAACTACAAGTCAGCCGAAATCGTGAACAGTGTCAGTGTGTTAGTAATAGTTGTGTTTAGCATTTATTTATAATAATGACATGATGTGCGTTTATCCAAACTCGATGAATTTACAATATAATGTTAGTAGGTCACTATTCTAATGAGGTTCTGTTAAGTTTATCGATCATAACTATATATATAGGATAGGATCAAAACTTCATGGTATGCTTCCTGCAGCCCTGACCACTCGAGAAAGAAACCGAGCACTTTATAAGTACCTTTTTTGGCTTCGCAGTAGAAATCCAAATAATTATGGACTCATCCGCCTCCTCTTGGGGCAGGCATAGAGGGCAACGTAACTCTCTTCAATAAGCGTTCTCTCAATCAAAACCACCTTCGACGCCTTGTAGCGGTACAACCCCATTTGGATTTAATAAGTGTCTGAGAAGTAAACCTCAACTTTGTCCACGCACAAAGCAGACGGGCGAAATTACGTATAATTAACAGCCGGTTGCAGAAAGTTTCAAATTAATTCTTTATTACTTAAAGGGAGATTATCGCTAATGTGTGTCATAATTTAATGGCGTTGCACAAACACATTTTACGCTTGATTAAAGATCATTTAACTAATGAAGAACTAATGCCTACAAGTGAACGAAAAGAGTGAACATTTCCGTTTAGTTATATGCACAATAATCTATGAAATGTACTATGAGTAAAAATTTCATTAAACAAAACGTAATGGTCACATATATCAAAGAGGTGTAATTCTAAATATACATATTTACAAAATAAATCTGTGGTCAAGACTATCAAAACTTTTGTCAAAAATTGACATGTTTATGTTATTGTTGTATTGAATCATTTTTACGATTTTAATTAAAATTGTTACGTTTTGAGCTGAAAAGCCGAGAAAATTCATACAAAGAGAAAGCCTGGCGCTTATTATAATGATTGACCATATAATGCAGTTAATACCATTCATGAATGATGATTTTCTATAACCTGAATACAAACGCTACTATTGTATTTCGTATTAACATAAAATCAAATATGAAAATGCCCAGTTATTTAATTTATGTGGAAGTCACAAAATGAGAGAAGAGAGAAGGAAACAAGCTGTTATACTATTCAAGACATATTGGTTAAATTGCATACGATAAAGAAATATTTTTATATATTTTGTTTGTAATGTGTTTTGTTGTGATAATTCAATTAGATAGAATAAAGACAATTATTTTTACACTTATGGAGAAGTATCTCTTCTTGCACTGGTATCTATAGCTTGGATGATGACCTCCTCTGCTAATAGGTAATAATGTTAACATGAGTACAATCCAAAGCGCCTACGACACGTGGAAATCCATCAATTTCTAGCTGCAACTCACCGTAGATCTTAAATGTAGACGTAGAACTTTCCTGTTTGGCAATTTAATACATTTTGAGCTTAATTTTGCTAGGGCTTGAGAACTCTTTGCACTAATCTAGACACTGGATTTGTGTTTATTTGATAATCACCCAAGACCTGTTCAGTTGATAAGCTCCTGTGGCAAAAACCCTCAAACAAATTAAAAACTGTGTCTGACCATCAACATAATTATTTATTTCTTTGAGACAT
The DNA here is from genome assembly GCA_944739405.2 of Euclidia mi. Taxonomy (NCBI): domain Eukaryota; kingdom Metazoa; phylum Arthropoda; class Insecta; order Lepidoptera; family Erebidae; genus Euclidia; species Euclidia mi. The sequence goes on from OX123201.2 coordinate 56,578,744, forward strand.
GGGTTCCTTTTTTTATAGTAATAGGCGGCAAACGAGCAGACGGATTGCCTGATGGTAAGCAATTACCACCGCCCATGGACACAACCAACACCACAGGAGTCACAAGTCCGTTGCCACCCCTTAGGGTTGGGTAAAGGTATAGGATAAGGAGTGGGATAGGGGAGAAGGAATAGGGGCTAGGGCCTCCGGCACTCTCACTCACTGAACGAAACGCAACAGTTTAGGTACTGTTACTTTACGTCCATTTTCTGTGAGAGGGTAGTACTTCCCCGGTCGAGCCGGCCTATTCATACTGAAATCAGCAAAGCTCTACCACCTAAAGCCTTCTAAAACCACCTAAAACCTCCTTATCTACAATGTTTCGTATTTGGTCATCTGCTTCTATGGGTACCCTGTATGTAATACGTAATTCTCCGCGGTCATGCCTTGAAAATATATTCGCCTTGCCGGAATTTGACCGCGAGGAAAATCTTCTTCGGGATCAGACAAAGATGAAAGACTAGTTAAGACATAACTAAGGTATTCATTGTAAACCACTTCAATACCGTAAAACACTACAATGCATTGAAATATATTATTTAATAGAACTATATTTGGCAACAAACACTTCAATGTACAATAAGATATTATGGAACAGAGATAAATTCAACAACAATAGAGCTTTAATACCTCACTGAGCTCACATTAGATTTTAAAATTTACATCTGTCATATTTAAAATTCTCACGTGTCAATTCACGCTAATGGCTGTTTGTGCAACGTACAACGCGCTTTAATGTAGGGTTTGACTCTTCTTAAATTAAATTTAATAAAGGATTAAATTTTACAAGAATTTGGCTTTGTGCAACGACTTAATCATAGATTAGGGTTTAATCTCGTTTTAAAATTTTAAATATCGTTTCTGCAACCGGCTGTAAATGTATTAAACATAATGTTGACAAAATTTTATTATCAAATCAAAAGACAACACTCATTTCTCCCTTTGTAAGCTTACTGAAAAAACATCTTATCATACAAAGAAAGCATGCTTCACATTTTCTTTTGTGGTACAAAATTTGTCCCCAAAATATGGTTAATGAATTTTCATTTCAAATATATAACCTATATCCATAAATGTGGTTAATGTATTTTGCAATGAATAGAAATGCAACGATCGGGATAAACAGCAACAGGTAGATTGATTGATTAAAACAAAACAAGGCAACTTGGATGGCAATTGTTTTAAGTGGTCTTCTCGTCGTTGCCAATAGTTGCTTGTACGGGATAAAAACCTTTTCTATTCGCACTCCATTCTGTTACTAATTGGTCCTACTTGACTGGCTAGTTAGTCTAGTGGTTGAAGGTCTTGATCTCTATGCCATAGGTCGTGGGTTAATCTCCTATCCAGTTTAAAATTGTTTATGTAATAAGCACCTTTAATTGGTTTGGGACTGGGTGTAATTTATTGATATTAAGCTGAGCCAGCTAACGTTGTTTTCCCATAATATTTACCGTATTTGAGGTTATAAGTAGGTATTATTATATACCAAAGCATAAAGAAATTACCCAAAGTCGTATTACGAATGTGAATTTTGTTACATAGTAATTTTAACGTTGTCTGTGTTTAATGTACCAAAATTTGCTTATCTATAAACATTTACAGATGTTCTAAACATTGATATCAAAGCATATCTTAATATATAAAATCCTTGCGTTACTGACTGACTGACAGACACGCTACAGCTGAAACTATTGGGCGCAGGAAGCTGAAATTTGGCATGTATGTTCCTTGGGGACCGTAGGGGTGCACTAAGAACGGATTTCCCGAAATTCCCGCGGGATCGGCCGAAACGGATAAATTTAAAAAAAATTCAGGCGTAGCTGCTGGCGTGCTCTTGTTTTAACATAAAAAATTAAATCATCTAACTTTTCATTTGCCACAAACAAGCAAATACTGAATAGTATCTATCAATATTAGCTCATTCGTGAACAAATATTATTTTATTTCGTAGGTAACACAAACAAAATTCATTACAACTATGTTACTAATTAAAGTAGTTCTCAAGTAAACATTGATAAAACATAACACATTTTTCTGCGTTTTGAAAAAGTTGAGAATAGCCGGCGAAATCGCATCGCCGGCGCTACGAGACGTCGGAGGACATTAGGTTGGTTTTAGTGTGTAGACCAACGAAACAAAACTTCTGTATATCGAGTTTAACACGCCCCTTGTGCCCGATCCAAGAAGTGTTAAGAAAAAGGAAAAAGGAATAAACATTAAGAAGAGGAAGAGTTTAGGAGGAAATAGCAAAAATAGCTTCGCCTTTACACTTTTCATAAGGTTGTGCGGGAAACTACTGATTGGTTTAACACTGGAGACTAAGGCTTTCTCTTAGCGGCTTGACATTAAAGCTGAGCTCCACCGCACATGGATAGGTAAACCTTTTCTTCCATAAAAATAATTTTACATTCTAACCCTAAAGAGTTACAACAAAGCTTCAACCCTTATTAGGTAGTACCCCTAAAGACTTACTACTTAATAGGGAAAATTGATACTTCATTTAACAATCCTCTCATTATAAAAATGCGACAAGAGGGCAAAGCTAGTTGTATAAAAAATTCTGCTAAAATCGTTCTTTATAAAACAAAATATATTTTATAATATTTTCATCAGCTGTGGTAAGAGCGGCAGTGTGCTTGATAAAATAACTTATAGTGACGGCATAGTATTATATAACTTTGCGCTTTTCACCTGGATTAGACCGAGCTTTGTCCTCTACACGAACTTGTCAAGTCGTCCTTGGACGCGAAAATAGTTGGATTATTTGGGACGTGACTATGTAAACAGGGTTAATGATATGATGATGATTGTTTAGATATGTATGTCAGTTTCGCATTGCGCGTTATTTTTTTGTACTTTCTGGTAAGAATTGTATTTTTTTATGTTACTGAATCTTTTATAACATCAGCATTTGGTTATATTACTGAAATCGATGTTTTATAAAGAAATATTTAAAGATAGACATATGTGTAATTAATCAACACGAAGAAATCACTTTCGCATTACCCATATTCTATACTTTTACTTAATCTGTTTTACATATAGTCAAAAAACATTATCATGAAAAATAATACCATCTGTTTAATATCTTTAGCCTCAATCAACAAACAGCGGAGAGCTGGACATAGGGAAACTATCGTATATTATGAAAAAAATATCCTACATAAAATTATGAAATTAACTTTTCTTATCTGTAATTCAAGATGTCCACAAACCACAAGATGAATATAAATGCTCTGACTGCCATAAAACACACGGAAAGCTTTAAATCAGAATAGCAAAGAGCATTCGCAACAATTTTATGGCATATGCAGCAAAACATTGCATACGCGATGTCTGTCACCGCAAAAATACAAACCACGCAACTAACCAACGAAAATACATCTCGCTTTTAACTTTTGGGCCGACATTTCATGAAAAAATAAACTGTCGCCAACACAGTTAGGGTAAATAAATTGAATTTTCCATATTTCCCATACAATTTTACCTATACAAGGTGATGTTTAGTGCCGCCTTCAAGCGTTGTTTGAATAAAATTATGCATATGTGATCCTATATAAACATAAAATCTGATTTTCTATTTTGCGTTCGATGGGGCCGGGATGGCTTCCTGAAGGTGTCTTGTTATGAAGTGTAGTTAGTATGTGAGGTAGATTTTCGTGTATCTTTTTATTTTGCCTCCTACCTGCCTGCATAGGCTCACGCCTGTATCCCCGAAGGGGTAGGCAGAGGTGTAAAATTACACAGCCTATTGCCGTTACCGGGTACATCACCAGACTCCGTGCTGCTACTCAGAATTCGGAGAAAAACCAGTAACACTTTTGCCCAACCCGTGAATCGAACCCGGGACCTCCGATCAACAGTCGCATACGCTATCTACTGGACCACGGAGGCAGTCAGCTGTATATCATAATATATACCCATATCCTTCAGCCTTGTTTAATTTGTCTGACTGCTGAGCACGAGCCTTTTCTAAATATGAGAAGGATGCCTTATTCATTATGCTGGCCAGGTGCGGCTAGGCAGACATCACATGTTTTCCGCATCCGGGGTAGCCTTCATGTCCGTGACATTGCTGACAAAATGCAAGAGTGTCGGCTACGCTGGTGTGGCCGCGTCTTACGTCAACCGGCATCTTACGTGGGTAACAAATGTCTTGCCATGCTACCTCCGCCAGGCCCTGGTAAACGGGGAAGGCCAAAAAAATGCTGGCTTGACGTCGTAAGGGATGATATGCGTGCCAATCAACTAACCACCAGGGATGCTGAAGACCGTGCGAAGTGGAGGAAATACAGCCGGAAAGCGAACCCCGGGCTCCAAGGCGTAGGTTTTGGTTCGCATCCGGGACAGCGCTAGGATGATGATGATGAACATGTTTTTCGAGAAAATTATGATATATTTTTTAAGAACTCTCTATTTGCGAAGTTTATTTTACCGCTTACCAAGTGATGATCTCCAATTTTTCAAATCAGTATTGGTTTGAACATGAGACCCATTCCTAGCAGTTTGTTAGTTTCGGCACTTTCTTATGGATGCATAAACTTTGGTTACCTGCTGCTGGTATAGTATAGCAGCCCTTATTACAAAATGAGAAACCACGACCAGACCATAATAATTATAATAATCATTTATTTGTCAAACACAGGTAACATTATAATTTACGGTCTTGTGTGTTTACAATTTCGAGTGCGCTGTGTTTTGCCTTAAAGACATACAAATATATTAATATTATACAAAAAATGTGTACGCTTCATTCACTAATATGTTAACAAAAATACACATTAAATAAAAAGAAAACATAATGTCATAATATAATAATAAACAAAGGAAGTAATAGTAAATAATCAATGTCAATATCAAGTTTAAAAAAATTGTGGCTAAATAATTGTGGTAAGCAACTACATAAACCATGGGATCCCATTCCTTAGAACTTTTTAAGTCATTCTTAATTCTCACAACAGATGGCATTACTAGTATCGATTGTTATTGATAACTTTCGTGCATAAATGATAAATAACAAAATAAAGTTCTAAAATATGATATTCATTAATTAAAAAATAAAAAATATAGGTAGTAGAGCCTTGCTGATTTCAGCATGAATGGGCCGGCTCGACCGGGGAAGTACTACCCTCTCACAGAAAATCAACGTAAAGTAACAGTACCTAAACTGTTGCGTTTCGTTCGGTGAGTGAGAGTGCCGGAGGCCCTATCCCCTATTCCTTCTCCCGCATCCCACTCCTCATCCTATCCCTTTCCCAACCCCAAGGGGCGGCAACGCACTTGTGACTCCTGTGGTGCTTCTTGTGTCCATGGGCGGCGGTAATTGCTTACCATCAGGCAATCAGTCTGCTCGTTTGCCGCCTATTGCCATGAAAAAAAAAAATATCTTTTTTACGATTAAATAAAAAAATGAAACATTAAATTGAATATTAATATTTTTGAAAAATATGATGTGCACTTCGTTGCTCTGGTGGCCAAAATACGTACTAGCTTGTAGTAAAACGTTACAATGAGTTAACTTTCACTAGGCATTCATAGATGGCGCTTTTACGTATGTATATATTTATTTTTATTTAATTTGGTATTAATATGTAGATAGTAAAATAAATAAATATTTATATTTATATACATCTAATATTTGAAAAAGTAAGATATTATGTTAACCAATGAACGGCCATGAGCATTTATTTTAAAAAGTACCTATATAGTCGAGCGATTGCGTTTTGTTTTTACATTTACGTAAAAGTAGTGTAATTTAAATTTTATACATAATAAAAACTTACTCTGTGTTTGTAAGTAGTATTATATAATAAATTGTCATAAATGATGTTAATCAATATGCGTCTTATATTTATAGGTACCTAGCAACTAATGAACAGGTTGATGTTGAGTAGGTTGTAAATCAAGCTAATAAAAAAAACAAAACGCAGTTTTAAACTTTGATAGCCGACTTCTCTAGAAATCAATGTTCCCGAGTCGAATGCGCTCATGTTCTTGGTGTTTTTGTGATATAAACAGTGACTTGGACTGAATTCGGACCCTTAACGGTCGGTTTAACCTTGGCACACTCAACGGAATCTGGCTCTTCTGCTTTTGCGATTGACCTTTGGCTATCATATCCCGGACTTGAATTTTTTTGGACTGGCTTATTTGTTTGGCAACAAACGAAAATGGCACCTCACAAGTGCTCATATTTTAGATGTTATAATACCGCAGAACAAAAGTCAATGTTTTGTTTCCCTTGTAAAGACGCAAATCGCCTAAAATTGTGGCTAAATAATTGTGGAAAGCAACTACATAATTATGTTAATCTGTTAAAGTGAAAACAAACAAACATTTCAGTTGTTTCTCCTTGCCATATATTTCAGTTTCAGACAATATAAAAATACCATTCATACTGCAAATATAATAATATAGTATCAGCTTTACAGTATTTATATTATAACTAGTGGACGCCCGCAGCTACGCCTGCACAATTTACCCGTTTTGCTCGATCCCGTGGGAATTTCGGGAAATCCCTTCTTAGTGCACCCCTACGGTCCCCAAGGAACATACATGCCAAATTTCAGCTTCCTGCGCCCAAAAGATTCGGCTGTAGCGTGTCTGTCAGTCAGTCAGTAACGCAAGGATTTTATATATTAAGATTAAAGACTGTCTTACATACAGCTGTGTTGACTTACATTTCTAAAGTCTTTGTTTATTATTTTAGGAAATATGGCTATTGCCCATTGGTCGACAGAAAAATTGCGGTCAAGATATTTGTGTATTGACCATTTTGCAGAAAAATATATACGCAACAGGGGAGGGTCAAAGAACCAGATTAACAAGAACAGCAGTACCTGAACATTACCAGGCCCAATGTTCTGATCACTCCCAGTCTTCCTCAGCAGGTAATTTTTATTGCTCATAATACTCTCTTGTAAGTCAACAAAAACTGATAATTTTTTTGTAAAAATCTTTAATCATAAACTAGGGTCATTTCGCCTGTTCGCATCCATTTAGTGCAGTTGGCAAGTTTGAAGGAGAAAATAAAAATGTTCCAGCGAATTGGTTCAATGAAAAGTTTATGTAGTGCTTAGTTTCTCTTCACATTTTAATCACATAAAAATAAACAACTAATGAAAACATAAATAGACGAGTTCGTGTCCATTCCGGACGCAAAGTGGAAGTTTTATACATTCGGTGTTGTACTTCGCGTCCACCTTATTTTAATTGTTGACAATAAAAAAAATAAGCTAATTCATAATTCATACTATTCCTCTTTTCATTATTAATGTCTAGAAACAGCTATGTATCCTAAAATTCACATAAAACAATAAAATACTTACCGTCAAACACACCGCTGCACATTATTTTTTTATTTATATCCCGCGCATCTGCACTATTTTGTTGAACAACCAAGATTAACTATTTTTTTTTAAATAGGATGAGCTAGGCGCACGGTACTTTTGTCTTTTTGTGCGTGTCTCTTATACGATGAGGTATTGGCGGTACTGACTTTTAATTTTATTAGTGTGTTAGTATACTTATTTTTGAGCATTTTTAAAGGGTGGTCCGTAAAATGGACGTGAACAGGCGAAATGACCCTATCTTGTCATGACTTCAAAAATATTGGCCTGCCTTTGATACACATAAAATTAACTGTTTTACTACACAATATGTGTTATTGATCCTTATTATAAAAAAAGGTGTTATCTTTTTTTGGCTCAGAATATCTGAAGGTTTTAACACCAAAGAAAGTTTATGTAAATAAAAAAAATATATTGAATATAACTGAGGAGCCAATTGAAACACGAGATGAGTGCTACAGGAGTACGCCTAAAAGGAGAAAACGACATAATAAGGAGAATGAGGATACTCCAAAATGCAAAAAGTTAAAAATAGAAATAGCTCAAGCAAAAAGATGCATCAAGCGTAAGGAAATGAAAATAAAATCATTAAAAAACACATTTACCAAAGCAAACTGTGTAAATTTAACTAATTACAAGTATAAGAGTGAGTCTCACCAAATAATGGCAACAATGCAATTTCGAGATACAAAAAAGAAATGGAGTGATAAAGAGAAGAAGTTTTGTATGTCTTTATATTATAAATCACCTGCATCATATAAATTTATGTTAAAATCGGGTATTGTTCTGGCTAGTCCATCAACAATCCAACGGTGGCTCCAAGAAACTAATTGTTTAACCTGATTAAATCAAGATATATTTAATAACATTAAAATCAAATTTGCTGATAGACCTATTAAGGAAAGAGCATGTGCTGTATGTTTCGATGAAATGAGCATTATGGTTGATTTACAATACACAAGCAAATATGATTTAATAGACGGATTTGAAGATTTTGGTGATGGTAATCGTAATCAAAATGAAGCTAAATATGTGTTAGTATTTATTGCCAGAGGGATTTATACAAATTGGAAAATTTTTTGTCATCAAAAACAGTTGATTCTGATAAATTGCGTATAATAGTTGATTCTGTGATTAATAAATTATTTGAATGTGGGTTGTTGCCAAAAATCATAGTTTGTGATCAAGCTACATCAAATGTCAAGTTAATCAAAAATTTAGGTGCTGATCCTGATTATCCATTCTTTTTTGTCAATGGACGTAAGATTTTTGCTAGGTTTGATGTTCCTCATTTGATTAAAAATATTAGGAATAATTTGATTAACAGTGATTTTGAATTAGATGGTAATCATATTTCATTTAATGATATAATCAGTGTTTATAATAGTGATAGAAATAATAAAAGTAAATCTTTAAAAAAACTAACGCCAGTGCACATCAATCCTAATAATTTTCAAAAAATGAAAGTTAAATATGCCACCCAAATTTTAAGTAATTCTGTTGCAGGAGCTATTAAAACTGCTATTGACAGTGGAGAGTTGAAGAGCAGTACTGCAAAGAATTAAGCTGATTTTATAAAACTCTGTAATGATTTATTTGATTGCCTCAATTCAAAAAATTAATTTGATTCCAATCCATACAGATGTGCAGTAACAAAAATTTAAATAGTGTTGTAAATAAAACTTTAATCAAAGGTAAAGATGTGTTTAGTAAATTGAAAAAAATATATATTAGAAATAATAAAAATCAATTAACCCGTCCTCCTTGCTTTGATGGAGTTGTTCAATCAATCAATGCTGTTCTTCAACTCTCTACTGAAGAATTCACACTAGGCACTGGCGTTAATTTTATAATCACTTACAGATTAAATCAAGATGTGACTGAGAATTTATTTGGTATTTATAGAATTAAAGGAGGGTGCAATAAAAATCCAACATCAAAATTGTTAAGGTCCATGTTTCGCTCAAATTTATTAAATAATTTAATGAAATTCGATCAAATTAATTGTGAATCAGATAAAGATATATTTCTAACCACCCATCAAAATACACAACTTTCCGTTCCGAAACCATCAACATCATCATCTGTATCACAACAAGATAATATATCAGATGATGATGTTCATCAAATTTGCAGTAATGCAATAGAAGAAGAGGGTCCTGATACTTGTCCTGATACTTCCAAAGGTATTAATTTGGAAGAATCAAGCCACTCTTCTGAAATAAAAATAACATTAGAAACATGTTCTGTTGTGTATTTTGCTGGGTGGTTGGGCAAATCCTGTATAGATAAGTTTGATCATTTAATATTTGTTTACAATTAACAATATAATTAAATTAAATCTTAAAATAATAAAAAAACGAATTAATATATACAAGGGAAAATTCAAAAAAATTAAAAATTAAAATTTAGAAGGCGTCATGAAACTCATCCGCATCGCAGTCAATTGGAAGCGTGCCCAGAAGACTGGCAGCATTGCCTCGTTGGATGGCTATACTTATTTTTTGAGCCAAATACGTGCCAGCCCTCTGGTCACGCGAGGCGTCTATAAGTCTCTTTGCGAGATCTCTAAAAAGTGATCGCGCACTTGGACCCCATGGCCCCAATGTTTCGACCCCAAACGGCTCAAATACATAATCTCCTATTAGATTTACATATTTGCGCCGTTTGAGTGTCTCCGCTGTAGCAGCAGCAGCGCCCGCACAACCTGCTGTGCTGGGAAGATGAGATGGCGCAAGGGTATCGACACATGTTGCGTCCCATACCAAAGGCCTACCCAGCTTCCACGGCAGTAACGACATCCCGTCTGGTCTTTTGCCATCGTCGCGTGCCAAGCCTTGAGGTTCAAGTTGGGCTGGAACGCCAGCGGTGGCAAGAGCACGGCGCAGTATGTCATTGAGGTTGGCGTGTCGAGAAATACGACCCGCGCTCCTGCTGCATGACAGGCCATGGTGACCAAGGCTATCGACAGCCTCTCCACAGTGACAACGATGCGGAGAGACACATGACGCACCTAAACGGAGGCAAGTAAAGTAGAGTAGAGTTTGATTGTTTAGATTGCAAGAAAATATTATTACGGGATGAGGTTGATTTGAATGATAAAAAACAATTATTGTTGATTAACAGAACATATTCAAACATTATAACACCCACACTCAAATCACCCAGTGATAATTTATTTGATTTGGTCAGTAAATTGTTAGATTTCTTTAATGATAATATCGAGAAATTATATAAAATTAATATAGTTAATTATTTCATGCAAAATTTCAAAAAGTCAATTAATTTTTCAGGTGATTACCATGATTTAAATCATTTTGATTATTTAGTTAGGAAATTATTTGAAGTTAAAATTCATGATTATTGTAAATCTCGAAAAAAATCGTTACAATCAGCATCAAAATTACGAATCCTACAAAATAAATGATTTTATAATAATTAAATTTTGTTTTTTATCTAATTCTGTCTATTCACTTTGATGGAGGAATAAAAAACTAATATATCAATTTAAAAATATTAATTTGTCAACATCTGGGTTTGAGTTAATTATCTAACTAACTAACTTGCACGTTTGCATAACTTGCTTGTAAGGAGTTTCAGTCACTTGCAGACGTTGATGGTCTACCAGAGCGAGGCAAATCTTCTATCACATCTCGACCGCTGTAAACGCTTTGTATTACTCATAAGCACGAGTTATTGATAAAGTCGATTCACCGAAACGATTCCGATTAATTATCTAACTAAAGTCACAGCTCATTAGAGCCATCCGGCACCCACTCCGCACCGCCTCGCCTCGTGCGGTTAGTATTCTTTATATGGATTTGTATGGGTATGCGCTCACTACATCAACTCCGTAGCGTCACTGGATCGCCTCTGGCGTAAGCCGTCCACGCGTGGACGGCGCGCTGCTCGCATGCTTGCCGCGCGTTGACGGCGCATCGCCAATGCGCGGGTCCGAAACGGTCCGCGCGCTGCCCACGAATGATTTTTTGTTGCTTCTTTCATTTTCTTCTTCATCAAGCGCGACAGCTATGAGTGCCAATTCAAGGCTTGTAAAATTTGACATTACGAAACACACGTGTAGACCTAGTGCCCTAATTGTTAACAGACTACTCGAAAATTCGTGGACCAAGCGATGTCCACTCGTTGACCACGCGGCGTTCACTCGATGACCGCGCGCCGACCGCTGGTTGACCGCGCGACGTCCACCTCGACGTCCACGTCGACAACGAGTGGACGCCGTGCGGAGTGGGTGCCGGGTGGCTCTAATGAGCTGTGACCTTAACTTGCACGTTTGCATAACTTGCTTGTAAGGCCGAATTAATAAGCCAATTATAATGACTAGCTTTTGCGCACGACTTCGTTCCCGTGAAAGTTAAAGATAAAAAAATCCCCCGTTTTTGCAACATTTTGTGTTAGTTGACGAGGTATCATGGTTTCATAAATAAAATAATAAAATTAACTGTTGTTTCATTTCTACATTTTAATAGTTATTCCCCTTTTGCAATCTCAACTTTCGCTTGGGTCTGCCATTTAGGTTACATTAATTTCACCTGAATACCAATTTAATCAAGAATATAATAATATAAATTAAGAATAACAATTTTCACGAAGCAGAACTCAAAGGAAAGCACCACCTAGTATAGTACCTATTATACTATCTGTGACAGGCACCACAGACCCTGGGACCACAGACCATCAGTCCAAGGCAAATTCACAAGGTCATAGGTTTTGTCAAGTCTATTCAAACTAGCCCAAACACTACTAGTTTCTCATGTGTAGTTTAGGAGTTCCAGTGACCACCTGCCGGCTTCATCATCAGACCAAGGCAACCTCACAAGGTCATAGGTTTTGTCAAGTCTATTTAAACGAGCCCAAACACTACTAGTTTCTCATGTGTAGTTTAGGAGTTCCAGTGACCACCTGCAGGCTTCATCATCAGACCAAGACAACCTCACAAGGTCATAGGTTTTGTCAAGTCTATTCAAACGAGCCCAAGCACTACTAGTTTATCATGTGTAGTTTAGGAGTTCCTGTGACCACCGTGGCTTCATCATCAGACCAAGGCATTTTTACAAGGTCATAGATTTTGTCAAGTCTATTTAAACGAGCCCAAACTCGAGTACTTTATCATATGTAGTTTAGAAGTTCTTGTAACCACCTTCCCGGCTTCATCATCAGACCAAGGTACATTCACAAGGTCATTCATCACTGCACCATTTCAATGGTACCGTAACATAGACACCAAACTTACGTAAGTATGTCAAATATCAGCTTAATCGAACAGTGGACAAAGTGCATACCTACCAAATTTTGAGCGGAAAGACATTAAGACACGAAGTCATAAAAATATCGCTAGATAAATAAACGTAAAATAGGTACCTACTAGATCGGTAGAGATCGTGTTATACTTATTATAACCTTGAAATGAGGCACACATGGGCGACAAGGTGAAATAACATTATTAACATTTTAGACAGAATGCTATTTTATTAAAGCGCCATCTCTTCTTTTTAATTTTAAATAACATTGCTTACAAAATGAGACGTAAGATGTCGCTACCATCGACTCCCATTTTTTTTCGTCGCTAGCGTCATCTGTTGTATTATTTACGGTATTAACAAGTACTTATAAAAATAAAGGTCTAATAATAAGGATCTAACGTGGCCAATTTTTATGTTTGACTTGCGCCATCTGTACTGTATAGTATTGTCTTCTCTGTGACCAGACTTAGTTGTCCCTGATTCACAATTTTAGACCGTCTTTCAAAGAAGTCCGATACTTCAATTTGACACTAATTTTGTTGGATCGTATCTAAAATACCATAAATAGTTTACTATTAGTCTACCTACTTATAATAACTTTTACGCGGAAAATGCCAGAGCTAAAGTTTTACGTAAATTGAGTTTATACTTTATAATAAGATCGTTTTGTTCGAAAATAGACCTTTGATTTTGCAGAAATTATCGTTAATCTTATAAGAGATTAGAGTTCGGGGTTCAGCTGGTTTTTACGTTTAGAAAAACTCCCTTGAATAAATTCTATCTGGGAGATTTTCGAACCTTCTATTGACGAAAACAAAGAATACCTAAATTCGAAAATACGAAACACACACAGTGTCATCTCGTATGGGACTCGAAACAATAACACTCAGGACCATGCACGTCACCACATTTTCAGTCAATATAATCATCAACATCATCCTAGCGCTATCCCGGTTGTATTTATGACTTTCGCCTTATTAGAGCCTAGGATCCACTTAGTATATTCTTAGGTTTACGCGAATGTTACACATTGAAATTAAACTACAGTTTACGGATTTTATCGCGATATATTGGTTTCACTAAGTTATTACATTTAAACCAAATGATCTAGAAACTACATTTTTATTACTAGCCGACGACGTTTCGAATTATATACAGGATTCATGTTCACGGCAGACGGAGGTGATATTTGTCTTTTTCTTGAATGTATAAGTTATCTCCAGGATTCACTTTCTACAATAAACTAACTTCATAGAATATTGACTTTCCTGCTGAGCGACTGCCGTCTGACCTCGCAGCCCAAAGGGTTCGCGATATTCCATGACTTACACCAGTGTCAGTAAATTGAAAGATACTGAATCCCTTCGACTGTCACAGATTTTCAAGACAACCGATACCAATGTGTTGACTTAAGGTACCCTACGAGGCACGAGACAAACGACGATTGACCATTTATATGTTCACAAGTGTGGCAAACCAGTATTAAAATAACTAATGTTAATATCATAAACTTAACGGGAAGAAACTAACGTCTAAGACACAGGCTAGGCCTAGTTTAGACGTTAGTGTCCCTATGGATTTGTCTGTATAATTGTAAGTATATAGTTTTAAGTTATCTTTGTACACTTGATTATGGTCTCATTAAAGATTTTTTTTTTATTTAATTCGTGACCTTGACCCGATACCCTCTGCAAGACAGGCTTGATCAGATGTCGGTATCTCCGTATATCGTCACATATGTTCATAATATTTTACAAAACTTTCTCGAAAACTATATTTTCTAAACTTTTCACAGCTGCTTAACACTATTTGAACAATATTACGAAGTGAAACTATTATCCAACGATACTTTTGATAGAGTGCGATCTAATATTAAAAGACTTTCTTTATAAGTTGCAGTCATTTTTCCAGTACCTTCTATGATAAATTTCATGTAAAGTGATATTCCAGTTTTAAAGTAAATTTACTTTTGAGAGTTAGAGCTCCTGAGTTATAAAATGGGGCTAGTTTCTAACCGAACTGTTGAGAACAACTTAGATGTTGTATTAGCTTGTCAGTTTTCTTAACATATACAGAATTACAAAGTGTCCATGCATTAGATAGATAAACATATATTTCATAGTTTTGCAGTGAAAGCGTAGTCAAGAGACTTACAAGCTGCGTATAGGGGGGGTTACGGTTACAAACCCACGACGCAGACTGCTGACTTTTTGAAGTTAGGAGCATATAAAATGGTTAATCATTATCGCTTGCTAAATGGTGAAGGAAATATCGCGGCGAAAACTTTCTTTCTGAAAGTTCTACATAATGTTCGTAAAAGACATGTGAAGACTGCCAACCCGTAGTTAGCCAGCCTGGTGAACTATGACCATAACCTTCTCACAATGTGATGAGTATGTCTATTATGTAAACTGTCTCACTACTGGGCAGTTAACATATAGGACTGTTTACAGACGGACAGTTTATAAACAACATTGATTTATTCATAGTTACCAGCTTGCCAGTCTAATGCTGGATGCATGAATCTCCAATGGCACGCCACTGAGGACTGATATGATAACATTAAAAACATAAACCACTGTTTATTATCCGCAAAGTTACATAATTTCCTACATAATAATGTAACCATTCACACATTCTACATAAAAAGCGTCATTCTTTCAAGCGAAATGAATTAATTTCCCCGTTAAAAATTCTGAAAGCCAACAACGTCAGTGTCCCACCATCTATTACCGTAACACGATGAGTAATCATTTATCACGAGCTTAAGTAAATGTCCGCAGTGTTTTAGCAAATTATAAGTATACTCATGTGTATTGAGAAAATGTTAGAGAGATATGTTATTGTTTTGAAAGATTTGTGAGGTATTCTGACGGTTATAAAGTTAATATAAAACCTTCATGCATTTTTTTATGTTTTCTTCTATAGTGGCGGAGTTCAACGACTCCGACGAACACCATTCTTGTGCTAATACAAGAAGCGGGACCGACCGCTTTATATGCCAACACGCAGCACGGTAATACCCTGATATAAATGGCACACAAAGGATCACCCATCCAAGAGGTAACCTCTGTGGACGTTGCTTCACTTTCCCAATTTAAAACTCAGTATATTAAATTTATGGTCTGGAGTGGCAAGGTGGACCAACGATATTATTAGGATCGCGTGAAGCGGGTGAATGCGGAGGGCTCAAGATTTATCCCTGTAGATAACTTTGGGAGAGGCCTTTGTCCAACATTGAACATATTTTGGATGACAGGAAAATTATGTCTATTTTCATTCCACAATGCATAAGTAGCAAAATCGCTAAGAGTTTTGTTTTCATTATTTATTTCATATATCATAATTTCATAAGCGAAAGCATTTTTCCCCTTTTGAAACCAAGCTACAATACGTTATGAGCGAATACTAGAATGAATGTTTTTCAATTTGTACGTCGATATGACATATTACCATAGAGAAATGTCTGAGCACTCAGGCAAATTAGAAAACCGTGCATAACACACGACCTGTGTTGATCACTGTTGGTGACCAAAATAAGCAGTTAAAACGAATGCAGGCTGCTGTACTCAGTAGAAATGTCATGTTAATGTAGTTTTGACCGCCATGTTTATACATATTGGTACTAATATTTACTTAATGAGTCTAATCTCTATCAGGAGATGTCTATACAGAAGTGGATAATGACAGGCTGATGATGATGACGATAAAGATAAATCTGTATTTGATCCGACGTTTCGGCACGACTTCCATCAGCCACATTTATTAATAAGGCATCTACATTTCAAAAACATTGCATTTTAAAAATGGGAGTGCTTAAATCTTTGTGAAATACAAGGATCAAACTCACGACTACATTCACAATAAATAAATAATCAGATATTAGTCTAAACTTTGTATTTTTCACGCGTGCATTCGATCAAACCACTGTTTTACAAATGATTATAAGTTTTGCGACTTATATGCATGACAATGGGTCTAAGCTCAGTCCAGCATATTAAAATAGCATCGTAGTAGAAATGAAGAATTGATGATAAAAGTAATCCGCATCTCACGAGGACGACTCTGAGCCACGGGTGATATTGTGACTACACTGATGCAAGCCGGTCGAAACAATATTATGTATCAATATTTCCATATCAGTCATCAGGTAAGACCCATAATATTATAACTTATACAAATAACTTGTCTCATTACAGAAACTTAACTTCTATGGATGAGAATCCTTGCATGTCTCACGCACAAGGAAATAATTTGCCTTTGTAATACATAATTACATAATACACTCGCGTGCAAGTAAATCGACTCAAGGCTCAAGTGCGCATAATTAGTGATATAACTTAAAAATGCCTTATTTTACCTCTATATAATGTTATACATAATTAAAGCCTAGTAATTAGGCTTTAAAATGGTAGCATAATTTCAGTAATTTAAATAAACACATGTCCTTAGAATGCAACTGAACGCAACCTCCCATAAACTGCTCTGCGCTCTATACACAACTTGCGCGACACAACCCGCTATAAAAACCCCCTGTAATCGTTTTTTCTTATTAGTTGCTCACTAAACGTTGACCTGAACACATCTCTGCAAATTGAAGCCGTCATTTGAAGAAATTTATGGATACAACACCTGAAGAAGCCGCTCAAGTCGTTGCCCAGTTGCAAGATGGGTTGAACCAGCGAAAAGTCGCTCGTCGGTTGAATATGAGTCAGTCTGCTGTCTCGAGAGTGTACAAGAGGTTTCAAGAGAGTGGTGCCTTCACTCGGCGGCCTAATGCCAGCCGATGCCGGTGCACCTCGGAGGGTGACGACCGGTTTTTGGTCTCGACCTCTCTCCAAAATCGACACCTTACCGGCGTGGATGTGCAGCAGGAGCTACGTCAAGTTCGCGGAGTAACTGGCAGTCAGTGGACAGTTAGAAGAAGGTTGATGGGAGCTAACCTTACTCCGAAAAGACCCGCTACAGGCCCGAAGTTGACCACAGCCCACCGTCAAGCACGCCTTCACTTTGCTCGAGAGCACTTGGATTGGAGCATAGAGCAATGGCAGTCGGTCCTGTTCACATATGAGACGAGGATGTGTCTCCATGGCAGCGACAGGAGAGGTCGGGTGTACCGGCGTCCTGGTGAACGGTTTTCACAGTGCTGCTTTGTTGAAACCGTTGCATATGGTGGCGGTTCTTGCATGATGTGGGCTGGAATTTCCTTAGAAGCAAAAACGGACCTTGTTTTCGTTCCTGGGGGAGGCTAGGGAGGACGTCTGACCAGTGATCATTACATTGAAAATGTTCTACTGGATCAAGTTGTCCCTTATCAAGGCTTTATTGGGGATAATTTCATCGCGATGCATGACAATGCCCGATGTCACACTGCTCGGGCCACACGTGAGTTCCTGAGTGAAGTTGGAATTCACGCTATGGATTGGCCAGCGCTCAGTCCCGATTTAAATCCCATTGAGCACATATGGGACGAGCTCAAAACAAAAGTTAGGGCGAGGAATCCAGCTCCGACAAACATCAATGAACTCAAGACTGCGTTGGTAGAAGAGTGGGGTCGAATACCACAATCATCAATTAAAAAGTTGATAAGGTCGATGAAGAATCGCTTGAGAGCAGTGATCAGGGCTAGAAGAGGGAACACCAAATATTGACACGAATATTTTTTTTATCTTATGCACATTTTGTTTCATTTATACTCAATAACCCCATACTGTGAAATTGTATGAATTTTCAAAATTTTTTACAATGTCTTCAACTTTTTTACTAACCTACTGAATTGATTTTCATGCAACTTACATCATTTTAAAGCTCTATTACTAGGCTTTAATTATGTAAAACATTATATAGAGCTAACATAAGGCATTTTTAAGTTATATCACTTTTTATGCGCACTTGAGGCTTGAGTCGATTTACTTGCACGCGAGTGTATATCACAACGGTATTAGAAACAATATGTACACAATTACATCGAACAAGGATATTAATTACGTATCACATTTGTCATAACTAATTATTTTGGTTTGTTCACAATAATGTGAATTGTTTTGGTAAGTATGAAATGTTGATAGAGGGAGTTATGAGGGAAGCGTTTGACAATTCCATTTATAGAACGAATGGCTTACCTCTGAATTCCATATTAGATCTATCCATTTTTGGAGATATTTTAAGATACATATCAGAATTGCATGCATGAGAAACTTGAAGGGAGTGAATGAAGCAAGAGAGGTATGTGAGGATCGTTGCAAATGGCGTTCAGTAGTCTTTACCTACCCCTCCGGGAAACAGTCGTGAGTTTATGTATGTATGGACATATTTGTTCAAACATGTCAATCAAGTGTCTCAAATTTCAAATTTACAAATCCGGGCGGATATTGAAACCGGCCATTATGGTAGCCTCACTATTTTCTGTAGTTTTTATGCAATAGAATAACCGCTGCTACTCATGTGCCACTACCAACATAAGTATGGTCTTCGCACAACAAGGTTATTGCGATATCCTCGACTGCCACTTGTGACGAAGCTCGTTGCATCTACAACTATGTTGTATGGTATGCGTGACACTGTTGGCATCAAATACCTCACTCCCCGTCCCAAGAGCTGAAAAAGAAAACCCGCATCGGGTTTCCACCGTGTGCGACTTGAAATCAACCTAGTTTTCAGCGCCAAATTCTAGATCCGACTTACTCTACTGACTAAAATGTTTTATCATCCAAATGATTACAGAATAACTCCACAATCATAAAACAGATCTACCATTACATACTAAGTAATCACTCCCTTTGCCTACACGAGAGGCAATTGTAGAAATAATTTACACTAAGAGAGTAATTTTACAAATAGATTGTAATCTCTGACGTCGCATTTCAACCATTTATTTGACATTTCAATGAGAAAATTACATGCCTCGCGATCCCTTAATATACGTAGCGAAAAGGCTTGCACAGAAAATTAATTATGACAGATGTGTACGCGAAACTGCGATACGATTTAAGTTGAGAATATATTGGAATACGCTGTCACATGTTAAATTCTACAACCGTTCGTTGTTTATAATAATATGTATGTATGTTTTCTATGTATAATATGTATGTATTTACAAAAAAAAAGTATATATATTATGTATGTTTATCCATTATCTAGTACCCATAGTACAAGCTCTGCTTAGTTTGGGACTAGATGGTGTTGTGTGAATGTGGTAGAATATATTATATTATTATTCCTCTTTATACATTACTTTCTCATCGTCTTATTTTACATAATTAAATCACTTTAATAAAAATACAAATAAAATTTAACCATATAAAATAGGACCACGGAGACCCACCGGTACCGGGCACAGGGACCAAGCTACCGGTGGTTAGGGCTCCAGAAAGAGGAACCTCCGAACTATGCGCGTCGTGTCCAACAATACTGCCTTCTGTATGGAGGACTTGATCCAGCTGCCTAACGAGAGCCTCTTGAGATGGTGGTCGAGGCTCTTGGCAATGAGACCATTAACTGACACGACTATCGGTACAATGATCGCCGAGTCCACATCCCACATGTCGACAATCTCGTGAGCCAGGTCCAAATACTTGATTTCCTTGTCTTTTTCGGCCTTCACAAGATTCTCGTCATGGGGAATAGTGACATCAACGATCATTGCAAGGCGTTCTGATCGATCTATCACCACGATATCGGGCTTGTTAGCCACGATAGTCCTATCGGTGATGATAGATCGATCCCAGTACGTAGTGGCACGGCCATTTTCGAGAACTGGATCGGGCACATACCTGTAGAACGGTACTTTAAAGGGTACAAGGCTATATTTTAAGGCAAGCAGCTGATGGACGATCCTGGCTACTTGATTGTGTCTGTGCAAGTACTCGCCGTTGGCAAGATGAGAACAACCGGAAACTATATGTCTGAGAGATTCCCCGGGCTGGTGACACGCCCGACATATGTCAACAGTCCCATCATTCAGAATATACTTACGGTAGTTGTTCGTCATGACAACTTCGTCCATAATTGCACAAACAAAACCTTCGGTCTCTGCAAATAGATCACCAAACCGTAGCCAGGCAACTGATGACATGAAGTGTACATCAGGGTTATGTAAGGCCCGATAAAAACGTCCATGCAACTCCTTGCCTTTCCATACATCCCTGCGCTCTTCAATACTTAGTACAACAGGTTTGCGCCAGCTCTCTTTTGCCAGACCCAACGGGGTAAGTCCGTTGTCTACAGCAACAATATCACGATGCACACCCGTGTCCGTCTTGAGAAAATATTCTCAAAGATTGTGCACCTCGCGGTTGTGGAGGTCCTTAGCACTTAAGAAACCACGACCACCACATTTCCGCGGGATGTACAACCTCATTACTGACGAACGCGGATGATGCATTCGATATTCAGTCAATAGATAACGGACATTTCTGTCCAAGGCATCCAGTTCTGATTGAGTCCATCTGAGTATGCCGAAGGAGTACGCTAAGACTGGCATGGCCCAACCATTATAGGCACGCACCCTGTTGCCGCCTGATAAAAAACTTTTCAGTATTTTCTTCAGGCGGCCAAAGAAACGCTCCCGCAATGATTGTTTCATGGCACTCTCAGCAATACCTAAGGCCTGCGACATACCCAGATACTTGTAAGTCTCGGTTGCAGATAGAGATCTAAGTTTTGTGGAATCTGAAAGCTCTATTCTATCAGTTTCCACAATTCCACCTTGTTTTACATGCATGACCGCACACTTATCCACACCAAATTCCATCGTGATAGAATTACTAAAAGTTTCAGTTACTTTTAGTAACGCTGTCAATTGGATAGTGGTGGGGGCAAATAATTTAAGATCATCCATATAAAAGAGGTGGGATATAACTTGACCCCTACGCTGCAACCAATAGCCTAGCCCAGACCCCTCTAGCAAAGTGCTGAGAGGATTCAGAGCTAGACAAAACCACAAGGGACTTAAACTGTCACCTTGGAATATACCCCGTTCGATCTTTAGACGTGCACCGCTATCGCGAATCTGTCGGCACCCTGGATAGCGAAGGACCGTACTCCACTGCCCCATACATGCCTTCAAGAAGGTGCATAGAGTTATATCGACTTTATATAACTCCAGCACCCTCAAGAGCCAAGTATGTGGCACGGAGTCGTAGGCCTTCTTGTAATCTATCCAGCATGTCGCCAGATCCTTTCGGTTGCGACGCACCTGCTGGCTAATGGTCATGTCAAATAGGAGTAGCTCTTTTGTACCACGGGCCCCATTCTTACATCCATTTTGAGCCACTGACATAATGTTATTACTTTTTATATGTGATAACATCTTCGTCCTCAAAATGGATGTAAGAAGTTTATACAAGGTCGGTAGACACGTTATCGGTCTATAATTTTTGGGGTCCGTGGTACAGCCTGACTTAAAGAGCAGGTGAGTGATACCAGTTGTCATAAAAGTTGGGATCGAGCCCGATTCCAAAGATGCCTGGAATTGGGATGCCAACCGAGCATGGGCACTACGTAGCCACTTCAACCAGAAGTTGTGCAGTCCGCCCGGTCCCGCTGATTTCCAGTTAGATAATGAACGGACTGCACAAGCTACATCCGTTGTTTCAATGGCTACGCGCTGCATTTGGGGTATTCCCTCACATGCTCGCTTAACATCCCCAAACCAATCACCCTCAGTGTGGCTGATGGGCATCGACCAAATGCTGCGCCAGAAAGCGTTCGTTGCCTCAGCATCCGGCAGACGCCCATCACCCACACTTGGATCAGTTCGCTCCTAACTTCTATATACCCACCTTCATCTTTTTGGAATGCCCTATTCTGGGTGTATCGGTCCACCCGCTTTTTGTACCGTCTTATACGATTTGCCCACGCACAAACTTTTTGCTTCAGGTAGTCGATGCGTTCTGTGACTCGTGATTCGTATTCTTGGCGACTAAGGCCCGAACCTAAGAACGCCCGAGTCACAAAACGCATCACTCTCGGTCTTGTATTGCCCGACCTGAAGCAAATTAGCTTTCCGATGAGCGCCCTGGCCTCAGCGATACGACGCTCAATCCTGCACTGCCAGGCCGGTACAGCATTGGTTCGAGGGGCAGTATTACTACCATCTGGTATTTTAATACCTGCCACTCGACACGCTGTAACAGCCGCACAGTACAGAATCGAGTGGGTATCGCTAAGATCTTCACTATTGTCTAAGTACGTGGACAATAGTGAATCCAGGGCACACACCAGCGCTATATTTTTCTTGTGTGTGGGCAAACGTGGTAAGCGGGGCCTATCTGCTGTATTTACAAAACGATACTCCCGAATAGTGCACTCCAAAGTACTCCTTAATTCATCTATGTACTGGATACTTACTTGTGTATCCCTACTATGCACCTCTTCAACAGTCCTTGGCGTTCTGACAATATTTGACACTTGTATATCGCTACACGTAGAAGAAGGGATAGGAGGGTTACGTAGTAAGTCAGAGCGTAGCCTCTCAAGTGCAACGTCATCCAGCAAGCGGCAGCGCTGGATAGCCCGCACTTGATCCGACAGTCGCTGTGCCGAAACGTTGACAGCCGGTTCCAAGCCCTGAAACAGAGGCAGCATGCGGTCACGATACGCCGTAAGGTTGGTACCTCCCTCTGTAGCCACAAAATATGCCCGCATGACGTTTTCATTCATGGTTGTAGTCCATTTCATGCGGTGCGCATTACCACCGGGAGCGGGGGCCCTGTTCGAGACCGGTGGATCTCGGGGTCCCAAGCGTAGCAGTGGCCGGCCTCTCCCACGGCGGCGTACGGGTGTTGGCGACGTCGGCGGGGAGAAATACTCGTCGCTCGACGAGCTCGACGCCTCTATGATTGCCGACAACTCTGTTGTAGGTGCCGGCGGCTGTGAGGCGGATCTGAGCGACGAGTCCGGGGATGTATTGCGTGCAGCTGCTGCCCTAGCTCTTGTCAACATATCATAACATTTCCTCGTTGTACTTATATGTGTTTATTTACATTTTCTTAGACGATTTGTCATTGACGTTAGCCGTCATCTTGAACAATGTTTTTATATCTTCTTTTCATAATGTTTTAAATGGTTTCTTGTTATAATTGTATGTTTCTCAAGTAAATAAGTATTTCTTGTAGTCAAAAATATATATATGAATCCAAAACTATGATATATAATAGAAATATAAATATTCGAGAAAAACAATTTATGTCGTCTTGTTGACGTGTTGCTAGGTTATTATTATTATTATTATATTGAAATAACTTCTGTATGCACGATAAACGCGATCTTGATAATTGTAGATGAACTTCTCAATGGTGTATAATGTGTATTTGAGGAAATGTGCACCTTAATGATTTCTTGTTCAAACTTGAAAGGTCAGACTGCAGTTGCTTATTAGAAAATGTAATATTCCCTTTCTTGGATTAGAATTGATCTCGGAGGCTAAGATCTTGTTTTTGCTGAGACATTTCATGGTAATGACTATTACCCACACTGTGTAATAGTTTAGATGTCATGTACTACTATTCTCTGTAGTCGAAACATTTTTATGCCAGTTGGCTAAATGTTTATTAAACCCTCATCATCATCCTCTTAGCGTTATCCCAGTTTCAATCTGGGGCCCAATTCTGCTATTTTAGATGACATCGACATCATATTTTGAATGGAATGAGATTATATTTTGAATTGACTCAAAATCGGTATTCTGCTACACAATGTCATTCTATTCTAATTTCGATATATTCAATTTAATGTCAAATATCCTGCCATGAGTAGGTATTGCCATTAATGAAATAATTCACTTTATTGCTGGTAATTTGATGTTACAGCGTTGCCTATGATTTGTTTTTTATGTAATATGCACGCAAGTACGCTCTCACATTTTATTTCACTTTAACAGTTCCTTACGATCTGGTAGATGTTTCGGGAAATCTCTTCTTAGTCAGGGCACATGAGTAAATAAACCGAACAGAGAGACAGCTTCTTAAGAGCTTGTAAATTTGTTACCTATTTTGGTAGGGTTGTCACAATAGGTTAAGACAAATCGCTTGTTCGGTATACGACAGATTCTGGATTGGACAGATTCGTGATTTGGCAGATTCCTAACTCGACAGATTCGTGGATTGGGCAGATTCTTGGACTCGACGGATTCGCTATACGGCCAAAGTACAGCTGTTGTAAATAAAATAGCGAGTGGAACCAAAAAAGGCATGCACCTGAAACTTTTAAAAGCACGGAATAAAAATATACATTTGTTACCAAGGACACGACGTGACGTGACGACGTGATTTATTTGACATTCCCAACGATACCACTAATCGTGTTGAATATTTTCTGGTAATATGATCTATTTTGCTAATAAACATAGGAATCTCCTTTAGCTATTATGGCCACTAGTTTTACCACGGGGATAGGTATCTAAAATAAGTTTAAAAAGAAATTGTGTAAGACAAATGAACGTCTACAAAACAAATGACTATAAAATGATCAACCATCGATAGGGCTTACAAAAAACAGGTGCATGCGATTTTCGACCTTATTGACAATTCATGACAGACTTTTATTTGGTATTTTCTTGCTTTCTGACATTGATACGTAATTAAAATTGTAAATTCTGAGTTACGTCAATAAGGTCGAAAATCGCATGCACCTGTTTTTTGTAATCCCTATCGATGGCTGATCACTTTCTGATAGTCATTGCTTTTGTAAACATTAATTGCTTTTACACAATTTCACAACTAATGAGTTGTTAAGTATTTCGTTGCCAACATTGACAATATTTATTTCAAGATCGAAATATTCGCGAAACTTTTGCTCGAGCAATTCAACAAATGCGACAAAATTATCAGGAGTTATACCTAATTAAAAAACCCATTTGTACGTTACCATTGTTAAAATCTTTCTAATGATTTAATTATTTCATCTAGTATTATTCATACACACAGAACAATAAACAACCATTATTAATAATAAAACACCACTTTTTTACATTAAAATATTAAAACTTGCAACGTACAAAACAAACAAAGTGCGTCGTAATAACCCTAAGGGCGGTTTCAGATTAGCGTATTTTTCTGCGCGTATACGGTCGTTTTAGAATACGCGCTTACATGCGCGCTACAATACGCGCTTCAAAAAACTAGACTCACGTAAACGGGCGTGTTCGTTCGAAACGGTAGTGACGTCTTGTCAATGTCAACATGGATTTTGACGGCTCGTGGTTATACGAGCTTAGAAGCGCGTCAACGCTCGTACGAGTTGCGCGTGTGCCAAAAGGCGCGCCTATACGCGCCTACATGCGCTTCCAAAAACGAGCTTATACGCGCGTATAAAACGCTAATCTGAAACCGCACTTAGATTGTCAACTGCCTGTGCCTACGTAAACCGGTTCTTTCCACTTTCGCCGCGTACACGACAAGCGGCCAGTGGTCACGCACACATAAGCCGCGTGCTCGTAGTAGTGCAACCGATTCGTGCTGTTGTATGAAGCTGTGTCTGTTCCGTTTATCTACTCATGTGGTCATGGACCGTAAGGGTGCAGCATACGGTCCTCGAGGAACTTACATGCCAATTTTTAGCATCTTGTGCCCAGTAGATTCGGCTGTGCATTGCTGTTAGTCAGGGAATTGTGAATGAATTTTATATATACAGATGATACTACCTAGCAGTGCAATATGGCAGTCTATAATACTAACCAGTACCATTTTAGTAAATGAATTTATCGTTGGATTGTGAGAGATTTTTTGATACATAATCAATAATGTTACGTACGATTTGAAATCGAACATTTAAAATATGGGTGTTTTGAATAAGTGTATTTACAGTTTGACGTTTGTCTTCGTACAAAAATATATTTAGCAGAATACCGTTTATGTATTGTTCAACTCTCAATATATTCGCAATATCATTTCAATGTCTCTTAATTTAGGAGAATACCATTATGACGTAAATATGACACTGACATCATATCGAAACTGCATTTTGAACAAATATAATTAGCAGAATTGGGCCCCTGGGGTCCGCTTACTAGTCTTACCAGATTTGGCTGAATATTAGCTTTTCCACAGAGCGACTGCCTGTCTGACCTCCGCAACCCGAAGAGATAGTGATATTCCATGGTTTAGACTAGTGTCAGTTTATTTTAGAAGGTATTGACGCCCTGTAACGATTGTCAAAGATCTTCATGACAACTGGGACCGATGGCGTAACGTGCTCTCCGAGGCACGGGACAAGCGATAATTAATAATTCAATATGCACATAACTCCGAAAAGTCATTGGTGCGCACCGTGGATTCGAACCCGATACCCTCAGCATGGCAGCCTGTTGGTATCTCCACTAGGCTATCGCTGCCAAACCCTATAAGATACAAAATTGTTTACGGTTGATCTAGAGTAGATGGATAGATATATAATATTCTTTACACCAAAATAAAGTACATTACTAAAGTAACTTACATCTACAATTTATGTACACTCGGCGGCATTATCGCCAAGGGCGATTTCTTCATGGCAACCATAGGATGGACAGAAATAATGTTAGATATTTTGTGACTATAGTGTAGCTATATAACTAAATCTATTATTTTTATTTATTTACAGACTCACGCCTGTATCCCCGAGAGATATATATTATGTATTTACAAAAACAAGTATATAAGTATGTTTATCCATTATCTAGTGCCCATAGTACAAGCTCTGCTTAGTTTGGGACTAGATGGTGATGTGTGTATGTGATAGAATATTATTATTATTATAACTATTGTGCTAATACACCAAGTCATGTAAAAGTATAATTAAGTAATAAATATTTTTATAAAAACAGCAAAATATTGAACCCAATCTTCTGATTTGGGAAATAAACTCTACTGGGATTTGTCAACACACCGTTTCACACTGTACCTACGTAATATGTTTGTGAATTTAGTTTTGGTATCGAAATATCGGAAATCGTAGAACTTCAATTAGTACCCCGGGCTATACCAAATACAAGTTTCTCGACACCAAAACAAAACTGGGACGAATACACACTGGTGCGAGCTTGCAGAAACAAGTTTAGAAAATTGAGAGTTCGATATGTGTATTTCAAGTATGTTATTGAAATATTTAGTAATAGATTTAGTTAGTGCCGTGTGGTTGACGGCATAGAATACAAGCGTCACCACCCCCTATCTTCCCGTGGGTGTCGTAAGAGGCGACTAAGGGATAACACGATGCAAATACCATCTTTGCGTAGAGACGGAAAACTCGACATCAAACCCTATGCGACTGCCTCGTTGGTCTCGCGGCATCAATGTGCGCGTGGGATCGGGAGGTCCCGGGTTCGATTCCTGGGTGGGGCAGTGTTATTGGGTTTTTCTGTCACGAAATTCTCAGTAGCAGCACGGAGTCTGGAAATGTGCCCGGTACGGCAATAGGCTCGCCCCTTATTACGTGGGACTAAAGTATATCTGGCGAAAAGTGGGTGTAGAAATACACCTCTGCCTACCCCTTCGGGGATAAAAGGCGTGACGATATGTATGTATGTATGTGTAGATTTAGTTCTGACTGCCTTGTTGGTCTCGCGGCATAAATGTGCGCGTGGGATTGGGAGGTCTCGGGTTCGATTCCCGGGTCGGGCAAAGCGTTATTGGGTTTTTCCGTTAGGAAATTCTCAGTAGCAGCACGGAGTTTTGTAATCTGTCCGGTACGGCAATAGGCTTTGCCCCGTATTACGTGGGACCTAAAAAATTCATGGCGAAATGTGGGTGTAATATTACAACTCTGCTTACCCCTTCGGGGATACAGTCGTGAGTCATTAAAAAAAAAATATATATATATATAATTAAACGTTATGGTACGTAGTATTGTATGATGTATTGTATCCTCTTAGTATTTATATTTGGGATTGTTCAGATGCTAGAAAGAGAACGAACGAGATTTGGTTTTATTCTGACATCTTTATAATGCATTCAAGCAGAGGTCATCATCGTTCTAGCGTTATTCCAGCCGCATCCAAGTCTCACGCCCAGAGCCCAGAGTCCGTTTACCAGTACAACCAGATTGGACAAAATATAAGCATTTCACAGGACGAATGCCGTCTGACCTCCGTAATCCAACGGGATAGCGATATTCCACATGGCTTAGACAAGTGTCAGTTAAGGGGTACAGACTCCCTATAACGACTGTCAAAGATCATCATGACAGCCGCGAAAAACTTCGTGACGAAACTTACATACATGTCTGAGAGTTCTCCATAATATTCTCGAAAGATAATATGTTAAAGCCAACACACAACTGAGAGCGTGATGGATTATAGTATAATTCGTCTCATGGTTGGAAAAGAACAATGCCCAGCAAGGGAACAGTTCGATACCTGCAATAAAAAACATCGTAACTCACTTTTTGATGAATTTGAGTTACAATCATATCCACAGTAAACAAAATATATTTTTTATGCGCTCATCCTTGTATCAGAATTCAGTCGCGTTACGATTTTAACCAGAAGTAAAAAATTGTAAGTTGGCGTCCAATGAAGATGATAAGCAGGTATTGAGTCACACGATAGTATGTTTGCCTGTAATTAATAATATTAAATATTTGAGCCACTGTATTACTATTTTTGTATACTTATTTTTTTTTTTTATTGCAAAGTGTAATATACCGTGCAAATTTGCATGGTAAGTCTGAGATACAATATCACATTATAATGTTTACCCCGTGTAATATGATTGCAACTCACAAAACTAATAAACTACGTAAGTTACTAACATACTAATCATATGTAAATGTAAAGTATCCTCTCAAGTTTTTAGTTTTCAGGTTTCAAGGCACTAGGACTTAACAGAATTGATTGAGAAAATTTTGAATCTTTGACGCGCTCTCCTGTAAAGTTACAAAATATGAGTTACGATCTTTTTCATTGTGGGTGTCGAGTTTATTTACAAGTCTGATGATGATGACGATGCGCTTATTTTCTTTCAATAACCTTTACTACTTTCAATACCTCGTAGAAGAATATGTTAAAAGTATTGACATATCGCAAGAAACTACTTATATAATACTGAGAATAAATCGGCCCACATCACTATTAAACGCGAAATGAAATTCAACGCCATAGTGAATGAATCGGTTCGTATAACGTCCAACCTCCAATAAAGCGCGTATCGACGTTACGGGAATTCTTTAAGCCAGTGATTCCGTGCTCGACACAGATTCAATTAACTATACGAACTGATATTACAAGAATATGTGTAGCAACATTTTAGGGGCCTTGTTGCTTGAATATCTTATTATGCGGCGTTAAAATGTTGCTGTGTACGTTCAATGATATAATAAATGATATAATAAAAATAGTCCAGGCGCCAGTGACAGATTTTCATGACCAAGTCCCTCCCAATCGAAACTTCGTAAAATGCATAAGGGACTTATACTATGAATACTCGCGACCGTCAGCTGCGACTCCGTGGGTGGGGTGGGCAGGGGCAGCCTCCCACGCATGGAGAAAAAAAAACGTTTTTCAGTCATTTCCTCTCATTTGAAAATTTATCAGAGTAAGAGTAGAGTTATTATTTTCATTTTTTTCACAGATGATGATGATGAAGACATGATCGCATATAACTCTGACACCGATTCTGACAGTGAATCAGAGAGAGATGAAAACGACTCAAGCCAAAGCGAGAATGAAAATGATTAATTTTTATTGTTTTTTTAATCAATTATTTAAAATAAAAGTTTATTAATTGAAAAAATAAGCTATTCAATAATTAATTTACTCATTTCCTCCAATATTAAACTTCATATTTGTTATCAAAACTCTCAAATCAAACATACTGCCAAATAACATAAGAAACATTATTTCCTCCCGGATGAAAATTTATCAGAGAATTGTTAAAATACTCTGGTAAATAATAAAAAAAATCAGCTAGCTGTAAGCCAAGGGAAAAGTCGTCAGCTGATAAGTTTCAGAAGGTCATATATGCTGTTGCGTTACACCTTTCATGGTACCAGCTGACAAACCTTCCACTGAGATACAGCATGCTGACATTAATTTTCATTCATAGTAGCATATAAACGATCACCAGGTAAATTTTTAGTTGAGAGAAAATCATTGAAAATATAATTTCTTTTTTCATGTTCAAGGAGCCAGCTGACGTTTAATCCACCGTGTTATGGTCAGCTGACTATGTTTTTCTTTCAAAATACTACATAAACTATACTCTGATAAATTTTCAAATGAGAGGAAATTACTGAAAAAACTTTTTTTTCTCCATGCGTGGGAGGCTGCCACTGCCCACCCCACCCACGGAGTCGCAGCTGACGGTCTCGAGTATTCATAGTATAAGACCTTTATGCATTTTACGAAGTTTCGCTCGGGAAGAAATAATTGACCGAAAATGTACCTGGCTCCT
The DNA here is from genome assembly GCA_944739405.2 of Euclidia mi. Lineage (NCBI taxonomy): Eukaryota > Metazoa > Arthropoda > Insecta > Lepidoptera > Erebidae > Euclidia > Euclidia mi. The sequence continues at coordinate 56,609,764 of OX123201.2, forward strand.
GGACTAAAAGAAATAAAATGTTCAACAAAGAAAACGTTAATACCAGAAAAGGTTACCAAATTATTCATGATACATTCGTTTGTAAATTATCTGCAACCAACGGCAGTAAAAGGTAAAAAATCCTACGTAGAATAAATGAAACAGCACAGCCGAAATACAAAACGACGTAACTTTAGAACAATTCCAAAAATTACATATACATTTCACCCTTTAAACAAAGGAGAGAAAGAAAACGTACATAAAAAGCAAAGAATCGCACTAAAATATATCGACACTCTCACAGACCCGCCCGTTGAATTAAACAACGCAGTTTCCTAACACCTAGAACTTGAGATCTGCCATCAATCTCTTGTTCGCTGGAACGATCTTTCTTGTCAAAAATAGGAAACCTTTTTACAAGGCCGGTCCAAACAAAAAACCACTTTAATCAAAAGACATAAGTCTCAAATGCCCGTGGAGAGGTCCGTGACGTCATTTTGTATCTGTAATGTGTGTAGGTTATATAAGTGAAGCCTTTGTCAAATATTCGAAAGCCTTATGAGTCTGTCTGTCTGTGTGTATAATTCAAGCATTTTATTTGGGAGTATTTTAGGTCGCATTTGAGTGGTACTTCAATTACTTTACGAAGCGTTATGATTATGATGGAGTTGCAAACAGCCGCGGAAATGTATTTTGTTTTTTTATTTTGATTGTTGTTTTATATGCATGAGGAAGCAGTGATGGTTCTGTTTGTTGTAAAATATGGTGAAAATTGGTTGAAGAAAATAGAAAAAGCGTTTTTTTCCACTGAATGAATGCAGGTGTCACTTCAAATGCATGTAATCTATATATGAAGTGCTCTTTTCATCATGTCTATCTATATGAAGGTAATAAAGTCAATAGTGTGATGCTTGAGGTAGATTTAGGTGTATAATTGACGCGGGCAGATTCGCGGCTAAAGATAAGTTCTATATAATTTAGTATAACGATGATAACTTATTATGGTAGAAGAAACGAAAAAGTTAAAACTATTATTTAAGTTAACGCTGTTTGTTTTTCTGTGAGCGTGTGGCCAACTCTAGTGTCTGAGTTTTCAGACCGCCCGAAGGCCTTCGACATGGCCTAACGATTCTTATCCTGAGACAAGAACCGGGACCGACAGCTTTACGTGCCTTCCGAAGAACGGTAGCGCTCAGATGTAAATGCCACACTTGGTCACCCATCCAAGTGGTAGCCTGTGCAAGCGTTGCTTAACTTTGCCGATCTGTTACGAACAGCAAGCCAAGGCTCGCTATGAGCGCTACTTAAAGTTATAATTAGCAGTTCAGCAAATATGTATGATTCATCAAAAAATATTGTGGAGCTATTATATTTTTTAATAATCAATAAATAATCCATAATCTCATTGTACTAGCTTCCATATTATTATACATTAGCGTTGATAACCATTAATCATGACCACTTTTAGCGAGATGGTATTCATATTGATTGTAATAAATTTTTATTTGTTAATACCAGCATAAGCAATATTCTCATTAAATATTATCATCATTTTTATACTACAAACGATGTTGTAGTACCTTAGCAACCAACCTTTTCAAATCCATCTTGTTAAAGGGCAGACAACAAAAATAATAACTTTGACATATCATGCATTTGACTACATGGACATCGCGGTAAAACGTCGCCGCCCTTAAAATTGCATGTTTGGATTGTATCCTACGCCGTACAAAACTAACAATTTTCGAGTCTGGGTGCTTATGGTGTCCGATGGTTTTGTAATCCCACAGTGTACTGGTGCGTACTATATAATTATGCTTAGTGCGAATAACATTAAAGAATAATAATTATTATTAGAAGCCTAATTAATGTCCCACGGTAGGGCAAAGGCCTGCCCTTCCATCTTCCACTTGTCGCGATCAGATGCGAGCTCTTGCCAATCCCTCCTAAAGGCGTCCAATTCATCGCGCCATCTCCTCCTAGGCCTTCCCCGTTGCCGTTTCCTGCTATTGGGCATTCACCTTGTGGTTGCCCGCCCGTAGCGGTGCTGGCATATGGTTAACGTGGCCGGTCCAGGTCCATTTCAGATTGGCAGCTGAGTGGCCTACATCTATGATTTTGTGTTTGGGAACGTATTATTGAGTTTTTGATGCGGTCAGTAAGCTTGACTCCCAATATACTACGTAATTATCCATTAAAATTTTAACAATAAAGCTGCTTACGATTGCTGTCCTAAAAATTAATTAGGATCAGACGGACACCCTAGCATATGAAACGTTACGAAATTTTCACATGACAAACATAAAAAAATATTTTAGAAGGGCGTACCACTTATTTATTTTTGAAGTCGGTTGAAAATTATTTCAAACCATCCAACAAACATGGTAATAGTCCCACAATGAAATCCATATGAACCACCTAGTATGTTGAATACGTAGAAATGCGAACATTACAGCGAAATCAAGAGACACATATACGCTTTTGATGACGGAATTTGTCACCTTCATATATGCTTGGCGAGGATTAGATTTTTGATATAATATCTCTGCAGACAATAATACGCCAGCTGCAGCAACACCTCTGACCCGATTTATCAGTTATCATCGTTAGTACATTATAATGCATTTTATGGTTTTCTTTGCCATAGAATATATTTTCTTAAACGAAACTGTGAAAAACTCCTCAGAATTCTTAAGTATAGATGAGATATCGGTGCAAGTTAAACCTACAAAAAAGACTTAACTCCCTCTGACATAGATGGGCATCGCGACTAGAATTCTCGGAACCACAGTAATAATAGTACTAGAGGACCCGTGCTGCTCCACAGCATATTTTAATATTATAAAAAAGCTCTTACCTACATAAAGGTATGATGAGTACATTGTAGCCTTGTCTAATAAGTAAAGATATTCTTACCAAAAATATATATATCACAAAACTTATTTTCTCACAACATTGGCTTTGCGTTGCACCTTAGGTATAGTAAATTTCGACCTCGGAATTACTGAATGGTTTGCCGCGCAATAGGGATATATATAATATGTATAACTGAACATTGACGAAAGAAAGTTCTTCAATATGACTGTGCTGCCCTACCATTCTTTCCATTAGGACACTCTAATGTCCTTCGTCCAGGTGCCCAGAAAATAGCAAGTTATGAACAATTTCGCCAGTACCATAATCAGTAATCGTATTACTGTTTTCCAGGTGAACTCTAAATTGACACTGTATATCCTGAGTGTCAATTCAGAGTTACACTCTGAAGCTCACATAAACTCTGAAGTTAAGCATGCCCTGTGTACTGTCCATTGGCACCCATCACACGTTTGTAATCTGTTGCATTTGTAATGGTCTGGCCATATGCTTCGTCACCAACAATGAAGCTACTATATACATCCCATTTATTGACAATGTTAACAACAGTGGCCAAACGAATTTCATAATGTTTATTCTCACTTCCATATAAACATTAAGAAATTGCGCAATAAGCAATTACCGTCACCAAGAATGGAAATCACTTGAAAATTGTTGATGGTAGAATTAATCAAATCTGAACCCGTTTCCACCCGTATTTTTTTATTGTTCATTTGTTGTTCAAACTTTCTCTGAGCATTTTTCGATTTCCTTCCAAGAACCATCATTATAATTGAAAACACAACTACTCACAAAAAATACGTTATTAAATCAGAAACTTAAGTAACTAACTTACGCTAACTTCACTTTTTTCTTTATCTGTTAATATTTTACCATCAAAATTAAAAATATAGAGAAACAATTCTTTTTTTATTAGTAAGAAAATAGGTTTTATTTGTTATCCAGCTAAATATTTCTGTGAGAAGCACGATTTATTTTGTTATGTGTATGGGTGTGATTAATCCATCATAATTTAGAAATGTTATAATGATGTTTATAGTTTTGGTCGAAATTACAGTTTTGGTAGGAATGGTAGGTTTGGTAGCAATCGTAAGTAACTTTGCTACCAAAACTACAATACATATATGTATGCCAAGAATACCATTTCTACCAAAACTACTATTCCTACCGAAAATACTATTACTATCAAAACTACTATTCGTACTAACACTATCATATCTACAATTTTTTCAAAATTTCCATTTCTACCAAAGACGCTGGTGCTAAAGGCGTAAAACTACTATTCTTACCAAAGCTACAATTTCTACCATAACGACCACCTGTAATAATATAATTATGTGACAATAGTACTATGAACCGCTGTAATATGTTCCACATAAAAAAAAATTAGGATGCCCGAAGAAAGTCCGTAATTTAAAAACACAAAAATTTTTCCTGACATAAAACGTAAGGAAAATTCCTCAAGATCAGAGATCAGTTCACCCAACATTAAGGTTTAACTGGTAACATTCGGGGAATATTACCTGCCATCAGCGATAATTCACTATAGTGATAATTTGACCAACATCGGGTATAATTTTACACACCACTACACTCACACCCGTATGAAAGTAAGGCAAGGTCACCTTAAGAAGGCTTAACGTTTTTTTCTGGCAGTTACCGCACGGAACTTATTAGATGCCATAAAAATATTTTTGAATTTAGAACCGTCCATGTAGAGAGAAAGCAATGGAATCTTAAGAAATTTATAGGAAAATATTTAAGAATAAGTTCAATGTCCACACCTATCTTCCTTCAAACTTACCCAATTTAAATGAGCATACCATCAAATGAAAGAGCTCTTTTCAGCGCGTGTTTTAGGCCTATAACAAAACACCTACCTCAATGAGAACCAGATATATAGAAGCAGAAAGTCATTGACTACGGCTACGAAAACGTAAAAAATGTATGGGAGAAAACTGTTTTTGCATATAAATTGATGAATGTGCAAGTTAGGTAATTTCTAATGGTTGATGACAAATCTACGCAGCGAGAGCTTTCATTTAAAAAAAAAAATCATGCGAATCGGTTGCGTAGAACGGGCTGGCCGACTCGTATTATAAAACACAAATTCTTTTAATATATAGATTATAGCTGTGACGTAGCGTGGATGTTACGGCGTATCAGATGTTGTAGTACCTACTCTTATACAGCCGGGCCCAATATTTGAACTATCCATGGATTTGGCTACTAAAGATACATATTTGACATAAGCTGCAAACAAAATAAGTCAAACATGGATCAATGGTCGCGGGTTCGATTCCCGCTCAAGCCAAACATTTGTGTGCATTATTCTATGTAATAATATGTATGTATTTACAAAAAAAAGTATATAAGTATGTTTATCCATTATCTAGTACCCATAGTACAAGCTCTGCTTAGTTTGGGACTAGATGGTGATGTGAGTGTGTGGTTGAATATATTTTTATTATTAAATATTAGGACCGGCCGATAGCAAACTATGCTAACCATGCAGCCCCTGCTTTTTCACAAAAATCTGCGATTTTTACGGCATTCAATATTAATTGTAGAATCATTATGCTCATGAAATTAGTTCCAACCATAGTTTTATTGTAATTTAACGATAACTTGTTTGTAAAAATAGTCATTAAGATAAAACGATTTATGAAATATACTGTATAAACAACATGCCTTTTTAAGTAAAAGCCTATAACACAAATATTATGAGCCTATATTAGCTTAGCTATGTAGAGATGTCTGTAGAGAACAATTGAATCTGAAGTGCGTAGATAATCAATAGGGAAATACCGGCAACGTTGCAACTGTATATACATGACATGTGGCATATGAACCTACGTAGGTAACCTAATTGAATAGGATAGGATATCCCAGGTAACTACAACCCAAGGCATATTCAAGAGATCCAAGAGATAGCGGCGATGGCCTACAGGTGTACGTAACAGACTACCGAGACGATGGTCTCGGGTTCAATCCCCAGGTACCCCGGGCCCACACCTTTGACTTTTTTAAGTTATGTGTGTATTAAAAATGTTAATTATCGCTCCCTTAATAAAGTGCCTGGTAGATGGAAATATGCTCGCGCTCTATTACAACCGAAACATAACTGGCGACGTGTGGGTGTGTAATACACCTCTGCCTACCCCTTCGGGGATAAAAGGCGCGAAGTGATGTTATGTTATGCTCACTACTCTTAACAGCCTTTATATAATAAATACGATATCGCACAAAACATATAGTTGAGTGGAAGCAAGTTGAGTAATATCGTCGCATTCCTTCTCTACTTATACTTTCTGAGAGCATACTACCATCATTAATTTTACTCGGAATGCTTTAGTAAGTATACAACAACATAGTACATCGCTGTCTGTTAGAATGACCTAACAACCTCATAATCATATATTTAGTTCTGGATTTAAGTTTCATTTTAATAAAGATAGTTGACAACTTTGATCGATCAATATAGTATAATTAAAATATTCTTTCAATTTATTAATTTCATCGACTCTCGCACACATTGAATCAGTTGCACTCGATATTATATTACAGTCTCTTTAAAAGTCAAAGGCAAAATGATTTATTCACTTTGATTTCAATTAAATATTCTTTCAATTGATTTCATTGACTCTTGGATCCATTAGATCAGTTTCACGGCATATTATATTACTTTCTTTTATGAGGTAAAAGTCAAAGACAAAATTATTTATTCACTTTGATCCCAATGTAACGCTTAGGCACGTCATATTTACAAATTAAAAATTCTTCATTGACATTTATTGCTACATAACTATAATATTAAAATGTTATATATTTGACAAAATAAATACCTACATCAAAAGTAAAACATTACACAAAATATCCAAAAAATTGTAATTATTGGTATCAAAGGAGAAAAATATATATGTATTTGGTATGAGCCTTTTTCTACTACATGTCTATAAAACCACGCTTACAACGATATTTAGAGCCGCAGGCATCTTCTGTTATAATAAAAAGAACGCTAATTTTATTCAAGAATGTTATTCTTTTATGTAACGCAAAGACGTAGATTTTTCCGCGTTCCGATCGAGTACCATATTAAAAAATGGAGTACCCTTCAACCCAATATACTGGTGAACTCAATTTAGCCCCCGGCTTCACTCGGACGGAATTCAATATGAGCATTTCTTTGGCACGACACCATATAACGTTACATAACGCGGTTTAAAATTCTTCCTTAGATATGATCGCATGCGTATCGCATTGGTTAATATGATTACGAGAAGTAATCATATTAACCACTGCGATACATATACTATACTGTAATCCTTAAAAATACCTGTATTAAAATATAATATATTAATATGGACGGACAGTAGTATAATGAATAAATGTCGTGTAGATGTCCCAATCCAATTATCCTAAAACAATTTATTTTCGCAAGTACGATATTATGAAGTATTATAACATATTATTTAGATTCTTCTAAAAAATCCTAAATTAAGATCCTATCGATTCCCAACAACCATAACCAACGTATTTATGTGGATGAACGGATGAACGTGTTTTACCCTTTCCAGAAAAAAGTTAGTACTAATCGGAATTTGAGGTGTAGAAGAATAAAGTGTAGTGTTCCTCCAACTACAGGGAAGATCCTCTGACCAAACTAAGCGATAAGCATTGTATATAACGGCGCCCGTGATTTTAATTAGATTCTTGTTATGTTAGACGAGCTAGTTTTGTTTAACTTGATGGTTTGGAGCGGTCAATACCATGTCAATACTGAATGGAGTGTGGGTGTCAATGTGAATTGTCATTCAATAAAAATGGAGCATCGTTTTGTGAACACGCACAAACCCATTTGCTCCAATCTTATTTAATTATATTATTAAATTTAGCATATCATTATATTTATTTGATATCTTGCTTCGAATACTTAATTTGAATCGAGCGTCCATTAAGTCGGAATCATATTCACAATTTGGGAAACCGCTAGACGATCCGACATAATTATATATTATCATATGTGAGAATTCTCCTTACGCGATTTAGGATTTTAATTATGTCGTGTCCGTTAGATGTCGCCGCGTTGATTGTCATAGCCGTCGTTCGACAGATGGCCTCAGTTGTATGTAGCTACCGCTGCAGATTAAACTTTGCATAATACAGATGAAACTTAGGGTGACATTTTTTTTATAACAGACACCCATGCGGATGAAACTGTCGCCGAGGATCAGTTCATATTTATTTTTGAGTCAATCCTACACTGCTTAAAACATTTCGGGCGATTTAACAGATATTTAAACAACGGACAAAAATAACAAACAGAACTCGAAATAACAATTTTATTTATGGTCCATGTGAGGCATGATCTCACAACTCTCAACGACATGTTGCACTACGAAGCCACCGCTGTAACTACTATTACATTATCCATGCTATATTATGGTATAATAGAGAAAAGGGTTTAAAATGAGCCTTACTTCTTTACCATGGTTTCGAACACACGGGTGTTCGAAAGCCACGAACCAGCCTATACACTTCATGATCACCCATTGGCGCAAACTAACATTGTCTCAGAAAAACGTTATTTCCTAAGGCCAATCGCTCTCTGAGTTAATAAAATAACCAATAACCACAACCACATAGAGCAAGTGATTTGGCAATATCTTGCTTCAGAAACAAGACTTCCTTTTGGCTACTGAATCAGATGATTTTGAACTAATTAGTAAACCTAACTAAATCATTGTAACTTATCAAATCGATCCACAATCTATGGAAGTGGGAATAGAGAAACTGTCCGATACTCGGTGCGATTGCGGTGGCCCCGATTAAACCACATACGTGTAGTGCATAGAGGATGACCAAATGAATAGTACTAGAAATGCGATTTATGAAGCCACAAATTATAGACATACATAACATAACTTCACGCCTTTGTTCCCGAAGGGAAAAAGGAGAGGAGGCATACGTGTATTATGCACCCACACTTTGCTAGTTATCTGAGCAGCCAGCCTCACATCAGAGGATTTTGCTATTATCAACTATTTTATACTGAAATAATTGGAGTGGTCAATTCGAGGTTTCGTGGTGGGTTCCTCTTTATTTCCATTGGCCACAAATTGGTCTAAAACAAAAATGTCGTCAGATGTCGAGGAGCAAAGATATTGGTATATTTTAATAATTATTATCTTTGCTTATTATCGCTTGTAAAACTTTGATGGATAACATCGGGACAGGCTGCATAATATTCAAAATAATTTCTGAAAACACCTGAAACCTGCTAACTCACTGACTAGCGTGGTGAATTATGGCCTTACCCCTTCTCATAGTGAGAAGAGGTCTGTGCTCAATAGTGGGACAGTTTATATGGAGGCCTGATGATGATGATTATTTCTTTGCACAGTGAAAAGAAGTGCAGTTGGCTCGACAAAACTAATGTAATAACAGCTAAAAATTGAGCTAAGTTTTGGAATCATTCGAAAATATCCACGAAAACAATACTATAATACAACTACGCTCAATATGGCTCATTCGCCACTATCAACAACCATACTAAACATAAAACTATTAAAAAGCAGTAGTATACAAGAGATCTACGTTTTATAACTTAGCTTTATTTTCCAGCAATTTCTCGTTATTATTCCCAGGTGTAATGGCGGGTTTCTAGTTTAACCAAAGAGAAAAACAATGTTCAAAAAGTTTATAGAGAAATGATTTTGCATCAAGTGTTTTAAAAATACTTTCAACGATATTTATATTGGCATCGTTGAAGTATTCTTAAACTTCGGACTAAGTATAGCAATAGCCGATTTCATACTTTCGCGATTAAAATTAACTTATTTAAGGTCATGTCCATGACTGGTATACAACGGTCGAAACGTCGGAAATACATAGCAATTTATATCTAGAGGACGCCAGCAGCTACGCCTGCATATTTTTTTAATTTACCCGTTTTGGCCGCTCCCGTGGGAATTTCGGGAAATCCCTTATTAGTGCACCCCTACGGTCCCCAAGGAACATACATGCCAAATTTCAGCTTCCTGCGCTCAATAGTTTAGGCTGTAGCGTGTCTGTCAGTCAGTCAGTAACGCAAGGATTTTATATATTAATATTAAGATAAGGTAATTTTACGCTACTAAGACCCGTTATATAATGTTATATAAGTATGTCATTGCAGTTTTATATTGATATCATTCACCGTTACTATTTTACTGAGTACAATTGTACCTTTTTCAGATTAATTGAATATCCCCGAAGAATAGACGTCAATAGTAAGTTTAGTAAGTACTTACTACTACTAGATCGAAAATCTTAAATCAAAGTTAATCTGAATTGAACGATTATAAGAGACATCCTAAAGAGCCACACAGCATCTCGAAGTTTATCCGTTACACAAAAAGCAGCTCTGTCGTGTGTAGTTGGTAATAAACGTGACAATTGTCTAAAGAGTCTGGAAAAGATAAAAATATGAGATTATCTCAGATGTAATGGTGCTCACCTTGTATCGGTGAACAGTCTCAAACTTCTTAAGCACGTACCTGAAATCAAAGAAAAGCAATAATGTGATATTTGTTGTACAAGATACCTAACTAAATTATGAACATTATTGATAAACCCAGAGCGATGGAAATATGTTATTTTTATCATTTTATTATTTTATAACAATTTCCTGTATTTTATAAAGGCGAGCCTTGAAACTGGTTATTTTATTTAGAAATATTAAGAAATTTTGACTCACAGTTTACTATTAATATTAAAAAAAGCCAGAAAAACTGCTCCAGGCATAACTTAAATTAAACTGTATTCGTAAAATACAGTTTAATTTAAGTTATTTCAATGAAAATAGTTTAGTAATTTTGAATCATTCAATTGTGTCCTATTTCTGTTTTCATGAAATGCACAAACGCCACGAAATATAAAAACTTAACCTATAATTTACGAATCAGAATAAAAGTAAAATTCTTAGCGTAAGGAATCGTATAAAGATCTCTGGGGTAAAAATGGCTCAGGCAACTATTCGACGTTTTCTGTCAAGCCAAACATGAAATTAATACCACTTTCCAACTTTCTTTTATTCAGATAGATGCAAATTAATTTCTAGAGTAGCAGGAATCGGGGCACTATTTCCTTATAATTAAAAGGATTGAATTGAATCAAGATTTCAACTTAATTACCACTCTGCGACTTTGCATATAGATGCTGACGGACTTTTGACTGTCCAGTTGTGTTTGCAAGCACTGAGTTTACTTTGGAAGCACTTTCTTGATTTGTTTGAAAATAGAGTTGGGACGTGAGACGGTGGGGGCATAAAAGGATGTCGTTGAAGGAAGGAAGGAATTTTGGGATGTGTTTGATGTTTTGGAATGATACACATGAAATTTTACCATATTAAGGGATGACGTTGAGGGGAGACGAGCAAGTTTAAATTCCATGATTTAATGCCATGCTTTCATGTTATCGTTTTGAAGTTGTATGTATTTGATATGTTTTGAAAACGGCAAATTTGCACTCAAATTGCTCGAATATTCTATGCCATTGGTGCTAGTTCTTGTTTCACGAAAAAAATCGTTAGGTTATATTATATATAAAAAAGTATATATGTATGTTTATCCATTATCTAGTACCCATAGTACAAGCTCTGCTTAGTTTGGGACTAGATGGTGTTGTGTGAATGTGGTAGAATATTATATATAACCTAACGATTTTTTTGGTTATATCATAAACTCTAACCCAGGGATAGCCACACAATTATACAAAAACTAAAGTTAAGAATATGCAAGTAAAAGTATTTTGGTTTCAAGTAACTAAGTATTAGAACTTAGTATTAATATACATTAAAGATGGTTTTCTACAGCTGTCTTTTGAGCAAAATGCAAATCGCATATTTTCTTTCGTAAATAGATATGTCATCATCATCATCAGCCCATTACAGTCCACTGCTGGACTAGGCCTCTCCTTTAAAAGGAGGAATTGGCCTACTATACCACGCTGGCCAAACGGGTTGGTATAGGGTTTGTTTTAAGTTTTCCTTCTCTTACAGTGCTGTTCTCTGCATAGTATGGTCGCTCTGTCGGCTCTTACGACACCCATGGGATGATATGGGGTGGTGACATTGCGTATTCTTAATCCGTCACCACACGGACAAAATAGATATGTATTTTTTTTCCAATACATAAATAGATATGTATTAGAACCTAAAACGTTAAAATACAAAAAAAATATCAGATTACAATCACGATTCGAAAGAGCAGGTAAATATTTTTCACCAAAATAATTATTCGAACATTTGACAATGCACATCAGGGTGTGCCTAGAATACAACCCTATTCCAGACTCCGGTTTGTGTGGTTAAGCAAATTAGTATAAATATCTGAGAGTTTCGGTGTTCATAGTATCGCTTTCAAGGCGGCTTTGAGATCAAACTTGGTCGAGATACTGTGACGACATGGATGCACTCTGTTTGTGCAAGCACTTTGATGGCAACTGACGTATTGATGCTGTTTAATTAAGATAATAATTTACTAGCTATAGAAACGATGTGATGTGTTGCAGATAATGTATGAAATAAGATGAGGCTGTAAAGCGCAGTATTTAGTTGAAGTGGCCTAAAGCTTACCCACAGCAGGTAATACTTTAGTTATTCAACATATAATGTTATTTCGAGTCTAGATATTCTTTGTGGCCATTGCAATGTTTTATAAAATCCTTGAAGATACATTTTTCCTAGCAGTTTTTTTTTTTGCTTTCATTTCCTTTAATAACCGCTTATCGAAAGCATTAGCAGAGTACCTGGTTTTGACTCAATGTGCGTAACTCTAACTTGATTTAATTTATTTTTTTGTTTTATGTTGGACATAAATTATTCTTCGTGACGGTTCCAAGAACGTATAGCAGACATGAGACATCATAACTTTACACATTGAGTGCACTACTTTTAGTTTTATGTTCTGTGAGAGCATGACTTGCGCGTAATGAAGGTATAAAATATGATGAGCCTCTATTTCAAATGGACCATCTTGTTAGTTAGCGCTAGTAGTATTTTTACAATAGAAATTATGATCTTTTCTAGATTTATATGGATGAATTTTCTAGTTCTTCTTTTCGATTTTGTTAATGTAAATATAAGAAGATTTCACTTAGTAATTACTCATGGAAATACACACATCAAAAAAGTCTAAGCAACACATACAAATTTCAATTTTACAATGTGTTTTCGTATTAAATCCTTAGTATTTACGTATTTATATTATTTTTAATGCTTTTTTGATATTAAACAACAATTAGTTTCATTTTTTTTAACAATCTTAATTAACAATAATTACGAGTAAGTACTGTATGTCCGTAGTACAAAGTAAGGTGCCTAATCAACTAAACTTAAACTAAAATTAAATGGTTGTACAAAAATTGCATAATTTAATACAAGGTGTGGCCTCCTCTGTTATTGAGAACTTGCTGGCACCGATTATTCATAGAATCAATGTGATTGTTAATGTTATCCTGCGGCAATCGCTCCCAATGAAATTTTAGTAAGTCCATCAGTTGTTGGGTTGTTGTCACTCCATCCAAGTCCTTTAAAACACGTCTCTGGAGCATGTCCCATGCATGCTTGATAGGGTTGAGGTCTGGTGATTGTGCAAGCCAAGGCAATACCAGGATGTTTTCCCTTGCCAAGTACTCCCGTGTGTGCAAAACTTTATGCGAATGCGCATTGTCATGCATCAACATAAAATCGGAGCCAAGCGTTTGTGCGAATGTACGGACATAAGGCCTTAGAACATCCTCAACGTAATTTACAGCATTCATGTTACCATTTTACACAAACGAGCTCAGTTCGTCTGTTCTTCATAATACCCGCCCATACCATAACTGTTGAGCCGTTGTATAGATGCACTTCCTGAACACACCTCAGTCTTACAGTATTTCCAGGACGACGGTGCCTTCTTACCCTTCTAGTATCAGGCTTGAACCCAAATCGAGACTAATCGCAAAATAAAATTTTATCCCATTGTTCCCGGGTCCATGTAATGTGTTCCCTACACCATTCATTTCGACGAGCGCGATTCCCGTGACGTATCGGTGGGCCTAATTGGCCGTTGCACTCGTAGGCCATACTCATGCAGTCGATTTCGCACAGTTTGGTAGCTAACAACAACACCACTTGAATATTGTAGCCCTAAACCTATCTCTCGGGCGGTTAACATCGGCTGGGGTCTTGCTGTCAGTTGTATGTATCGATCTTGCCGTGTGGTTGTACACCTACCTCGACCTGGGTGCTGCTCAGCAGGATCTCCCGTGTTAATGTAACACTGATGAAGACGGTAAATAACGCTTCTGTTGATACCAAAATATAGGTCGGTTCACGAAAGTTGACCAAAAATGGCGGCCGTCGCGCATATGTACATTCGTGCACCAATGAGGTGGCTCCATTCTTGACGCATTTAGGGAATGCGCCAAGAACGCAGCCACGCCATTGGCATTCCAGCCGCGCCTCACCCCGCACCTCCACGGGGACCTAAAAAATGATTTCTGCGTAGTGGTCATCTTTCGTGAACCGAACTATACCTGTGATTGACTTCTTCCCGCTTGCAACATCCCTACAGCTCTTTGCATTTCATCTGCGTTCAAATGACGTCGCTCCATGACGTAAAAAACGTCTCAAAACCCAAATTTGTTCAAAACATTTTCAAATTATTGTTTAAATCATAAAATTGATACAGAATACAAAATTTTAATAAGCAAATAAAACGCTATAAAATACGAACAAATGCATTCGCTTTTGAATTTGTGAAAAAAAAAAACAAATATGACACTCGAATTTTTTTCACAACCAACCAGTTTGTCCTCTAGATCAAAAAAGTTTACATAGGTATTACCTACTTGGTAAGAAATGATAATTAAAATAATTGATTAATAATTTGAAATAGTATGTGTTGCTTAGACTTTTTTGATGTGTGTATATTGCCTTGCACGACGTACAAAGTCATTTCATTTTATGAGCTTCCGAGCTCCCTATAAATTGCAAGTCCATCTTACAGTCCTTCATCCAGTTGGATACAGACCACCATGGTACTCACATGTAATTTTTTTCTAGCGCTATAGCACCAAAAAATACATATAACCAGACCCTTTGCCGCATTTTAAAACAGTAGCTAAGCTATTAAGTGTCCGAAATAAGAAGAATTTAAATTAAAAGGTACCTAAAGAGCATCTTTCAGCTCTTTACAAAACTAAAAAGGCGTAAAAAGCCAGCGTCAATTATAACAGTGTTATTTCTTAGCAACTTTTGTCGCATTACGTTAAGTCTAACAACGTTATTTTGCTACAAACATTTTTAGTACTCATTTCTTTGGTCATTATTTGCAAGCTAAGAGAGAAAAAAATTACTGTTTTGAAAATTGTAAATGCAGTAGTCTACTTAAGTGAAATTGTTGATTTTTTTCAGAAGTGGTTTTTATCGCAAACTAGAAACACTAACAGTTGTTTTCATGGGGAAACTCGTGCTAAGTTTTTACTTATCTTAATATATATGATTCTTTTGATTAGACAGACAGGTTTCCTCACAATGTTTTTCCTTCACTGTTTAGCATGCGGTAATTAACAATTTAATACACACATAACTTCTAAAAGTCATTGGTGGCGCCGTGGATTCGAACCCGAGACCCTCTGCGTAGCAGTCCTTCGGTCTCTCCACTAGGCTATCGCTGCAAGTAACAACAATATCAGTAACATATGTGCTGTTACTTCCGTTCGGTGACTGTGAGTGTTGGTAGCACCATCACTCTTTCCTTCTCTCTAATTTCTTCTTCCACAACTCCTTATCCGGCTCCTCCATCTATTCCCTTTTCCATCTCAAAGAATGGCAACGCATTTGTGTCTCCTCTGGTTTTGCATCCTTGGGCAGCAGTAATCACTTAACATCAGGCAATCCATCTACTCGTTTGTCTGTGAAGCCAGATACATTTACAGCATATTATAAGAATAAAAATATTATTATGTACATTTTCTTTCTTAATACTACCACTTATATTAGTAGAATAATTAGGACGCACGAGACCTTTGGGGATTCTAAACCAGCTAAGAATATGATACATCTTAGCGAAGTAAAACTATGTTTTCTTATAATGATGCTACAACTACGGGAGAAGTAGGTCAAAATAATTGAATACTGTGTAACGTACATACATATATTATAGATCTATGTTAAATATATTTCTTCGTGAATTACTTTTTTTTGGCTCTACATAAAAGCCTTGTAGAATATTGGTAGTATGGTATTTTGACTGAGTTATTTTTTTCTGTATCAATATGTGTGAATTCATTGTGCTGTGTGAAATTGGTTGAATATATATGTTATATTAATAATAATCAGATTTTGAAGTGTAGTGACTTTTGTTATTGATTGAACGTGTGGTTTATTCCAACTCTCTAAACTGTTTGATACCTGAAGACGACTTTTGCCATTAATTTAGTTTATAGGTTAGAAAATTCAACTAAGTAAGAAAATAAAATATTATAAGGATTCAAATGAAAGATTCAGGCATATTTTTAGTAAAACGCAGGTAAAAACGCAAAATTTTAATTTATACATACATAACCTAACCTAACTAAACATACATCATTCAAGTGAACGCAAAATACTATCTTGTAGATATAACTAGTCAGATACTGCAGAATATCAGATTTACCAAATTACTACAATATATACAATATTGTAGTAATTTGGAAAAGCTAATGTGCAATAACTGAGAAAACTATTTGAAGGGGATAATTTCAAAATTTGAAAAAAAAATCTTCTTAATGGTCAAAATCGCAATGAAATCGGCTGCTCAGTTGAGAGATAAGTGAAAAGGCAGACATACAGATTCGGAAATCGACTTTATTTTAAACTGCAACGTAATTATTGAATGGAATGTTACGGAGACAAATTGAAACATTTGTTTCAAATACGGGCTCTATCGGATAAAAAAGTATTTAAGCATTTGATATTTCAACTCCACATCAGAATTCACTCTTCATCGTAAAGATAAACATGGATAAGTTTAGTTTTCATTTCGTGGTTTTTGTTGCTGTTTTCTTCTCAGGTATTTTTATTTCCATTTTGTCTAATGTATGCAATATATAAATTAGCCACTTCATTGTTTTTTAAGTGGCAACAGAATTATCCAAGTCTGTTGTCATTTCGTTTACTTTATGCATATTATCTTTCGTATTATCTTAATATATAAAATCCTTGCGTTACTGACTGACTGACAGACACGCTACAGCCGAAACTATTGGGCGCAGGAAGCTGAAATTTGGCATGTATGTTCCTTGGGGACCGTAGGGGTGCACTAAGAAGGGATTTCCCGAAATTCCCACGGAATAGGCCAAAACGGGTAAATTTTAAAAAAATGCAGGCGTAGCTGCTGGCGTCCTCTAGTTATTCATATTATTATCTGTGTTACGATAGTGAATACATTTTTCACCTTACACTCATTACATGGTTGTCAAATGGCCGAGCCATATATTTTTCTCGCTCCAGGAATACTACTCTAATTCAGTTTTTTTGTGGGATTAAAACATTCATCTTTTTTCATAATCCTCTACATCTATTTTCACTGTTAAATTGTAGATGTTTGGTGTAGAACTTTTAAACGTTACAAAGAGAGCAGAATAGTGGGTGGTACGGAGGCTGATATTTTGGATTACCCTTGGCAAGTCTACATCAAGTCGTACAATGCGCAGGAGGTAACACCCGCTCACTATTGTGGGGGTGCTATCATCTCTGAGAAATTTGTGTTGACTACTGCCTATTGTATCGATGGGTAAGTATTTTCAATCTTTTCTTTTTCGTATGAGTGTAGCCAACTCTAGTTTTAGAGTTTATAGACTGTCCAAAGCCCTCTGATAGCGCCTCATAATTTTTGTTCTGAGACAATAAACCGGGACTGACAGCTTTACATGCCCATCAAAGCAAAGGAGCACCCGAGTGCTAAAGTTCTTCGGAGGAAAAGCAAATGCACAAAAATCGCTCATCCATCTTTTCAAGTGGTATTTAATTTTCTGAATATAATTGCTAATAACTGACTTGCCGGAAATGCCTGAAATGAAATGAGAGTAACTTTCAAGCTTATCTATATGACCAGACAATACATATTAGCAGCTGTTGCCCGCTTTCTGATTGCCAGTTTCAAAATTCTGATTTTGAAACAAACTTCACACTCATATTTTAACCTTTTATGGATGAAACAAAAATCTTGCTTAGTAGCCTAATAGGTTTCGTTGGGTTAATATTTAACACATTTCGTATTAAAGATCCAGAGATAGTGTCTAGATAAACACAAACGGGTTTACAACTCCTTTTTCCAAAAAAGAACGCATCATTCTAATGTTATCGTTATCAATTTTCAGCACCACTGTTAGTATGGTAAAGGTTGGTGTTTCGATAAAAAATGGCAGAGGCACAACATACGAATCGGATGAGCAATTCGTCCATCCCAGTTATAACCCCGATACGCGTGATTACGACATTGGTATGATAGAAATATTGTACATACAATTCGAAAGATAACGTGCAGTCCATCGATCTGGTTAGCAAAGGCGAAGATCCGGAACCTGGCGAAATGATGATTATTACTGGGTATGGTTATACTGAGGTAAGTAAAATATTTATTTTGTAACCATCTTCACTTGGAGTGGCTTGATAGATCATGATTATGTCATCATCTTTGTAAGATCATATGCGTTTGCTGTTTGGAATCCAAAACTAGTTCTGGATCTCTAGTTGAGCAATTTTAACCCTATTTATCCATTTATAAGCGAGAGGAGACCTGTAATTGGCTAAATGTCACATATTTTACATAGTTATTTAATTTCTATATGCTGTTGGTCTTCCTAAGATTAAATAAATAAATGAATTAACTTTTCAAAGCTCAATTCTGTCTGATCTCCAACTACCACATCATGGGACAACTTTATGTATATAGTTTACACCAGACTTTACGTATTTTCTGAGCCACGAAGTAATGTGAATTCTTTCGGTGATCACTTATTAGCAAGAACCTATAGCCGACCGCCTCTGAGTAGACCGTCGGTATTTTTAGAAGCGTTTGAATGCGGGTGACGGGAAACCAATTTTGAAATGGTTATGAAGTAACAATCAAAACTAATGATAAGATTTCACGCAAATATTATAACTTTTTAGGAAGATGGGCCTGAAACCACACATCTACACGTGGCTGAAGTGCCTGTTGTCAGTAGAAAGGACTGCAAACGTGCTCTTGCAAAGAAGATAACAGATAGAATGTTCTGCGCTGGATACGAAGAAGGCGGCGTGGACGCTTGTACTGCTTACAGTACAAGAAATCAAATGTATTGGTATGTAATACTTATATTACATACCAATACATTTGATTTCAGATTTGTTTTAAAAATGATTGCACTGAATTTGAGTGCTAGGAAATAGATTCAGAGCAGACGTCGTAGTAGGTAGGCCTCCCGCAAGATGGACTGAGGGTCTTGTAGAGATTTCGGGCAGCGGATGGATGGTGGCTCAGGTTCGGTCTATGTGGAGAGTCTTGAGGGAGGCCTATGTCCAGCAGTGGACGTTTTTCGGCTGATATGATGAAATAATTTGGGCCGTCAGCAAGGCCATCATTGAATTTCGGATTATACAGCTCATAAGGTTAGTAGTGCAACGGTTTTATTAAGTTACATGTATTATCTTGAGATTATTGAAAACCATAGGATCATCACACTAAACGGTCAACTTCATCGGTACTTTATGAGTATTCCACCTATGCACAAAAAGCGACTGATTCTTAAGGCCTCCCTCACATTGGTCATGAGCGTTCCTCGAGCGTACGCTCGGCGTCCGTTAGGCGTGGTGCGCCCGGTGTTCAGTTTGCACTACAGAGTGAACGCCCAGCGCACGCTGGGCGTACGCTCGAGCAACGCTGACGCTCAATATGAGGTCGGCCTAGCTCCCTCTGGGAGCTATCTGCTTTATTTTATTTTATTTTATTTATTTTGGAAAACAAACAGTGTCTAAAACTAATATAAAATCTTTAAGACTAACTAATAACCATTTAAATGTTTTCACTTATGCATATTTAGAGATTGCACAACAAAAAAAAAATTAAAACACTAATTAACTTGATAGTGGAACTGAGAAGAACAAAAACACATTGAAGTTAAAATCCAAGAAAAAACTAAATAAAACAAAAACACAGTTAGAGAACCGATTGAAACCATTGAGTTGACAATAGTTTGTTAAAAGTGACCGGATTGGAATTAAATAGATCTAGTTCGGAGTAGGCAACCAGTGTGTTTAATAAATTAGCTGATCTTACAAAAAATGAGAAATCTCTATAATTAGTGGTACCGTGTGCGACATGAAGAAGAATGGGTATCCTAACTGATCTGCTTGGAATTTTAAGTTGTAGCGATGAAAGTAGATAGGGTGAGTCTATTTTCGATTGAGCAATTTTGACTAAATAAGTGATGTCCGCTATTTTTCTCCTTTCGTGAAGTGGAATAAGATGATGTCGCTTACAACGCTCCTCGTAGCTATTGTCGTATTTCCTACATTTGAATTGAAGAAACCAGGTAAATTTTCGCTGTAAGGATTCCAGTCTGCCTATGTAAACATCGTACTGTGGATTCCAGACTTGAGAGCAATATTCAAGGACACTACGTACATAAGAACAATAAAGAATTTTGACAACTTTTAGATTTGAGAACTGAGAACAAGATCTCAAAACAAAACCTAAGTTTTTATTAGCTTTACTGGCGATATAATCTACGTGCTTCTCATAGGTCAGTTTAGAGTCATGATATACGCCTAAATCACGTATTTCATTAACTCGGCTAAGTACATGCCCTTTTAAGGTATAATTAAATTCTTTGTATTATGGTTTACGGGTAAAAGTTATTGAGAAGCATTTAGACGTGTTTATTTCCAGATTATTTATGCGACAGTAATGCTCGAGTCTAGAAAGGTCTTGTTGCAGCAGGAGCGAGTCGTCAATACTTTTAATTTGTTTAAACACCTTCATGTCATCTGCATAGAGCAGAAATTGTGAGTGTATAAAACAAGAGTGAATGTCGTTAATGAACAAATTAAACAATAAAGGCCCGATCAATGAGCCCTGAGGAACACCAGAAGGGATAATATTCCAGTTAGACATCGCACCGTTGACTACTACCGCCTGGGATCTGTTCCTAATAAAAGAGGTGAACCATCTGAATAAGCTACCGTGTATACCCGCACGTAGCAACTTTTGGAGAAGGATTTCATGGTCGATTCTGTCAAAAGCCTTGCTGTAATCCGTGAATATGGCGTCTACCTGTCCACCCGCAACCATTCTAGACGTGACAAAATCGATAAATATTAAAAGGTTGCTTGTCGTAGATTTGTTCCTTACAAATCCGTGTTGTTCAGGAATTATGGTGCTCGACAGTGTCTTGTAGACCTGATTATAAACAATCCGTTCCAGTACTTGTGCGAAGATACAAAGCTTCGAGATAGGCCTGTAATTGGATACGTCGGTCGTGTTACCGCTTTTATGTATAGGGGTGATAAAAGCAGACTTCCAAATTCTCGGTAATGTGCTTTCAGAAATAGAGCGCTTAAACAAAATGGTAAGAGGTTTGGTTAATTCATCAGCGCAGTTCACAATCAGCCTCGGTGCTATTTGGTCCGGCCCAGCCCCTTTGGTAAGATCCAGTGACTTGCCTAGAGTGACAGGACATATTTCTATTTCGTCTATCGATTGAGCACAATGTGGATACTCATGGTTGCCGTTAAATACAGGAGTGTGACCCTTAGGTGGTGTAAGAAATGTAGACTGGAAGTAATTTGCGAAAAGATTACATATATCCACATTTGGTTCGGCCGATGTGGTACAGTATCTCATAGTAGAAGGAAGAGTGTTACCACGTTTTTGTTCGATTTAATGAAGCTCCAAAAAAGCTTAGGATTCTGAGTTATAGAATTTTCTATATTTTTTATGTATGTGCGATAGCATTCCTCCTCCACTCACTTAGCCCTTTTTCGCAGAAAACTAAAGGTGGCATAGTCGGCTGCGTTACCGTAAGTATGGTATTTCTTTAGATACTTGTATTTTTCTGTAAGAATCCTTCTAAGACTTTTATTGTACCACGGGGGGCATGTAGCGGGCTTAATAAGTTTATGGGGTATGAATTTATTTCTTAGGTCATATAGAGAATTGTAGAAACAGTCGACAGCCTCCTCCAAAGTCTTGTTATTTAAACAGTCCGCCCATAATATATCATTTAAACTCGCATTTAATGCATCATAATCGCCATGTTCATAAAAGTATTTTATTCGGGGGTAATAGTATTACATGATTTGACTTTGATACATGTTAAAGTTATACTAAGGGCTTTATGGTGAACATCTTCGGGCACTAGTGGACTATGGCAGACACATACATTTAATTCGGTGTTACATAGCACCAAATCCAATAGCCTAATGTTTAAATTACGACACAGATTAAATTGATTCAAATTGCACTCAAAAATAGTATCAAAAAAGTACACCTGAGCCGCACCTGAAACTCCCGTAGGCTCGAGACAGCCACCCCTACAAATCCAGTCGACATTACCCATATTAAAATCGCCCATTATTATAAAAATATCATTGGGGTATAAATTAACTATAGTTGATAGCTTATTTGTAAAATTACTGAGCTGAGCATTAAATACATTGCCGTGTTTTTCCGCGCATAGATACAGCGAACAGAGGTGTATTTTTTGTGACAAGCAGCGGGTGTTATTGTGGGTAATTGTTACCCAAATATCTTCCGCTGAGGAACTCCATCCCGGTTTATGTACTGACGGGAGCTCACGTCGCACCGCTAGGAGAACACCGCCTCCATACTTTTCACCGGTATCTAAATAATTTCTGTCGCGGCGCCAAACTACGTACTTCTCATCAAAAAGCTCACTATCGCTTATACCGTCAAGCAGCCAAGTCTCCGTCAATGAGATCACTTCGTACGAATTCATAAGCAAGTTGCGTTTAAAAAGGTGTGTCTTAGTACGTAGCCCTCGCGTATTCTGGTAGTATAGATTAAAGTAAGTCATCATTGAGTTTTATAAGCTTTATCCAACTGTTTAAAGGTAGTCTATAATAGTATAAAAAGCGCGATAAGCTAAAATCCACCATAGCACGAAACACAAAGCATGACTGGCGTCCAAGAGCAATATTATATAAGCTAAAACAGTGAAGAATAAAACGACAGCGAAGTAATAGGACGTGAGTGTTGAATGATTTAAAGAAGTTAATAACACAACTAAACATTAATGTATGATACGGGTCCTTCAAATACACTAGAAATATTGATAATATAATACAGTAATTAAAATTGATTAACACGGCACTATAAATTAAATCATTACCGTTCATTTTTATGTAGATAAACAAAAATAGGGTATACTTAAAAGCGTAACGTATAAGAAGCAACACAAATGAAACACACGAGTAATAATATAATGATGGTCCGCCTAGAGCACAAGCGAAAGTGTACAGCGCGCTGTAGCTAAAGTTCGCGCAAAAGAGCGATAATAGTATAATGAGACAGCTTACCTGTTTACGCCAGTTGACCGGTTTTTTATGATTCTTGCGCGGGTACGATAAACAAAAGACTCGACGGTTGACAATGGTTCTCAAACTGTTTACAAAGTGGTGTTCAAAATATTTATTTGATATGTTAAAAAATGAACTTATATATATAACTAAGACGTAATTTTGCTCAAATCTTTTTCGGCCTTTATAAAAAATGTTGGTGTGGTGTCCGATTTTTTAACCATAATTTTACAATGCTTGACCCAGACATACTGAAAGCTGTTTTCTTTGGCTAGGTGTTTTGCTTTGCTCAGCAGTATTTTGTTTGCCGATGTTAGGTGGTCATTGACGTAGAAATTCGTAGTCGATGAAAAGCCTAAGTGAGATATATTGAGATGTTTAAATTTACGAGTAGTAGCCATAAAATCTTCCTTTATGTAGCGACAGTTAAAAGCGACTACTATTGGTTTATGCGCATTAGGAACTCTGGTGGGTATACGCGCTATATAATTTATGTCCCTTTTGGTCACGGTCTGTTCAGACAGCGTCGCAATCTTCTCCACGATATCATAGAGATTTTCATTCTTCTTCTCGGGGATACCGCGAATCTCTACGTTGCTCGCTCTGGACCATTGATCTCTTACATGCATTTCTTGAGTGAGTTTTTCGATCTCCGAACACAGTATAGGTACTTCATTCGCGACCTTCTCGACGACCGTGATTCTAGTTTCTATATTTTTTACTTTTTCTGAGAAACTGGTGATGAGGTGATGCGCCATGTCCACAGAGTCCTTTTGGGAGGTCAGTTCTTCTTTTATGGCCTTTACATCTGCAAGGAGTGTTGGGAAAGATGTAAGCTGCGAGACAATTTTGCTAATTTCGTCCTGCATCTTGTCCAGCTGAGAAGGTTGAGGGAAAATAGTCATTGGAGTAGGAGATGGACTAGATTTGCATTTCAGACATCGCCAGTTGTTCTTCCTGTCTCCAAGTTTTCGGTATCCAGCCTCAGTAACATCCGAACACTGATAGTCATAGTAGCACTTGCAAACACTGCAAATTGGGCCCTCCGTGTGTTGTGTTCCGCAGCTAGCACAGATGAACATTGTGAAAAAGTTTGAGATACACTGGTATACGATTAACGATTAAGCGTGTGTGCACAAGTAAAGCCGAGCGGTGACTGTTTAGTTCCTATCACATTTATATGTAGGTATCCCTTACTTTAAAAAAAAAGTTGGACTGCTCGGTTGGCGTGCTGGTTTAAGTGACCGCCCCGTGACTACGCCGAGTGTTGTGAGTTCGATTCGCACACGAGACAACACTTTCTTTGATCCATACATTGTTTGCCCGTGCTCCTTATTTGTAAATAGATGACGCGTAAGACGCCAACATTCCACGTAATATAAAATATTCCCCCATCATTAAAGGTAAAAGCGAAGTTTCTAATAGTGATAATAGTCATCATAATATCCTTAGCTGACTGACCATAATGACCTTTCACTAATATAGTTAGATGGATATAAAGGAGGATACCATATCAGAATGAAAACATATCGACTGCCTTCATGGTCCAGTGGATAGCGCATGCGTCTGCTGAACTGGAAGCTCGATTCCCGGGTCGCGCAAAAGTGTTACTGCTTTTTTCCGAATTCTCAGTAGCAGCATGATGTCTATAGGCTCGCCCCTAAGTATACAATCTAAGGCTCGCCCCTATCACATGGGACCTATAAATTCATAACATGGCTAAGTTTAGGTGTAATATTAACCTACCCCAACGTGATACAGGCGTAAGTCTATAAAAATATATTAAAATACCCATCTGATTTTCAGGAAGACGAAGGCGGAGCCGCCGTTTCAACTGAGTCTGGCAGGCTGGCTGGACTTGTCTCTTATGGCAAAGGATGCAGTCACAAAAATTCACCACGGATTTATACTCGCTTTGGTTTCTTCAATGTAAGAAATTTCATATATAACATAAGTAACGTATAATTGTATACCTATCACGTATATATGTATTACATATATATTTAATATTGCAACGTCTGTGTCATTTACAATGCTGTCGTAAATCCGAAAATAAACCAAACGTTCGGGGAGATGGGCCTCGTTAGCCTTGGTTGGCAACCTGTCTAGGAGAAGGAAAACTCCGAAATTAAACCAACTTTCAGGGAGCATACCCGACACAAAACCCCGATCTAAGGTGTAAACCGACCCGTGCCGAGGGATTCGTGGCCAGAGGGCATGCTGGTCTCAAACGGAAAGTGCCTGTGTTGGTGGTCACAGGGTACAGCTAGGATTCCATATTACCCCCGTACAGGGCTCTGCGGGGATGGACATTTTAAATCCCTATTACTCGTGGGAACGCTATGAGGACAGTCATTAATTATATAATTCAAATGGCGGCGACGCGGTTCGCAACCCGTCACGTCTCGTTTCCCGCGAGGGCGAAAAGCGGCCTACGGAAAGCCGATTTGCAACATTGAATGTTGGCGGTGGAATGGACGGAAAATTGGAAGTATGCCAGATGATGGATGATAGAAAGATTGACGTTCTGTGTGTGAATGAAACGAAAAAGAAAGGATGTGACAGTACCAAGCATGGCAGCTACACGGCGTATTGGTCCGGAGCAGATAGTACCACCAGAGCCTGCAAGGGAGTTGGTTTAATACTGTCTGCGCGAATGAATGAGTGCGTAAAAGAGTTTGAATGTGTAAATGCAAGGCTACTATGGATAAGAATAAAAGTAGGACTTACTCGTCTTCTTATTGTAGGGGTTTACGCCCCGTTCAATATAGTAACGGGTATGTCACAACAAGAAAAAGACGAAAGGCAGGAGTTTTGGGAGAGTTTAAGAGAGAGTCTGAGGACCTGTAAGGATATCGAAAGATTGATTTTGTCAGGTGATTTCAATGGATGGGTGGTAGTAAAGCGAGATGGATTTGAAAGGGTTTTAGGTGGATTCGGTGATAAGAGTGTGAACGAAAATAGATAAGCACTGCTTGAGGTTTGTTTGGAGTGGAGCCTTTGTGTGACAAACACCATGTTTGATCACAAAAGGATACATTTGTATACACGTGAGGCGAAAAATGTTAGAAGATGTATGATTGATTTTGTAATAGTAGATGAACGACTGAGAAATAATGTGTTGGATACGAGAGTTTTTCGAGGGATCGGCATCCATATAGACCACTTTTTGGTGTTAAGCCGGATAAGTGGGCTCTCTAGAGGATGGCGACACCAAGAAAATAATCAAGAGAGGGTCTTGGAAAGAATAAAAGTAGAAAATCTGCAAGAAAAAGATGTGAAAGATGAGTATAAACGAAGATTGATAGCAAGATTTGAGAGGTTCGATGACATAAATGATATGGAAGAATTATGGCATTCCTTTAAACAAGAGGTAGTATGTGTAGCGTCTGAAGTATGTGGTGTGATCAAGAGAAGAAAACTACGAAAGGTTAAGAATACATGGTGGGACAAAGATGTACAATCAGCAGTATCATAGAAGAAGAAAGCGTGGTTAGATTGGTTGGCTGCCAGACCAAATGAAAGAATGGGAAAAGCAACGAGTGATGACATAGATGAAGCAAGAAAGGAGTTTGTTAGGTCTAAAATAATAGTGAAAGAAATGGTTAAAAGGAAAAACGCGGAAAAGAAAGATGAGTTTAATAGTAGATAAACTGACGACTTTCGGAGAAACATTAAGTTTTTCTAGAAGTCCGTTCGGGCAGTTCGAGGAAAAACTCAATCCTCAGAATACACAGCAATCAGAAACAAGAATGGAAAGATACTGAATGGTGAATTGTGTGTGCTGAAGAGATGGAAAGAGTATTTTGAAGGATTATTGGAAAGAACGACGACAGAGACATAAACAGGTGAAATGAATGGTAATGATAGCAATGATGAAAGCGATATTGGCGTGGATGAGATTTTGAAGGCACTGGCCAGTATGAAATTAGGTAAGGCTGCAGGGTATGACAGGATTACAGTCAAAATGCTGAAGGCTGGACAGGGCATAATAGTTAGTCAGCTGCAGCGTTTATTCAACTTGTGCTGGAGCACCGGCCGAGTACCTGATGACTGGGCCACAGCATTAGTTGTGCCTCTTTATAAAGGAAAAGGCTCGCAACAAGACTGCAAAAACTATAGAGGTATTAGCCTTCTCAGCATTGTTGGCAAATTGTACGCGAAGGTACTGATTGAAAGAGTTATGAAAGTAACCGACAAGAAAATATGGGATGTACAATCGGGATTCCGAAAGGGTATGGGGTGTACGGATCAAGTCTTTTCCTTGCCATGCATAGCCGAGAAATTTTTGGCCAAAGGTCGAAAGGTCTACTGCACATTCGTGGATTTGGAAAATGCTTACGATAAAGTGGTGAGAGGAATGAAATGTCGTCGGTACTGTCGATGTATGGGGTGAACAGCAGCCTCATTCGAGCTCTGAAATCCCTTTATGAGGATTCTAGAGCTTGTGTGAGGATAAACGGGGCATACACTGACTGGTTTACCATCAACACATGTGTTAGACAGGCATGTGTAGCGTCGCCATGGCTGTTCAACCTCTTCATGGACAGTTGTTTGCAAGACTTGAAACATAGTGATTGTGGATTAAGGATGAATGAGTTACTTGTCAAATGCCTCCTTTATGCTGATGATCAGGTTATACTTGCGTCTTCAGCGGAGGAGTTGCAGGAGATGGTAACAATCATGCATGATGCGTTAGAGAGGAAAGGAATGAAAGTGAATGTAAGTAAAACGAAAGTTATGGTTTTTGAAAAGGAGGAATGCGTTACGGTTTGTAATGTTATGATCAATGGACAGCGAGTGGAGCAAGTGAATGAGTTTGTATATTTAGGTACACTGTTTACAAGAAATGTGAAGAATGTAAAAGATATTGAAAGAAGAGTTAATGCAGGTAATAGAGTGAATGGAGCTCTGAAGGCGTTTATGAATAGCCAAAACGTGTCCAAAAAGGCACGTTTGGCTGTGCATAGAGGGGTGCTAGTACCTACTCTTATGTATGGTAGTGATAGTTGGGTATGGCAGAAGAGTCATGAAAGTAGAATAAATGCTGTAGAAATGAGAGCACTGAGAAGTATGTGTGGTGTCTCTCTGACTGACAGGGTAAAGAATTGTGTGATAAGAGAGTGTTGTGGGGTAAAAGAAGATGTAGTGACAAGCATCGAGAAAGGTATGCTAAGATGGTTTGGGCACGTGGAGAGGATGGATGACGAAAGAATGACCAAGCAGATATATAAGGAAAGTGTGGAAGGGACAGGACGAAGGGGAAGACCTAGGCGGACGTTCTCTGACCAGATTGGAGACATCCTAAAAACAGGACAGGTGAGAAGTACCCTGAACAGAAGAGCATGCATGAGGAATCTGATGGGAGTGAATAAAGCAAGAGAGATATGTCAGGATCGTTGCAAATGGCGTTCCGTAGTCTCTGCCTACCCCTCCGGGAAACAGGCGTGAGACTATGTATGTATGTATGTATGTACTTCACACAGTTCAATTTTGTTATTATATTAAATTATATTGTTACGAAAAATTGTTTTGTGATTAGTTACATTTAGTTTAATTATATCTGTGTGTTATGTTGCTTAATACAAGTGAGTAAAAATATTGGTACAAATGTTCAACTATTATTTTCACCATCCTAGTCCTATTCCCGTCTGGAAGATATTTATGACACGCAGATATTTCGCAGAGGACTTTTTTATCAAGGAAGTAATAAAGAAGTTGATTTTGTTGCTCAATTGTATCTTGGAGATCTTGAGGTATAAAGACATTGGTCTTAGCTTTTTCTGACCATGATAAGTCTAATTTTAATATGCTAATACTCATAATTGACCATCACTGACTCCGGTAACAGAAGGTTTGCTGTATATTTTTAAAGATAATTTTAAAAACATAAAATCTCTAAGCCGGGTATGACTAAGAAGCCGATCCCGAACCTATATCGCTAGAATATATGTCTGTATCATGTCGATCTTAAAATAATAATAATAATATTCTACCACATTCACACATTACCATCTAGTCTCAAACTAAGCAGAGCTTGTACTATGGGTACTAGATAATTTATAAACATACATATATACTATTTTTTGTAAATACATACATATTATACATAGAAACACTCAGACAAACATCCATGTTTATGCACACAAATGTTTGACTTGAGCGGGAATCGAACCCGCGACCTTCGGCTTAGCAGTCGCTTCCACTCCCGCTACGCCAATCGGTCGTCAAATATTTTTAGATCTTAAATAATTTGCAACAAAAGATACAAAAGACATGCAGCCTGTATAAAATAAGATCCACTCAAGTTTTGTCCCATATGCGCGTTGAGCTGACACTCACGTTACAATGTCATTTCATGTTCATTTCATTAGGACAGTTTCTGAACCAATTATTTTCTATATTTATTTATTTATTTGAGGACAACCAACAAAGCATACACCAAGAGTACAGAATGTGCTTAATGAGTATGAATAAACATTGTGTAGTGTTGCCTTAATGCCCCCCCGTGGGATCTCCACCTTGTCGTGGTGGGGAGCTCAGTAACGCCAGGACGCTCCGCGTGCGCTTGACGGAGGCCTGCGCAGGATGCGTCCAAAGGGGCGGGTGCGAGGGACAGTTCTTCTGTCCTTCGCAGTCGGGTGCGGTCGCGGAGGGAGAGGCGTGTCGGTGTTGCGTTGCCGCGCGCCCTATCTCCCGCGACCAAATGGAGGCGCACCATGGTTGCGTCGCGGTGGGGCCGCAGAGGAAGAGGAGATGCGGTGTTGCGTTGCCGTCCTCCCTATTCTCTGCGGCCGCTGAGTGTTTTGGCGGCGGAGCCCAACACCTTCATCCGCCGCTTAGGGGGTTTTGTTCGGGGCCCGCCTGACCATCTGGCGGGCCAATACCCGTCGGGGGGTAGCGAGGAATGCTTCAGCGATACCCGACCCTCCGACACACGGGTACGTGAGGAACACGGGTTGGTTTTTAGTCAGTAAGAGTCTGACAGTCCCCTTCGTCCTTCCCCCAGGGCGCAGGGACTCCATGAGGATTTTCCAACCCGACACCAAAAAAGAAAAAAAATAAGTGTTGCCTTAATTAGAGGTTGCCACGGCATGCATAAAATATAAAACTAGGAAATGCAGTTACAATACAGAATATGTATGAATTTATACAATATCACTTGATTGTTGTAATGAAATGAAATAAACTTTTAGTAAACAAACAAATGCACATTGCAAAACCCTCATCAACGCAATGCAAAAGAGTATTTCAATTTTATTTCAATCTGCTTACATTAAAATAAAAATGAAATACTATTTAATTATAATATATAGACAAATTTAGATTCCAAAAATTTAAATTAAGTAATGCGATTGAAAAGTGTATTTCAATTTTGAATAGGCACGTATAATACCCGTAAATAGGAAATGGCAACTACAAAAAAGATTATCCTCATCTTTATGCATAGGTACTTACAATATAAATTAGCTTTTATGAAGTAAACGGTATACAAACAGATTTAGCTTACAAAACTTTAATTAATGCAAATGAAAAGAATATTATTTGAATAAGCATGTATGCAACATGTAAATTGAGAATGCAGTTACAAAACAATTATGCTTATTTTATGTAGAGGTACATATAATATCAATTAGCATTAAGCATATTGAATAAAAGAAATGGTACAAAGGCAAACCTGATTCACGAAGCCTTTTAATTAATGCTACCGACGAGTGTATTTAAATGTCGAACAGGCATATATTAAACATTCAAACATGTATATAGGCATTTACATATATATATAGCTATAAACCAAATTTTATTTATCTATATTGAATATTGATAGGTACATACAATTGATACAATATCAATTACCTTTTGTAAAAGAAACGCTATACTAACAAATTTAGAATGCAAGACTTTCATTAATGCGATTGAAAAAAATGTTTTAATTTTAAATAGGCATGTGTTAAACATTTATGAAATTAGTTTATATAAAATAAATAGTGTACAAGCAAATTTATTGGCGATATTTTAATGAATGCAATTAAAGTAGGTATTTAAATTTTAAACAGGCATGTATTAAACATTTAAATAGGTAATATAGTCATAATACACATTATGATGGTCTATATTCGGTATTAATAAGTACATATAATATAATTTAGCTTTCATAAAAGAAACGGTATACAAACAAACCAAGACTGCAAAATCCAAATTAATGCAATTGCAAAGTATGTAAGTTTCAGTTTTGAATAGGCATGTATTAAACATATAAATAGGAAATGCAGTTACAAACCAGATCATGCGTATCTCTATCTATAGGTACATACAATATCAATTAGCTTTTGTAAAAGAAATACATGTATACAGACAAATTTAAATTGTAATTTTTTTATTAAATGCGATAAGAAAGTGTATGTAATTACTATTTGAACTTATTTCTTTCATTTTTGTGAGAATACCTTATAAACGATAGATTTCACTTTATGTAAAGAGTAAGACATATCAATATCGACACTGGGTGAGAGTGACAGGCGACTAAATTGACCTTGCATTCTATTACCGGTGGAAAAGTGACCCAGATAGTTTTAAAACTTTTGGCGCAAAGCAACTTATATCTACAAGTACGAGCAAGTTTGTGAGGCACATTAATATTTATCTGACTAAGTAGATGTGGACAATCGATAAAAGAGTTAATAAGTTTATATAGGAACATATGATCTAAGATCGTACGGCGATCTTACAGACTCATCATTTTGAAATGTCTCAGACGAGAGTTGTAATCGGTTAATGTTTTGACCATGTTGCAGTGATGTGACAAGAGCCATAGAAATCTTTTCTGCACAGATTCTAAACGACATTTATGGACATCATAGAATGGTGTCCAAACTATGCTACAATATTCTAAGCTTGACCTGACTATTGAGTTAAATATAGCAATTTTTGTAGAGGCACTTTTGAAATTTTTACTGTTACGCAGAATGAAACCCAACATTTTGAACGCCTTAGTAGCAATTTTATCTACGTGAATCCGAAGAACCGAAGCTTGTTATCAATATGAACGCCCAGATCACGAATTACTTCTTTCTCGCAAATAATCTGATTATTAATTTTGTAACTACAAAAGTAATGTCCCTTCTTCCTAGAAAAATGTACATGATTGCATTTGTCAGCATTAAGTATCATATTGTTGTCTGAACACCATTTGGAAAAACGGTCTAAGTCTTCTTGAAGTTTATATGGATCATGATTACACTCTATTCTTTTTATAATTTTTAGAGCATCCGCATATAAATATATTTTTGAGTGTACAAAATAGGAAGCCACGTCATTTATGAATATGTTAAAAAATGAAGGACCTAAATGGGACCCTTGGGGCACGCCTGAGGGTGTCTGGAACAAATCTGACGAATAACCGTTGACCACGACTCTAGATGTGCGTTTGACAAGGTAAAATTTACACCATTGCAATAAGTTGCTAGCAATACCGATCGAATGTAATTTATTTACTAACATTTTGTGGTCCACCTTGTCAAACGCCTTGCTAAAATCTGTGAAGATTACGTCTACAGATGACCCACGGTCTACAGCGTCAACCATGTCAGACACAAAACACGCAAGATTTGTTCCAGTAGAACGCCCTTTTATGAAGCAATGTTGATCTGGCATTAATATTTGTTTTACATGCCACGAGAGTGTAGGGTACACTAATGCTTCAAATACCTTGCCAAAAATTGACAAAATAGATACAGGTCTATAGTTATTCGCGGCTAACTTATCACCAGGTTTAAAAATCGATACAACTCGTGCTTCTTTCCAAATCTTTGGAAAACAACCTGAACTCAATGATTTATTATAAATCATAGAGAGAGGTTCCCTTAAAATATCACAACATTTTATTGTAGGTAGTCCGTCAGGGCCCGGCCCTTTATGAGGGTCCAGTCTTTTTAAAATTTTACTAACACTATCCGTACTTATTGAGAGCTGAGTTAGAGAATCTGTGGATTGACATAGCGACACACACACGTACCCAGCGACGTCGTCTACAGTATTACACTTGTTATAAACAGATGAAAAACATGAAGCAAACATATTGCAAATATCTATTCCAGCACTGCCCATGGCATCACCATATCGTATTGCTGAAGGATATGCACTATTTCCATTACGTTTTTGTTTTAAAAAAGACCAAAATAGTTTAGGGTTGGAAGTGATCGATGATTCAATTGACTTGATATATTGTCTTTAATTAAGATGTGTTAGTTTTGAAACTTTGTCTTTAAGCAAGCGATACAAAATTGTATCTAATGGGTTTCTAAATTTGGAATTAAGTTTATGATATTTATTTTTTTCTTGTAGCAAGCGAATAAGATCTCTGCTATACCAAGTAGGATATTTGGCAGCTCTCGGTTTAGTCTTAGGTACGTATTTCTCAACAACATTATAAATAACTTTATAAAATGAGTCTGCCATTGAATTAACATCACAACATTGTGAAAACAAGTCTGACCATGATATGTTACTCAACTCATGAATAATTTGACTATAGTCTGTTTTATAGAACTTAAATTTTGGCTCCTGGTTAAAGCGCAAAGTTTCCTCATACAAGTTACACAGCAGTTCGAATTCAAGGGGAGGATGGTACAAGTCTACGTTACTTAAAGGGTTCTCAGGCATCTTTAAACCACTCACTTTAGTATCTGTCAAAACAAGATCAAGTATTTTATTTCTAAAGTTATTAACACAATAGTATTGATCCAAATTATTCAGAGAAATAAAGTCTAGCAATTTTTGTTAATAAATTCCGGTGAACCCGGACTCCCTTTCCATTCGATACTACTGAGGTTGAAATCACCCAATATTAAAGAGGTTCTACAACTTTCTAGGGCGTTATTAGCATTGTCAATAAAATGTTCTAAAACATGTTTTTGTACGGGAGGCGGAATGTACACCGCACAGATTAAAAGTTTTTCTGGTCGTTTATTTACGCTAATGTCTATACCCACCCAAATATCTTCACATTTGCTTTCCCAATTAGGCACTCGATATGACCGTAACCTTTTAGATACTGCTATTAGCACACCGCCTCCGGATTTATTGTTATGAAAACCGCTAGACTCCCGATCACGTCGATACACTAGATATCGGTTACAAAATAACTCCGAATCGAATATGTCACCTGCCAACCATGTCTCACTCAGTACAATAATAATTATATCATAGTCACACGATAATACATTTAAGCAAAAATCTGCCGTCTTGGTCCGCAGACCTCTTACATTCTGATAATAACATTTAATTGTATTAAAGAATGTAAATAGGAAGTATATATAATTTCAAGAGTAGGTAAATGTAGTTTAGAGTTAGTAAGTATTACAACCAATAATTCATTATATAATAAAATCAAGTTAATTTATTCAAAGTGTTCATATAACGAATATATACCGGTTCCGATTCAGCTGATTTGCGCATGTAAACTCGTCCTGGTGGACGAGTTTACATGCGCAAATCAGCTGAATCAACCACACAAATTTATAATTTAAATTCTTCGCTCGAAGTCGGGCCGCGGCATGTAGATTTTTATTTTCCATCGTTAGGTTCTCGGTAACAAATATGTCAATCTTCTTATCATCCAGGCCAAGTGCACTGGTGTTCAGCTTCTCGTGTGGATGGTCCTTGTTGTATTGTATTGCAGCCGCAAGCAGAGAATCCCGGGTGCGTGGGGTGTTGAACTTAACCAGGATTGTCCGAGGGCGAGAAGATTTAGGGTTCGACTTGGCCACGCGAGAAATATATGTTATATCGCTATCGTTTATGGGGAACTTGACAACTTGACCAAGCTGTCGAATAATGCTCACAACATTCTCAGCCCTGTGCTCGGGTACACACTGAAGTTCCATATTGGCAGACCTGGACAACTGGTCCATCTGCCTGACGCGGCTGGAAAGAACGTTGACCTCCGATCGAAGCAATTCGTTTTCAGTCTTTAGTTGTTTCATGGCGGAGCCATGAGCCACCATACCACTATTTAGGCTATCAAATTACGCACTTAAAAAGCTGAGGGAGTCATTGAATCCAGCTAATTGATTTCTTAGTTCACGCAATTCAACATTCAATGTATTTCTCATTTCACTCATGAATTCATTCATAACTGACCGCATCTCGTCACGTATCATTCCTTGTATATCGGATCGCGATACACTATCTGGCATTCTTGTAGTAAATGCTTGCAAATATTCCGGTTTGTTTTGTACTTTACGGCGCGTTACATTAGACGTAATTTCTGCCAAACCTGTCGGTGTCGAAGGGCGAACCATATCATTACTTTTCGGCTGTTTATATGATGACCTTCAGTGATGACCCGAGAGTGACGTTTGTGGATCCCGATATAGTCAGCGTGACCATGGTATTAGCTACACCATGTATCAAAATAATGAGTAACAATGAATCACATAATGGAGTGCTTGTCCCCACGTTCATGTATGGAAGTGAGAGTTGTGTACGGGAGAAAAAGCATGAAAGTAGAATTAACGCAGTTGAGATGCGATCACTGCGTAGTATGTGTGGTGTGATACTGATTGATAGAATTCCGAATGTAACCGGTAAGTACAAGAGAACAGTGTTCTGAAAGAAAATGTCTTGATTAGGATTGAGAAAGCAATGCTGAAGTGGTTTGGAAACGTGGAGCGAATGAGTGAAGAAAGAATGACGAATCTGATCTATAAGGCAAATGTGTGTGGGCAAGTCGATTGCGGCAGACGTCGTCCAACATTTATCGACAAAATTAGGGACGTCCTAAAAAACAGCAAGGTCTTAAGTACCCGAAACTGGCGAGCTTGTATGAAAATAGTAATGAGTGTAGAGGAAGCGCGTGAGGTCTGTAAGGATAGAAGCAAGTGGCGTTCCGTTGTCTCTGCCTACCCCGACGAGAAAAAGGCGTGAGTATATGTATGTATATATGAATCACACCTTATACTTATCATTGCCTTGTCACAAAAAATTCACGCACCAAATATTATTCAGTACAGGCATATTCCCAACAGGAATAAACATATTAGTTAGTTGGACAAATCGGGCGTCCAAAGTTACACGCGACACGAATTGTGTTGTTCCGAAGTTCCAACGGCAGACAATCTACAATGGGATACGAAATTTGCGTATCTGTGCTCAGATTGTTCGCGAATTGTAGATAGAGAATGGGAATAGTTTATCTACTATTGTTCTGTTTTATATTTATATATGAACAATTGTTTTTTTAAAGGCACAACGGGAGTAAAACTGGGATGGAAAAGCACATAAAATTGCATTCTGCTTGCGTCTGCAAACGCTGTATTGCAGTCTTTTCTAAGGTTTAGTGGTATATAAAATTGCTCTTTCGCAGCATATACGGCGTGGTTGTTCGATATCCTATACGTTTCTTAAAGCTTTATGATCGTGTATCACACAGCTTTAAATAAATACTAAAAGTAAAATAACGGGTCTCAATCCCATTATTGCTTAAAAAAGATGTGAAGTGCTTTCTATTCGCCCGGACATTTCGTTAGACATATCATGACGTGAGATACACCGTGATAACGGCATGCGTCTTTTCACGATCATAGCTGTCGGCGTGTACCCATGCAAAACAGAAAGACTACTTTTATTTCAAAATAATTACGCGAGTCATGTAAAAATCATTATTCAAAGGATTTCACCTGAGACTGCCTCCGTGGTCCAGTGGATAGCGTATGCGACTGCTGATCGGAGGTTCCGGGTTCAATTCCCGGATCGGGCAAAAGTGTTACTGGGTTTTTCCGAATACTCAGTAGCAGCCCGGAGTCTGGGGATGTGCCCGGTAACAGCAATAGGCTCGCCCCCTATTACGTGGGACCTAAAAACTCATGGTGAAATGAGATTGTAATCTACCCGCTCGTATTGTATTGTATTCGCACGCCTGTACCAGGCGTGCGAATACAAAAAATAACACCTGAATTAGGTCCTGTGTTGCGGGGACTTAACAAACATACAGCTAACAGACACGATGAACAACCTGACTCGAAACAATTACACAAAATGTTGTCTCGTTTGAGGATCGAACCTACAACACCCGATGCAGTGTCAAGCGGTGGTGGCCGCTTACGTAAACCACCACGCCAACCGTGCAGTCACTAAAGTTGCCATAGCAATTTGAAAGAATTAAATAATACAATTCAAGCCTGAAGTTCCCTTGACATTAGTGACCTTTCCCATAATCCAACCTCATCAGCCCAAATTACGAAGTCTTAAAAGACAAAATTTACAACATTTTCTCAAAACAAGATCGGTGATATCTTATCTTTTACAACAACAATATTATATCTTTGAGACTTCGACTGAACTCATTTAAATGTAAAAACTTGGGCTCCTAATTTCGGAATCATGTCATCACCAGATTATCTCGGATTTGCTACTGTTTAGGCGTCGCTGCTGTATTTATAAGGGGCTTACAATGGAGATCCTTCTACATTATGATTTGCTCGAGTTCTTGAGAGTAGGATATGCGAATGGATGACAAAGTTCTCGAGACGCTCCTTGAAATGATTGGATGTGATGTTTCATGGTGAAGTAAAAGTTGTGTAAAAATTTGATTACAAGTCATATATTTACAGAGCTCAGATGGTAAAGTATGTTTTGCAATAAGCATTTTTTTAACCAAAACAAAGCCTAAATCGCTAAGCCCACAACTTAAAATGCTTTGAATTCTAAGAAGGATTTTGGGTAATTTCTCTTCTAAGAACGCATTCCCACTATGTCGACGTCGCGACGATTAATTTATCGTTAGACGACTGACTATCTGGTCCCATTACAAGGAATCTGTCGTCATGGTAGGAATGTGCCCTCAGAAGGTAAAATAAGGTATGAAAGGGTTGTGTGGGAGATCATCATTTCTGAAGTAACATGCACGAAATTTCATATACCAGCTTCTGGTTAAAAATTTTTTACACGTGTCCCTAAATATAACTTAAACGCTTGATATTTTATAAAGAATGTCCGCCAGTTTTAAACGACGAAAATTCAATTACAATTTTTTGCCCCGTGACGGTAAATTTTGAAGATTTTATTTATAGACCGAACCAGTGAAGCCCCTTTTCCTCCATATAACTAAAAATGTTTAGTTATAAGAAGGAAAAGGGGCTTCCCTTATGAGCATAATTCCTGACCCAAAAATCACGGCAATAGGAGGTAACCTAGCAACAAACCCTACATTACCTTCATCCTAATTTGAAACTTTGACGACCAGTTGGCGCAGCGGGAGTGTAAGCGACTGCTACGCCGAAGGTTGTGGGTTTGATTCCCGCTCAAGTCAAACATTTGTGTGCATGAACGTGGATCTTTGTCTTGGTCTGGGTGTTTCTATGTATAGTATGTATGTATTTACAAAAAAAAAGTATATAATTATGTATGTTTATTCCAAATTCCAAAATTCCAAACTTATCTTCCATTGAATTAATTCTAAAATCTTATTACCCCATTGTATCGATATTATGTATAATTCCTATAGAGCTTGTTGAGATTATGAAGATTATATAACCAATAAACTTAGACCTGTTACTGCTATAGCGTTGCCTATTAACGCCAGCTCACCTTATTTGCACCTTAATCTGCGTGTTCCTTGGCTATAAGGAAGTGTGAATTTGAGTAGCTATTTAGGTCTTAGTTTCTTTTATAAGCATAGCGCTGTATGTAACTGGTTATAAAGTGCACTAGACGGTTAGCAGTAATTATCTCGAATAAATATATACTTTTTCGTGTGAACAGCATGCATGAGAAACTTGATGGGAGTGAATGAAGCAAGAGAGGTATGTCAGGATCTCTGCCTACCCCTTCGAGAAACAGGCGTGAGTCTATGTATGTATGTATGTTTTTTGTGTGGTAACGGAATTAAAATACAAAGTGTCACTACCCCATTTCATGCCGTGGGTGTCGTAAGAGGTGACTGAGAAAAACACTCGAAGCAAAAAGTACCTTACAGAAGAGATGGAAAAATCGACAACAAATCCTATGCCAACCCGCTGGCCAGCGTGGTATAGTAGGCATAATCCTATTATTGCCTGACAATGCTATTGAGACGCAGATAAGGAGAGGCCAATGACCAGCTGTGGACTGCAAAAGGCTGATTATATGAAATATGCACTAGAATAATGAAAAAATGTGGCTTGAGCATAAAGTTTCCTTCGACAATGAGAACGCCGGGTAAATGCTATCATCGTCCTCGCGTTATCCCGGTTGCATCCAAGACTTTCAACTTTGAGTCCGTGGTCCGCTTACTAGTCTAAGCAGATTTCAGACCTCAGACGGTAGTCGCTCTGTGAAAATCTAATATTCAATCAAATCTAACTAAAAGGCCATATTTAGGATCCAACCGGGACGACGCTGGGACCATGATGATAACTTTGTTTAAATTTGGAAACATTTACTGAACAATGCATGGTATATTTGCCACATACGTAAGTTTTTTAAAGTTATTCTCATTGCCTATTTCTCTCTATCAAATATACGAATTAATTAAACTGCCGAGTGAAGAGACTTGCACGCAGACTTCTGACTAGCACACGTGGATTAATTAAATTTATTAATTAAGAAATTATATTGGTAATCTGCACAACTGATAAATAAATATTTTTTGTGTGTAAACGCCTAAATTGCCGTTCTAGTTACATTTTCTTTCGATTGCATATGAA
The DNA here is from genome assembly GCA_944739405.2 of Euclidia mi. Taxonomy (NCBI): domain Eukaryota; kingdom Metazoa; phylum Arthropoda; class Insecta; order Lepidoptera; family Erebidae; genus Euclidia; species Euclidia mi. The sequence continues at coordinate 56,649,892 of OX123201.2, forward strand.
AACATGATTAGTAGAAGGCTAGCTGTAATTTATCTCATTGTAGGTATGCTTATAATTAATTATGATCAAAGATTTTGAGCAATTCGTAAATAAGCTAGATTAGATTTACATTTTCAAAACAACAAATTTTTTAACCAACCTTAAACCCCCTATTTTACCTATTTAAGGATACTGACTCCTGATAACGACTGCCAGAGATGTTCATGAACTGAAATAAAATTAAATTATGCTATCACTCTCTCAGTTTATTTATATACGCATAAATTCATAACAATAACACCATCACTCACATCCGTCAAACACATTAAGGACGTACACAACAACCACAGCCTGTTAAACTAGAAACAACATTCGAAATCAAAACCGAATATCGAATTCTCAAATAAAGAGCATATATTATGATTCGATTTAAAATTGAAATCGTGCAACACACCGCAAATAAGGGATTAACAATTAACTTTTGGACGCAAAAGCTTTAATAGCCATTGAGTGTACTTCATAATTTGGAAATGAGAGAATGCATCATTGAATTATTCAGTACGTGCTGTGCCGAAATAGCTGTTGTTGGATTTGAATGTTTAGCTATTTTAGAAATCTGAAGTGATACAGGCTACGATGGAATATTAACCCAGCCTGTAGAATTTCAGTATGGATGGAGAGTAAAGATTCATGGAATATCGATACCACTTTGAGATGCGGAGGTCATCATCATCATCATTCTAGCGCTGTCCCAGTTGCGAGCCAAAACCCACGCCTTGGAGCCCGGGGTCCACTTTCCGGCTGTATCTCCTCCACTTTGCACGGTCTTCAGCATTCCTGTTGAGTAGCCGATTGGCAGGCATATCATCTCCTACATAAACAATTTAATACGCAAATTATTTGGCAGAGACAGTGGGGCACCCCGTGCATACCAACGAACTGCTATCAACTATGCTACATCTGCTTCAAGGTTTAAACAGTATATTTGAAGAATTTCTTTATTAATTTTGCATAGGGTTCCCAACAAGAACTTTGGGTCCCAAGCCAACCTCACCTGCAAGTGGTGCACCTGCCGATAAACGGACGAGGCTCTGGCAAACAAAATATCCCGATAAGCGGCAATAGGCTCGCCATCTATTACGTGGGATTAAAACACCGGCGAAAAGTGGGCGTTTAATATGCCTCTGCCTACCCCTTCGGGGAAACAGGCGTGAGTCTATGTATGTATGTATGTATTATTAATTTTTTTTTAACTATCGCTCGCTTAACAATGTGCCCGGTAAATGGCAATAGGCTCGCCCCCTATTATATTGGGACAGAAACATAACTGGCGTGTGGTGGCACATAGTATGATGTATAATACACCTCTGCCTACCCCTTCGGGGATACAGGCATGAAGTTATGTTATGTTCTTTCTTTTTGTTTGATCTAATTGACAGTCTGATTTACTCAACTCACATTCTAGTAAGATTTGCAGAACATACGTTGATCAAGTACAAATGTGAGTATAAATAAATTAAGTACAGACCAGTAACATATCATAACAAAATTCTTCCAATATATTATTCAATGTACGCAAAATGAGTTCATACTCCAACATATTGTGACTTCAAAACAAATATAAATCAAACACAACGAAACGATAATCAATCATTCCGTCCAAATTCAAAATGCGTTTACTTATAAAACAACATATAAATTGAACTTCGCATACATGGTTGTCTCTTTCCAACATATTGTTAATGGCATGTGCGATAAAGATGGATTTAGTAGATAGTGACGTCAGTTCTTGCGAAAACGTTTTGCTGGCACGATCGGGGTAGCATTTATATATTGTTATTGCCAAATGAATGTGACTTGTCTGTCCGTGAATATATGGGTGAAAGGGTGCTACAACTTGTGTATTTCTAAGTCCGTATATCAGTTGCTTAGATAATAATTTTAGTAGCAGCTTGTTAGAGAAAGACTTGTAGAATTTGGCTGTGTTTCAACCAGTATTACTTACATTGAGCATGTCTTTATTACAAAATATATACAATCTTCAATTGCCATTGTCATCTGAAATATAATTAGTATTAGGATTTCTAAAATAAATTCGCAGAACTGCTTATGGATAGCGTCTCAATATCATTCATTTCTTTCTTTGTGTCTGTCTTTCCCAGGTTAAAAATTGTAATGAAGTTAACTTGTCAAGTCTCACTGAAAATCAGATGACGTTGTCGCATTTTTTTTATTGTACGGCTTTGTGAACGTGCTCAAAATGTGTGTTTATTCTATTCGACCACACCAACACTTAATTCTTCTTTTTCGTATGTAGATGAATGGACTGTACCTACTGTAGAAGCTTCAACACACTCACTTACAGATTACAACTAACCGATTTTAGATATTCTCGAACACCGGACTCCTTTATGCAAACTGAGAATCGAAAACCCCGATTTTTTGCATCTAACTTGAGATCTTAGTCGTCAGGATAATCACTACAAACTTACCTGACATTTCCTTGATATAAAATAAGAAACGCATACATGAATTAAACTTAGTGAAGCGGTAATGTGACAAAGTTAAGCCGTGCAAATTCATGACTTGAAAGGCTAGAATAATCTATAAAGTCATGGATCTCAAGCTTATGAAGCTAACTGAGATTAAAGTTCAGGGAACTTATAAAAAAACTAATAGAAACTCTGCTTGCAGAGTTTCTGTGTAGGAAAATACGTTTAAAATCTTAAATAGTATGAATATTATCAGGCAAATAATAAAATTGAATTTGTTTTAGATCAAATACCATTTCAGCCAAGAGATTTCAAACTCGACAGCAAACTGTGCCCAATGTGGCATAGTAGGTCAAATCCTCCTAATGATTCAGTGCTATTGTGACACTAATTAATATGCCTACCAGTGGATTTTGAATGCCTGTAAGGTGATGATAATTTTGGCCGAACTCCCACTGCTGGACAAAGGCCTCCACTTAGGCACTCCATAACTGATCTTGAGCCGCCTGCATAATCCAGGCGGCAAGATCAGTTATGGGCTGCATTTAAAGCAATGGCTTTAAATCATTTTTATAGGTAAACACATATTTTATTTATTAGATAATGGTAAACCGATTAACACGTGCTAGAGTCAAATAAGGCTATAGAAAAGGAACGAGATAGAATTTAAATCATTTCCGTTTCCTTTCTGTTTCGCGGAATTTACTCACCTTATGGTAATAGTAATCCTACCTCTTTGGCATAGCTGTGTACCTTTTGTGTTACATAAACAAGATAAACATGTAAAAAATACAATTGAAAGTTTCTAAATAAGTCTATCAATATGTATAAAGGTTTTATGTTACTGACCGACTGACAGACAGCGTAGAGCCAAAACTATTGGGCTCAAAAAGCTGCAATTTGGCTAACTAAGAAGAATTTGTCAAAATTTCCCACGTAGTGTTATTCCAGAGTATAAGCTAGTGTCAACATATTCACAGGTACTGACCCCCTATAACGACTGTCAAAATCAAAAAGTGGATTTGAACCCCATAACCCCTGCAAAGCAGTCTGTTGTTATTTCCACTAGACTATCGTTGCTTATTGCTAGAATATTAGTACTATCTATGCAAAGATAGATTTGCAAGCCAATTAGATCTGCTACGAAATTCAGATACATGATCATATTTGTGTAAACCAAATATAAATCTAATAAAGAAGTTTTGGAAACTCTCAAGTTTATCAAGTTGGTCCCCAGTGAGATCTAGATAGCTGACATCGGTATAATCGAGTATTAGGAGGAGCAAAGATTGTGCAAGCGTAACGTTTCGAAGCCTTAGTAAAGACTGCTGGTGCAAATAATCTTGGAACTGGTCTCCTGTTTAAGAGATGAGTCGGATTCACCAGCCTAGACATTCGTCTAGGATGGTGTCTTTTCTCACTAATACTTAGCAAACGGGTGTCAAAGTAATATCTTAAAAAAATACCTTCCATCAGACTTCTTCGCGGGGTTATACCAGACGTGGTCATGGAATTATGTTTCTTTTTTCTGCTATTTTCATAATCAGCAGCTATTAATATGCTCTCATCAAAGCTAATCTGTGACAAATGTGAATTCTAAGGGTATCTTGTAGCATAGTAGTCTAGTACTACTATGTTAATAGTGCGCAGTCAACCATCGAAAACAAAAAAAGAAAGTAAAACTAGTATAAAAAACAAAACTATCAAGTGAGAATCACAAAAGGCAAAAAAATCATTGCCGAGGTATATTTTGTTAGTGAATTGAATTCTTCCGTTAAAAGAAATGCCATGTGTGATTACCTCAGCCGATTAATGCAACTGAATATCAGCAGTTCATCCATCAATGCATATTCCAACAAAGAAACGAAATCCAGAACCATTTGGCAGACATTCAGCATAATGTACGTAGCAAAGATGAAAGAGTTCCCATTAACAAACCTCACTATCAACTACGAGTACCTGCGTTAATGGGCGGTCTATTTTAATTACACCGGACGAGTGGTCTCGAATGCACTCCGTTTTTTTTAATAAACCATCGTCTGCTTGTGAAACGCACTCAGTCTCTGAATGTTTAAGGTTTACTTTGATAGTTAAAGAAAACGCAGTAATAAACGTTAGTCCAAGGACTAATATTTTTATACTGCTAAGGCAAGAGCTTCATAAATGTTGGGTATTACCCTAAGTCGCTACGTCGTTAGCGGACTCAGAGGCGAGGGTCTTTGGTCGCAACAGAGACAACGCTAGCATGATGATAATAAAAATAAAATGTATTTTTTGTAAATTGTATATTTAAAAATTTAATTTTAATTTGAAAAATGATAAATAAAGGGAATAATAATAATATTCTGCCACATTCACACATCACCATCTAGTCCCAAACTAAGCAGAGCTTGTACTATCAGTACTAGATAGTGGATAAACATACATATATACTTTTTTTTTGTAAATACATACATATTATACATAGAAACACCCAGACCAAGATAAACATCCATGTTCATGCACACAAATGTTTGACTTCAGCGGGAATCAAACCCGCGACGTTCGACATAGCAGTCGCTTACACTCTCGCTACGCCAACCGGCCGTCTGAAGATTATGACGACCTGCAGTTGCTGCCTCGCTAGTACGTATGAAAAGTACCTTGGTATTGACTATGTTCATACATTACCGATAATTTAAAAAAAACTGCCTCGTTGGTCTCGCGGCATAAATGTGCGCGTGGGATTTGGAGGTCTCGGGTTTGATTCCCGGGGTCGGGCATAGTGTTATTGGGGTTTTCCATTAGGAAATTCTCAGTAGCAGCACAGAGTCTGGTAATGTGCCCGGTACGGCAATAGGTTCGCCCCCTATTACGTGGGACCTAAATATTCATGGCAAAATGTGGGTGTAATATTACACCTCTGTCTACCCCTTCGGGGATACAGGCGTGAGTCCATAAAAAAAACTGGGGATAAAAATTAACTGAAAATCGAAGGCTGTGAGAGAATTTGCAGGAAGGCCGAGAGATGATTTTAGGATAAATGTTCACTTCCATTATTGATCAGATTGTAAATACTCCTGCAGGTACACCTTACAGAATATAGGAATTTAAACTTTCGTGGACATTTAAGCTTATTTTAAATTGTCTTTCGGGATGTATACCACGTACCTTTGTTTGGAGTAACCGGTATTTCGGCACTGTTGCAAGCGCCATGTTCACGGATGTACTGTATATCCAGTTCATCGAATTTAAAATAACACCTTGCAGAATTTTGATAGGCAATTAATAAAAAAGGCATACGTGATTTAAGATACTAAATCTGATAAATAAATTCTAGTCTTTTTACTAGGCAACAACAGAAACAGCCGCTCTGTTGCTTAAGTAATGTATTCGGCCATGTTTGTTTAAATTCTTCGGTAAAAAAAATGTGTAAAATCTTAAGTCATTTCTGGAATAATCTTTAAAGCGAGCAAAACCATAGAAGATCTGCCAGCTTCTGCAAAACAGACATTACACTTACTAAGTAGTAAGACCCCCACATTAATGTTTACTCTAGTGGATCACTAGTCCCTCAAATTTTGAGACCATTCCCGGAATAAAGTCGCACCTCTCCCCCTTTTCACAGCTATCCTGGGAATAATATCACCTACTCCACGTATCTAACTTAATACAATGAACTCAGTTCACAGAAGTTCTTATTCCATTATGAGCTTTGAGTAAAATACTTAAAACAAACGCTGAATGCGCGCCTTTCGGTTCAGCGAACGCGATTTAGATAATAAGATTGACGTGCTGCAGAGTAGCAGAGGCGTACAAAAGACTCTTTAGTCAGTATAAATTCTATTTGAAGAAATATGGCAACACCAACAGCCTTTGGTGACGATTTGGATGTTTTAACCAGGCTTGCCTCCGTGGTCCAGTAGATAGCGTATGCGTCTACTGATCGGAAGGTCCAGAGTTCGATTCCCGGTTCGAGCAGTGTTACTTAGTTTTCCGAATTCTTAGTAGCAGCACGGAGTCTGGCAATGTGCTCGGTAACGGCAATAGGCTCGCTTCCTATTACGTGGGACCTCAAATTCATAAGGTGAAATGTGGGTGTAATATAACACCCCTGCCTTCTCCCACGGGGATACAGGCGGGGCGATGTTGACCAAATATGGCAGCACCAACAGCTTTTGGTAACGCTTTAGATATGTTAACCAAGCCCACGACGACTACCTTTTGAGCTTTACGAACTGTTGGACCAGTTAGTCTGTATATATAAAATTCTTGCGTTACTGACTGACTGACAGACAACAGCCGGAACTACTGTACGCTAGATGCTGAAATTTAGCATATATGTTCCTTGTAGGGTACACTACGAAGGGATTTTGCGAAATTCACACAATATTGGGAAGAAATTTAATGGTAAAATAAAATAAAAATGTGCAGGCGTAGCTGCGGGCATCCCCTAGTAAAAATAAAAGATGCAAAAAATACACGTCGTTATCTTTTTATATTTTAGTTATTTAATCTAGGCAATAGGCTCGCCCCTTATTACGTTGGACTAAAGTATATCTGGCGAAAAGTGGGTGTAGAAATACACCTCTGCTTACCTCTTCGGGGTTATAGGCATGAGACTATGTATGTATGTATGTAATCTTAATATATAAAATCCTTGCGTTACTGACTGACTGACAGACAAGCTACAGCCAAAACTATTGAGCGCAGGAAACTAAAATTTGGCATGTATGTTCTTTGGAGAACGTAGGGGAGCACTAAGAAGGGATTTCCCGAAATACCCACGGGATCGGTCAAAACGGGAAATTCGAAAATAAATGCGTGCGAAGCCGCGGGCGTCGACTAGTCTAGCTATAAGTCGTAAACTTCATCTTTCGCAGACAAAAATATGACTCTCGAAAGAAGTCCCAACTTGTTAGCAAGCGAACTATTGTATATATTGTGTAGTTAAAGCGATTAAAAGCGATCGTCTTCATTACAAGAAATCCCTTAAGTTTCTCACACTATTTTATAAATGAGACTAACAAGTTGTAAAACTTCACAGATCAGTTAGAAAGGTACTAAATTAAGTTGCCCTGGAATTTATTGGAGAGGGCTGGAGTAATGAGGAAAGTGATTCTCGCTAAGATTCTAAAACTGCCGTCTTTATCAGATACTAGATGAGCCCGCGGTTACATCTGCGTTATTTAAGGCTACTGCTCCGCTCCCGTGGCTCATAGCATGATGTTATATAACCTATAGCCTTTCTCGATAAATGGGCTATCTATTACTGTAAGATTTTTTTAAATCGGTTTAGTAGTTCCTGAGATTAGCGCGTTCAACCAAACAAACTCTTCAGCTTTATATAGGTATATTAAGTATAAGATTATATATATGCCTACAAGTGTCTGTAGGCATATATATAATCTTGTTATACACACACGCATAGCAATGTGTGTACATGTACACGCTTGCAAATCCCATTGTGCAATAAGCAGAAATGTGTTACAATTTCATATTTTTTTTGTCTCCACAATGAAGTCAAAAAAGAAGGCCTCTGACCTTACTTTGACTAAGGTGTAGTGTTGGTGAAGTTAGAACTTCTAGACCATGAGCCTACGTAAAAGTGAAACCTTGCTTTATTATGAGAACTCGTAACTTTCGACAGTTCAGGTCTTAACAACATTTGAAAGAAAGAAAGATTTTTTTTATTTTGTGCCTAACATATACACATAACAATAATAATAATACTAAATTCTAATACAAAGAAAAAAGTAACAAAAATAATAATAAGGAACAGCATTAGTGAGGCCAAAATTGGAGCCTGCCTTAACGAATGCTGCGACAAACTTTGCCGCAGCGCTCGTATTCTGGCAAGTCCACTGAGTGGCGTCACGGAATCACAAAAAAGAAAAAATATTTGATTATTAAGGTAAAGTTAATGATAAATGAAATGGGGTAGGGACATTGTTTCCTTAGTTTTATCAATTGTATGTCAATAGTAAGCTTCAGTATGTGTCATTGTCACTAGCTCGCTATTTAAACACTGAACAACAAACCATCCAACAACTTATTTTTTTTTTAATAGTAATAGGCGGCAAACGAGCAGACGGATCGCCTGATGGAAAGCAATTACTGCCGCCCATAGACACAAGCAACACCACAGGAGTTACAAGTGAGTTGCCGCCCTTTGGGGGTGGGAAAAGGGATAGATTGAGGAGTGGGATGAGGGAGAAAGAATAGGGGATAGGGCCTCCGGCACTTTCACTAACCGAACGAAACGGAACAGTTTAAGTACTGTTACTTTACGTCGATTTTCTGTGAGAGGGTAGTACTTCCCCGGTCGAGCCGGCCCATTCATGCTGAAATCAGCAAGGCTTTACCTGATGAGCTTCGAGAGGTAGAACGTTTTGACATTATATACCCGAAACTGTTTACCAAAGCTAGAGGAGATCATCAATTCGCCGCAGTGAGATAGAATGGGCATCAATATCAATGGTCGCCATGTCATGCGTCTCCGCTTTGCTGATGATACAGTAAAAATGAAATTGCATTAAAAATTACAACTTGTAAAAATGCTGTCTAGTTATTCGCCCGCCTTCAGTTTATTTTGCCTCCTTGCGGCCCTTGCCTACCAAAAGGTTGCCGACCACTGGTCTAGCGTTAAGTTGTTCGACTGTACATACAACGCCAAGTGAAGGTAAACAGTTGCCAACTGTTCAGTTGCAGTGCGATTTTAATACTAATTTCCTGCGACATAAGGACGGTACAAAGGTCAAATTGTGCAGCTTGAAGTGTAGCCGTGCCTACAATCTCACCTTATCTGCAGACGGAGTTAACGTTGACTGCGTACCTGAAATAAAAATATTGGTTAACACAAATACCCTTGATACGATGTATGCCTACATTAGTACGGGGGCTATCGTTTCACATCTTTATTATTACGAACATTTTTTTTTATCTCACCTATGTTGTACCTATATGTGATTATATTAAACCTTTTTTTAAATGAAATAAATTATTATTTGTTAAAAAAAATATTTCGGTAATTCTACTCTATTTATACATACTTATATTTTTTTTATAGTCTCACGTCTGTATCCCCGAAGGGATAGGCAGAGGTGTAATACATGCACATTTCACCATGAATTTTTAGGTCCCACGTAATAGGGGGCGAGCCTATTGCCGTACCGGGCACATTACCAGACTCCGTGCTGCTACTGAGAATTTCCTAACGGAAAAACCCAATAGCACTTTGCCCGACCCGTGAATCGAACCTGAAACCTCCCAATCCCACACGCACATTTATGCAGTGAGACCAACGAGGCAGTCATATATATTATAAACTTAGTACTTTTCTTTCTGTCTGATTGTATGCACGCGATAAACTCTAAAACGATCGAACGGATATTTGTACGATTTTTACGTAAGATTTAAGTGTATAATTCACGCAGGCGGAATTACAGCCGAAGTTGTATAGTAAATATTTAGAAATAAGCAATAAACTGTTGACGAATTTAAACTCATTCTTACATAAATACATTTGAACCTGAAACCAGCATTGAAAACAGCAACTTTTCAATACAAACTACTGGTATAAAAATAGTGTTAACTTATAAATAACGAAAACGCTTCTTTGAGACCATATCCTTACGATTTAATGCATAACAAATACTTATCGAAAGTGTCTAAATGACTGTCACCAATACGCCTGTACAATTATTTATTATTCCACCCAGTCACAACAATCCATAATATTCCTATATCTTGTAGTATAACAACCCTTATAGCAAATAATCTGAGTGCTTACAAATTCCTATGTACGTATGGTTCGTGCATTTTCGTGAACGATCGGCATTCCGAATCGAGACCGAAGGGAGATTGAAATTCCGAACGTCAGATCGAAGGATTCAAATTTGGAATTCGAATTTTCTTTAATCTTGTGACTGTGATTCATGATTAGTGAATAGATTAAAATTATAATGCGATTGGAATTACTTTTAATTTAAGTAATTTCGAATTATGAAATATGGTTGAATTTAGAAATTCATTTATTTGTATCCGAAACTCATACCGGTTTCAATATTAGATGTATCCATGGATTTGGACATTGGAGATACATGCTTGACATATTTTGTATGGAACTTACAAACATACATACATACATAGTCTCACGCCTATATCCCCGAAGAGGTAGGCAGAGGTGTATTGCTACACCCACTTTTCGCCAAATTTATTTTAGTCCCACGTAATAGCGGGCGAGCCTATTGCCGTACCGGGCACATTACCAGACTCCGTGCTGCTACTGAGAATTTCTTAACGGAAAAAACCCAATAACACTTTGTCCGACCCGGGGATCGAACCCGAGACCTCCCAATCCCACGCGCATATTTATGCCGCGAGACCAATGAGGCAGTTTTGTATAGAACTTATGTCGAATATATGTATCTCAAAATGTCTCTTTATAAACACATTTGTCCTGCTATATCATTGTAATGCCTAAAGTGCTGAAAACAAAAACATGATATTTAAATAGTGGGTTTTAAAGCTAAGACCCACTTTGACAATTTTTTCAATATACAATCCCAAAGAAGATAAAATAGACGATTAATTTTGCTTTAAAAATCTACTATCCAGCTCTATAAAAATTGCCGCACTTATCCATTCCTCATGACCTACTTGAATAAACTATATACCGAATATTCAATACGTATGTTAACCCACAAACCACCAGTGTGTATAAAAGTGTTTAGCTCGTATATTAGATCGTAAAAATCGTCGTAAAATTAATACCAAGTAGGTAAATGTGGATCCCGCACGTTTTATTGTCATCTCTCCACACGATTAAGTATGTGATTTGTTGTAAAACTTGGTAAGGCAGCGTTGTTATCACACTGGTAACTCTATTAGAAAAGATTTGTAAAGTGTAAAAAAATTGTCACAAAACTAAATAATATAATGGAAGTGCGTAAGGCTTGTAAGGATAGCAGCAAGTGGCATTCTGTTGTCTGCCAACCCCGACGGGACAAAGGCGTGGGTATATGGATGACCAAGATGATATATTTTAAGGCAACTGTTAATGGGACAAGACAAAGAGGAAGACCTGGACACAAGGGCATCCATGAGAAATTTAATGGGAGTGAATGAACATAGAAAGATATGTTAGGATCATTGCAAATGGTTTTCCGTTGTCTCTGCCTATCCCTTCGGGATACAGGCGTGAGTCTATGTATGTATGTATATATATGTATGTATGTATCTCTACATAGTAAAATCAACCCCTCAACGAAGGGTCTGCTAAAAGAAGCAGTATTGAAGTATTCTTCTTTCTATTCTGTGCAGGTGGTGACAGCTGTTTCAGTGCCTTTATTACGTTGCCGAATGCTTACCCCTAGTTGTCACGTACACACGTACAAAGTGCAATAGAATGTTGGACTTCTCCCGGCGTTTTATTTGAAAGTATCGTTTTAGTCCTTGATTTTGTATTCCATATTTTATTTTGTATTCATATTTTTGTGTAAATCTTTGTTTCAGCTAGGAAGGTAAATATTTTCTGGCAATGGTTAGGTAAGGTTTTGCTACAGAGCTAATATCAGGTAAAATAGTTTCATATGTACAATGATGTATTTACTCATAAGATCATCATCCTCCTAACGTTATCCCAGTTTCAACCCGAAGACCGCTATCTAGTCTAACCGGATTTGGCTGAATATTAGCTTTTACACAGAGCGGCCGCCTGTCTGACCTCCGCAACTCGGAGGGATAGCGATATTCTATGGTTTACACTAGAATCCCTTTATTTTAGAGGTGTCAGCACCTCTATAACTGCTATCAAAGATCTTCATACAGCACATGACAGCCGGTACCGACGGTCGAACTTAACGTGCTCTCTGAGGCACAATACAAGCGATAATTAACAATTGAATACGCACATAACTCCGAAAAGTCAGTGGTGCGCACTGTGAATTCGAATCCGATACCCTCTGCATGGCAGTCCGTTGGTATCTCCACTAGTCTATCGCTGCCCTTACTCATAAGATATTATGTTTTATGAGTAATAGATTTTGTAAGTACGGACAAATTTTGATACTCAAGTGGCGATATACCACCAATAATCCATTTAACTGAGTCAATAGCACGCATATCATAAAAACTTCACATCTTTATATCCCTAGACGGGTTTCATATTATTGAAAACTTTTTTAGCACTGATCGTAAAATGGCTGCCCGAAGTAATTTATAAAGGTATTACTTTAGCAATGAGAATTATATATGGTAGTCCTTAAGGTGCTGAAGAACGTACCTAGCTACCTATGTATTAGGTCGTTTGAATTTTATGCATACGGTCTAAAGCTAGATAAGAAAGAAAAATATAGATCGAATAAAAAATATTTATGTACTGTCGAGTTGGTTTTCCATTCAAAATTCATCTAGCTATCAATTACGAAAACACAAATAGCCCGAAAGCATAAAAGCTATACACGTGATTACTATACAAATTCTCTTCATTCACCAGGCAACACCAAGGCAGAGAATCTTAATTTTATTTAGTAAATTTTAATATAGGATGCATAGGGTTCCCACCAAGAACTTAGGGTTCCAAGCCAACCTCACCTGCAAGTGGTGCACCTGCCGATCAACGGACGAGGCTCTGGCAAACAAAATATCCCTATAAGCGGCAATAGGCTCGCCACCTATTACGTGGGATGAAAACACTGGCGAAAAGTGGGCGTTTAATATGCCTCTGCCTACCCCTTCGGGAATACAGGCGTGTTTCTATGTATGTATGTATGTACATTTTAACACCCTGTTTCTCCGCATAATGTTTTAAATAGTGAGAACAAAGTATTATCGTATGGATTCGATGATTCGTTTGTCATGGGAGATATGCAGTAACAACCAACTCAGCTAGAATAAATACGTAAGGTGATCATCTAGTTAATTCACCAAATATCACTGACGCCTTCGATACCTTGCTCAGGATGTGTATTCGGGAAGCACCTATCTACCATCAAGTGACACTTAGCCTCTACCAAAAAGTTAGGGGATATTTATGGGCGACGTTCTACTATCTAGCTGCTAGCTTCATCCACCTGAGTCATCATGGCTGAGGTTAGCGAGAGCTGTCGTGCGGTGATCCACAGGGATCGGTTCTCGGTCCACTCCTTTGTAACATTGGTTGTATTATTAAAACAAGTAAGCGATGCCCAATAAATACATGAAATTTGATCTACTGAGCAGTATATGTAAGGAACCTAATACATTAAGCGCATTGGAGTGCAACAACGCTTCGCTTCGCTATAGCTACGATCGTAATCCTTATTCAAATTGTATTTCATTATCCAATTTAATGCTATTGTCGTTTCAAATCCAAATTGCTGAATATTAAAACTAGAGCATTTCCGCAGCTACACATTCATATTTTATTTGAATTTAACTGTTTCTTGACGATCCAGTGGGAATTTCGCAAAATCTTTTCTTAGTGCACCCCTACGGTCTCCAAAGAACATACATACATACATACATAGACTCACGCCTGTTTCCCGGAGGGGTAGGCAGAGATTACGGAGCGCCATTTGCAACGATCTTGACATATCTCTCTTGCTTCATTCACTCCCATCAGATTCCTCAAACAACATGAAAGAATGCATGCATTCCAAAGAACATGCATGCCACATTCTTCTTCTTCCGACCTGTAGGTTTGGCTGTACCTTGTCTGTCAGTCAGTCAGTAACGCAAGGTGATGGTGGACAATTCTAAAACCGCAAATCATTAGATATCTTTCCACAAATTTGTTGTAACTAATTCCTCACCAAAACCAACATTTACCTTACTACACAAACTTCACAGTTAGACACAGATAGGGATTAGCAGTCTTTCCGACGCCGCAACGGTACGTCTGCAGAGATTAGTTCCCTAGGATTTTTCATTCTGTGCGATGCTTTTATTACAGACGCTGACCAATGAAATCTAACAAAGATGTACATTATGCAGAGCGAGTGCCATAGTTCAACTGCATTTCGAATAAGACAAATTATAAAATGCGGAAAACAACTAATGATCATCAGACCTGGCATTACGGATCTTGCAAAATATTTCTAAATATTTTAAAAAGTAATTCCAAATATTTTAAAATGTTATGCAGAGGATCAAGTAATTATTTAAAAAAATTGGCAGTGCAAAAATAAAAATAAAGATGTTTTTTAAGAACGTGACCAGAATGCTGACTGAATTATGCAAAGAGGATAAGCATAGTGATTCAACGTGTCAATGCTGCCAGCCTTTAGCATACGATATGCTAAAGGCTGGCTACTACTGTTAATATTGGAAATATAGAAAGAATTGTTAAACACATTATAGAATTCTTTTTTTTAGACAAATTGTATTGTATATCTTCAGCATTTTTATACATACTAAATTCTAATTAAATTAGTTCACACCATATTTAAAACGTAATACGGAGGATATAGACCTTCTGTCTCACCTGCACAATAAGCCCGACCTAACTTTCGAGTACCGGACCTCAGAAATTCGTAGCTCAGCATAAGCAGACATAAATCTAAGTTACGTGCCCCTCAAAGGTGCCAGGCAATTACACCGTGCATTCCTACAAGACCGCGCGCTTTATGAGACCGATATGAGATGGAACAACTTGGACTGACCAATCTACACACGGCTACAAGTGAAGCTTGACAGTTGCTGTGCAATTTTAACACTTATTTCCTATGGCATAAGAACTGTGCTAAGGTCAAAATGTCTGTCAGTGTACAAGCTGTTTCCAGATTAGTTGTGATTAAAGTCCCTTACACATAGGATATGTTGGCTTATTAGTACGGGAAATGCGTCACAATTGACCTTTGCCAATAAATATTGGTAAAGGTGACTCAATTCAATTTTTTAAAAGGAATACTATAACGGTGTAGATTGGCCACTAAACTTAAAATAGTTTCTTTTATTAATTGTAATTGCTTATTTTACTAATACAATGAGAAATTATTCATCCATCTTAGCTTTTGTGTTTTTTTCGGATCCATGTTTATACGCGACTCTATCTCGTAAATATATTCGAAATACACGCAACGACTTTTGCTTTATTTTAGCGATGACTTGGCTCTTTTCTGCACCCAGGGTCACAATTGTCATGATTCTCTATTTTTTTTCAACTCATGGCCTGCCGCCGCTGAATCAAAGGAAATTAAGTATTTCATATTTTAGACTGATAAAAGCAGAGTTCCTTTTTAAGGAGCTTTGAAATCTGTATATACTGAAAGCTCTATAAATTATCAGACCATTTTATTCTTAGATTGATGTTGAGGTATCCAAATGATTTACTAATCTTATAATTTACAGTGTGGAGCCATCATAGACGAGAAGATTTACTCCTATATATAGACATAAGCTCCTTTAAAATGCACTGTGCATTTCAACCGCGCATAATTAAACCTTAATCTCCTAAACATAAGACACAATTTCTATTACAAAACCACCTATTTCAACAGCTCAGTGCATTCTTCATACTGAATAATCGCATCATTTATATTTTAAGCCAGATGCGATAAATACGGATCTGTACAGAATACAATTTATATCCGTTATTGGTTATTGCGATACGGCGATATTATCGGATGTGCATATTTTATGCAGAAATGCATTGACAAATAAATATTAAGCAGATTGTAGCGTGTCCTTTGTAGCGGGTAGCAATTACTAATGTAAAAAAATATGCGTAACAATTACTGGTGTTGTAGAATTATATTTTTATGGTTATTTCTATCATTAGTGATAATCTATACACATTTATAAGTGTCTGTCCGTAGATAATTTTAAAATAACCGTTTTTTACTAAATGCATATGGATGTATCATCATCATCAGCCTTTAACAGTCCACTGCTGGACTAGGCCTCTCCTTTGAACGGAGTAATTGGCCTACTATACCACGCTGGCCAAACGGGTTGGTATAGGGTTTGTATCAAGTTTTCCTTCTCTTACAGTGGTGTTCTCTGCATAATATGCTCCCTCTGTCGGCTCTTACGACACCCATGGGATGATATGGGGTGGTGACATTCCGTATTCTTAATCCGTCACCACACGGATATGGATGTATACATACACGGTACATAATTATACCGAAATTACATTTTTTACAATTTTTGTCTGTCTGTCTGTCGGTTGGTCTGTTTGTTCTCGCTAATCTCTGGAACGGCTGGACCGATTTTGACAGGACTTTCACTGGCGGATAGCTGACTTAACTAGGAGTAACTAAGGCTATAAACTAACCGGGTACACGAAGTAGCTCCCTCAGGACGCAGGTGAAACCGCGGGAAACAGCTAGTAATTAATATTGTTATTTTGATAAACAGGAATAGTAGTAGAAAGGAGTGATTTTTCGTGTTAATCAGACTTTTTGATGATTTGTAGAGAAGTATATCTGTTCGCCTGTCAGTCATCAGTCGATCATCAGATCAGTCAATCAGTTTGACAGTCAGTCAGCCTGTCAATACATTGAAAAACTTTCACTCTGGCATGTTTATCTACCATTGTATTGGTCAGTCGGTTTGTTAGTGGGTCCATCGCGTAGTGTAATAGTCAGTCGGTCTTTCAGGGTGTCGGTCAAGTGATCTATCAGTAAGTTGATTAGTCTGCATATATGGATATGTCGGTTTGTCTGTCGGTCTACCACCTTTCGGCCAGTAGCTCTACCAATCAGTTTGACATCCTGCGTGTCAGTATGGTGTTACAACGTTTCGAAATCTGTAAATTTTAACGCAAAACGCAATCTTTTTATAAAGTACTCTGAACAACACTTCAGAAACATTTTAAATCCTTTACCGTAATCTACGTCGTAACTCGAGTTAATCGCGTATCCACCAATTTTTACTCTCTTTCCTCAAAATTATTGTTATAACTGAGACGAAGTTTTTCATGGGTATTACGTGCGAAGAATGTTGAACAAATTACGGCATCGATTCCTCCTTGGAGGGAGCAATATAATAAATATCTATACTCATATTGAATAAGGGTGTTGAATATAAGGCACCATAGTTACTCAGATTGATGTGGCTTGGATTGAACACACGGCAGCAAGTAAAGCTTCACAGTTGCTGTACGATTTTGAGCCGTGACCTGTTTTGTTGTCTTGTTGTATTATTTAGTATGATTTTATAAATACACTAGCTGTTTCCCGAGGTTTCACCCGCATCCTGAGAGAACTACCCGGTTAATTTATAGCTTAAGTTGCTCCTTGGTACATCAGCTATCCGCCAGTGAACATCCCGTTAAAATTGGTCCAGCCGTTCCAGAGATTAGCGAAAACAAACAGACAGACAAAAATTTAAAAAAATGTCATTTCGGTATATAAATCGTGTATACATCTATATGCATTCAGTAAAAAGCATTTTTTTTAATATTTCAAACAGACACTCCATTTTTATTTATATGCATAGATGTATAGATATGTTTATTGGATGAACTTACCTACCTATACTGGTTTGCATTACGCATCACGAACAGGGCCTAATTGAAAACCAGCGTCAAGCTTCGGCCTGGCATTATGCTGAATTAGGCCCTTTTTTGTCGCATGCAAGGGACTTTTTATAATTGTATTGTGCATTATTTATTTTTATCTGTATTACCGATGTGTGTTTTTATAATATTTTTTTATTGTGTAAGTATTTATGTATTTATGCTTTTTGTGTCATAAAATAAATGTAAAAATAAATGTATTCTTTTCTTTTCTTTCTTTCTATTTGGACACTTATTACCTACAGTATAAGAACGATACACAGGTCAAAGTATCTGGCTTGACGAAGAGCCGTGTGTACGTACAAGTATATGACTATTTAAAGAACTGTCGTTAACAACATTCTGAATTGAACCAATTAAGACTCTAATACCTTGTATTAAGATATGCATTTGCATGAAGGCACACATTTGCTTGCGTGCTCTCACTACACTCTTTTCTTTACTTAAATCCCCTTCTCTCCCTTCATACTTGATTTCTTACTTTCAATATCAATCTTCTACACATGAGGAAGACCTTCACTCCTCTCACAATCTACTTCTTCAATGTCCCACTCATACGTCAGTCTTTGTAGGCTGTTCCTTCATTGATCAAGCTGTTTTGCCATGGAATAGGCTCCCTCCTGAAATCAGAATGTTCACTAACCGTTTCGCATTTAAATTGAAAGTTCGAGAGCTCCTTTTTGAGAGATTGAAGGAATCTACACATTGTTTTCATCAGCTCTAGTTTTATATAAAATATTATATATATTTTGTATGTATTTATGGGTATATGTGTAGTATAAGTAATATGTATTATTATGTATGTATATAGTAATATACTCATATATTTACACTACAACAAATTTATAATTTTATTTATAGTATAATATTCTATTTATTTATATTAAATTTTATCTAATTGTTATGATTATCTCTATATATAATGCACCTAACTTGCTTGTCTCTGCACCACCAAAAGGTCCGACTGGTAGATAATGCCTTACGGCATTAAGTCCACCTTATGTACTAAGTATATTGTGCATGAAGAAATAAATAAATAAATTTGCTTGAAGTGACTTGTGTCGGCTATTGTAGATTTTATTAGATTAGTAGTTGAGATGCATTCATAGTTTTAAAATCAATCCTTAGACCGAACTCAGAGCCCCTTACCGAGATCACACTACATAAAATATAAACTAGATCAGCCCGCGGTTACACCCGTGTTATTTAAAGCTACTGCTCCGCCCCCGTGGCTTAAAGCGTGATGTTATATAGCCTGTAGCCTTCCTCGATTAATGGGCTATCTAACACTAAAAGAATTTTTCAAATCGGACCAGTAGTTCCTGAGATAAGCGCGTTCAAGCAAACAAACAAACAAACAAACTCTTCAGCTTTATACATATACTAGCTGACCCAGCGAACTCCGTATCGCCTTTTTAAGAGTTTTTATTTAATTCCCTTTTTTCCAAGCCCCTTTTCCAAACTTACCATTGACTTAGCGCTTAATCTCTTATCATTCCAGGGTCTATAAATGATGCAAAAACAAACATAGATTTTTATATAATATTAAATTCCCCATTCCTTAAAATATCGGAGACGATAACCATATCGACTTAAAAAAAATCCTGTCCGCCATCTTTGATTTCCTATCCGCCATCTTTGATCACAAAATAGATGTTGTATTTGGATTCACCATCCCTTAAATCATCACAGACGATACCCATATCGATTTTTTAAATTTTTCCCATCCGCCATCTTGAATCACGAAATAGATGTTGTATTTGGATTCCCCATCCCTTCAAACATCGGAGACGATACCCATATTGATTTTTAAAAAAATCCCATCCGCCATCTTTGATCACGAAATAGATGGTGTTTTTGAATTCCCCATTGCTTAAAATATCGGAGACGATACCAATATCGACTTTAAAAAAATCCCGTCCGCCATCTTTGATTTCCTATCCACCATCTTTGATCACGAAATAGATGTTTTATTTAGATTCGCCATCCCTTAAAACATCGGAGACGATAACCATATTGATTTTTTAAAACTTTCTCATCCGCCATCTTTGATTTCCCATCCACCATCTTGAATCACGAAATAGATGTTGTTTTTGAATTCCCCATCCCTTTAAATATCGGCGACGATACCCATATCGACTTTTAAAAAAAATCCCGTCCGCCATCTTTGATTTCCTATCCGCCATCTTTGATCACGAAATAGATGTTGTATTTGGATTCACCATTCCTTAAATCATTAGAGACGATAACCATATTGATTTTTTAAATTTTTCCCATCCGCCATTTTTGATTTCCCATCCGCCATCTTGAATCACGAAATAGATGGTGTTTTTGAATTCCCCATTCCTTAAAAATATCGGAGACGATACCCATATCGACTTTAAAAAAATCCCGTCCGCCATCTTTGATTTCCTATCCACCGTCTTTGATCACGAAATAGATGTTGTATTTAGATTCGCCATCCCTTAAAACATCGGAGACGATAACCATATTGATTCTTAAAAACTTTCTCATCCGCCATCTTTGATTTCCCATCCGCCATCTTGAATCACGAAAGAGATGTTGTATTTGGATTCCCCATCCCTTTAAATATCGGCGACGATACCCATATCACGGTAATAATATCTAACAGTATTGTAACTCCATACAAACGCACGAAACTCGAGTTATACCTACGCGCCGCGAGCAGAGTACCCATTAGACTGGGCGGACTGTACCTACAGTACCCGCAGCCGCTATCGTGCCGCAGCTCGCATGCGGCGCGTCTGGTAGGTATATAACTCACGAAGACGGCCGAGTTACAATACTGTTAGATTATATTACCGTGCCCATATCGACTTTTAAAATAAATCCCGTCCGCCATCTTTGATTTCTTATCCGCCATCCTTGATCACGAAATAGATGTTGTATTTGGATTCAACATCCCTTAAGGCTGGCCGCATACATACGTTTTCCGTATTCGTTTTCAGAATGCGTAATTTCGAATTGGAATTCCGTGAGACCAGCGCAAACGTTTGTTTTTCTTCATTCGGAATGTATCCACGTCAGTACAGTACAGATCGTGGCGAACGCACAACGATGGAGGACGACGATTTATTAGCAATTGCATTTCTGTTACTAGTTAATAAGAAAAAGAAGCGTCGTCGGTATTGGATAAATCCACTAAATACTCGAAGAATCTATGAAAGTCCGTATTATTTGAAGAGAGCTAAGTTACGAGCACACCGCCAATATTAATGTTTCTGCCTCACACATTCGTGTTGCGAATTTATGCGTAACCAATACAGAGAATACGTCCGATGCGCCTAGCGCGGGCGCGAAACTGAATAGAAATTTCCGAACGTGAGCGCCGGCACGAACAAAATGTAGACAAGCGCTGCGTTCCGCATGACGTCATTAGGGTTTTTCGAGTAGGTTTCTCCGAACCCGCCGGCTTGCACACGAAACGTATGTGCGGAATTTATTCCGTTCGAAAAAAGAGGGAATGTGTGCGTCAGTTAATGTATTTTGTACTGATTCCATGCATTCAGATGTCCGAAATCGAATGCGGAAAACGTATGTATGCGGCCAGCCTTAATCATTAGAGACGATACCAATATTGATTTTTTTTAATTTTCCCATCCGCCATCTTTGATTGCCCATCCGCCATCTTTGATCACGAAATAGATGTTGTATTTTGATTCTCCACCCCTTAAAATAATGAAGGCCATACCCATATTGATATTTAAAATTTTCTCTTCCGCCATCTTTGATTTCCCGTCCGCCATCTTGGATCACTAAATAAATTTCAAATTATTAATGAGCGTCCCGAAAATCGCGAAAACGATACCCATATAGATTGTATCCTATTCGTTTAGCCTTTTTTTGCCTTTGGCCCAACCCTCCCCCTTCTCGTTTGACCATTTTATTACTTTTGTCTGGCCCCTAAAAGTAGTCGCGTAATTTTATATAGCCTATAGCCTTTCGGAATAGTTGGGCTATCATAGGCAATAACAAATTTTAAAATCCGTCTGCTAGTTCCTGAGATTAGCCGACATTATCTTTTAGCCTTTTTAGCCTTTTGCCCGGCTCCAAAGGGTCGAAGCGTTATGTTATATAGCCTATAGCCTTCCGGAATAACTGGGCTATCGTATACAAAAAGATTTTTTCAAATCCGACCGGTAGTTCCTGAGATTAGCGCGTTCAAACAAACAAACTCTTCCGCTTTATTATATTAGTATAGATTAGTATTAGATACCTATCCCTCAGAAAGTTAAAATATATGCAATTAAGTTAATGATCCGCGCCGTGAGTTTAAATCCTGTTGATCTTTTGTTAGGGAATTTTATGCCCGTTTTCACCAACGGCCCCTAAAATTTTAGTGTCCCCTAAGCTAGTTTAAGGGGCACCTAACGATCGTTTGGTTTTCACCAACTGTTAAGAGTCACCTAACGCATTAGGTAACACCTTATATTTAGGGGCTAAATATGCGGCCCCTCAGACGTTAAGTGACATTTTAACCACGTGTGCGCGAAGTTGTGCTTTCGGCGGTTGCTTTACATAAGAGATAAAATGGATATCGAACATGGCTTATTTGAAGCTATGGAAGCAATCGAAGACATAGAGCTACTAAATCATCGTCGTTTCTTTGGGCGGCCTCGTATTTACCGAGAAAGATGAAAAGATTTAACATAATATGACGACAAAGATTTTTTTATAAGGTACAGTCCAAGGAAAGTGTTTTATTTATATTACAAAAATAGAGCATCTATTGGAATTCCACGATGACAGGCAAGTAAAGTCTATTGTGTACAACTAGAAACTTAAGTAGATAACACTTGAAGTATAAACCTCAGTAGATACTTACTACCCGCTTAATATGTTTATTATGCTTATAGTATGCATAATGTGATTAGTGTGTTTCATTACAGGAGTAAATCCGTGCCACCAATAAACCAACTACTTACTGTGTGCTCTTACGGCCTGGCCACGGACAATTCGCTCCAGCGAAAATTCACGCGACGCGACCGGCGACGCGACTTGCGACTGAATCAAATGTATAGAAATGTTCTAAGCATGCCACACGCAGCAGCGACCGGCGACGCGACCGGCGAATAGCACCGAGCGGTACAGCGGCGTGGCGCGCGACACGTCACGCGACCAATACAAATGTATGAATTAGTGCGGCGCACGCCACGGCGTCGAGCGATTAAATTTTTTGATTATTTCTCCGCGAGCATGATATTATTCTTAGAATTTTTTGTTAGGCTAGCTATTTCGAACGTCTGGATGTTATCTATATCTACATAAATGTATACAATATAAATACAGTTGAAGTGTCTGTCTGTGATTTCAAAATACCTAATGAAGTTTTTAGAAGTGCATATACCTAGTTAGTTAGATCACACTTACCTACATAAGTTTTTCCGTATTTTAACTCAAAACTCGAGTTACAATACCTACAAGCGTCAGCTCAGTATGCATTCAGTAGGTACCTACAGAATGTATACCGAAGCGCCTTGAGTTTGGTATGCAGTAGGTTAGCTGGATACCGAGCCTGTCGCTCGTAGGTATAAATCGCGTTCCGACCGTTTGTATAAAGATAAAATACAGAACCTATCGCACCCTTAGTAATATAAGGACACAATCCAAAAAAGTAGATTTTTGGGAAATCGCGTTTAAAGATTCTGGATTCCTACATTACAGTTATTTTTTCGAATAACTTCCTTATTATTTAAGATAAAAATGTAAAATTAGGCAGATTTGTTCTTCTATAAATGCACTATATATAGCAATAAAAAATAATAATAATGTAAATAAATTCTATAAATTACAAGCAATATTAAAAAACCCTTTTAAGTTAGGCCCATATAGTACAAAAATCATGACAGAAATATGGAGTTATTTCAGTTTGATCCCATATACTATTAAAATCCCTATCATTGTTTAGTTTTTAATCATAGTTAGTAACGTATATTACCAAACCAAACCATGGTCTGAATCTTTTGTTTCTGTTTTATAAATAAAATATCAGGTAAAATGAAAGTAATACTTTAATAAAATCAGTGCAGAATGTAACAATGATCTTAAAATTATGAATTCTAATCAACAATTAAACATAATGTCTTTTGTGTCGAACTAAAGGGTCAAATCACTTGAACCCCTTAGTTTACAACAAAAGTTGAAATTTATATTTTTTTCAGTTATTCTGTCTACAAATGGTTATAATTAGCTAATTAAAATGATAAAAAATCTAATATCAATAGATTCTTAGAAACGGCATGTTAAAAATAATTAATATTGCGAAGCGGACGGTGGTTAAGTGGAAAAAACAATGTTATGTATTTTTAACATTGCAAAATACACAGTCAATGAAAAATTTATTTATGTTCTATCTATTGTAAAAGTAATCAAAAATATTGAAATTAGTGACAAATTATTAAAACAAATAGTGATAATATAATAAACATTCACTGTTTGTGGCATTCCTTAAAACAGTTACGTTTCTTTACGAAACATAATCTTCAATTACACTTGCAACAAATAACGTTCGTCATTCCTTTTCAACAAAACTTACATCTACTCGGTGCTGTTCTAAAATCAGGAATATGTATAACTATAATATTATGACGAATAGCGTCAGATTTTTATCAAAAGGAGTAGAATAACCAGTAGGCATTCTTTGTTTCGATAGAAGTTCATAATAAATCATGATCCTAAATATGTTTAATATCTAAGGGACTTTATGTACTGAACAAAACCTTTTCTGTACATAATCCATGTATTGTTTACGCAAACGTCTAAGATCTGGGAAAACAATGCCATGTACCACTTTTTGTTTTATAATCTACCCCTCCCATATGGTAGTTATAATGTTTGACTATCTGTGGACATGGAACGTCAACCTTGGCTTCAAAGGGTACGAATCCACTTAGGAACTGGCCAAAATCACAGTTTTGTTATCATGCCAATTTACGACACTTTATCATCTGGTAGTTTATTTTGACATCCTCTTAAACGATTTGATCTAATTGTGCCCAAGGAAAAGATATCATATTCTTGACGCAACATGATCAGCTCAAGTGATGAGAAGAAGTTGTCGAAGTACCTACACAACCGCCGGCTTATTTTGTATACTCTGGGAAAGAGCTATTACCACTTTTGCACCAACACCTTAAGATTTTTCATATTCTGTAAAAGAATGATATCTAAACGTGTCTTCGCCAGCGTAGGGAATAAAATCATACGCGCAGGCAGAATCAAAAGCCCCATTTCTTATAGGCTTCTTTGCCAAATATTGACGCCTTTTTCCAGCTGTTATATCTTTATAGGGCACCGTAATTTCGTCGATACTATAGCGATGGTCTTCTAATATACTGAGGCCGTTTCTACGTACACTTTCTAAAATCGATCGTACTTTAAAATAACGATCTCTATTCTGTTGTGAATTATCAACGAAGTACAAATACTGACGAATTTGTTCATATCGGTTTAAACTCTTAACATCTGCGATTAGGTTATAACGTAAATTCTTATTCCAGTAATCTCGATAGCACGGCATCTTAACAACACCCATCAAAAGATTAATTGCAACAAAATCCAAAAATCCAATAATCCTTCCCGAGCAACAATGGTGTATTCTAGATATCGTTGTACAGCATATAAATTCGTGTTTTGTATAATTAGTTATATCAATAAAATCTTCACTGAAGAAATCATAGAAGTCATCTGATGAGACTTCGATTCAGATCCGAATTTCGTAAAGGTTATTTCATCCAGTACTGCTTTATAGTTAAATTTGACGCTTTCCCATATGAAATTGAGTGGTTTTCTCACAAATTGTTTATATGTTTTGTTTGTATTGCTGTTTTGGTTGTTAATCTGCTTTTGGAGCGGGTTTTCTTGGAGATATTAGAAGCTGCAGGACTTGGAGACATTGATAACGCAGGCAAATGCTGCGGTGGATTGTGAGTAATGAGGAGTCAGGCAAAAGTTCATCATCTAAGATATTGTCACTCAAATGAAGAATTTAAATAGCGGGGTTCAGAACTATGTTCTGTATCTTCTGTTTCTTTTTCTTCCTAGTCTTCGGATGTACTAGAATCGGCGGCAGGAGCATCTCGTGGTGGCAAAAATGCTAGAATCTTTCTCACACGTTCTAATCGGATTTTGGGGTGAAAGAAATCAAGTAAAATTCATGCAAACACCCGAAGCTCCAAATAAACAATTTAGAATGTAAAAAAATATATATTCAGTTTTGAAAAAGAAATACAACTTTATGTCATACAAGGTAAAGTTCAAGTTCAATTGCAAAGAAAAGGGTCGAATTAAAAATATATTGAATTTTTCATGTAAATAAAGGCCGAACACAAATTGCGCCAACGAACACAAAACAATTTACGTACTATAACGAACCAATAAGATATGATTCCATAAAACATTTCTACTTTTTTGCATTATACCGATCTATTATGAATTAGATCCAATTATTTATTACATTTTGCATAATATAACGGCACAACTATAAATTGTTCTTTATATTACAAAATTATAAAATCAAACTCACGAAGATTTTTGTCATAGAAGGGCACAAACACGAATCGCACAACGTTTGAACAGTCCGCCTCCGATAAGTACGGAAACGTTACGGTTTGCGACCTTATAGCAGTAAGAGCGGGGAACGGGCGGAGAGAGTGTGAGAGGGACACAAATATATTTACCGAGTCATTATTGTCCTTTTACTCTTTCTGTCAGCGCTAACCGGTAGCGAATTTCATTTTGTGCCCTTAGCATTCAAAATCTGAGTTTACCTAAATTTTGAGTTGATTCCTTATATTACTGAGGGTGCGCTATAGTTTTCAATACCGTGGTTAGGTACACAATATCAAGTCTGCCTCTGTGATCTTGCGGTAGTGTAAGCGGATCATGAGGTCTCGGGTTCGATTGCCGGGTGGAAACAAATGTGATATTGCCACCAAAGTCCGAACAATGTCGAGCTAAATTTCATAAAAAGATCTCAGCTAATGTCGTCTCGCTCCTGGTCTACACTGGTCACGACGGTGAACGCGTGTACCCGTGGCATGTTTTGCGCGTCGCGCGCAGGTCGCGTCGCCGGTCCCCGTGGCAAAGCCGTTAGATTTTATGCAACAGGTAATCAGTTATTATCAGTTGCCGATTTGAATGGCGTCAGCGTAGCTACATGCAGCCGAATCTTAAAAAGAGTGTCTCAAGCCTTTGTGCGTCTGCGAAGTGAATTTATAAAATTCCCTGACTTCACAGAAGAACAACAAACTGTAAAGGAGGAATTTTACAAAATAGCTCGTTTTCCTAATGTTTTAGGATGTATAGACTGTACACACATTAAAATTAACTTCCGGTGAAAAGTTTTGCCCACGTCTCATTTTTTTAGCCATTGTTAATCAATAATACACCACGCTAACGATTACTAAGAAATAACGAAAAAAAATAACACGAGTCACGTAAGTTCACGAAACGAAATGAACCGCCGCATAGTTTAGTTCCGTCAAATTACGTCATGCACCAAATAAATGTCAATTTTTTTAGAGCAAAGACTTTTGCCATACAGCCTAATGGCAAATATTTTTTTTATTTATAACTATTTAGCATCCACTAGGTTAAGATCAATGTGTCTTTTCATATATCAATCAAAACAATACGTATTACATTTATTTAAGCTGAATATTAATAGAAAAGTAAACATAAGTATTTTATCGACATAAGTTTGCATGTTGGCCTCGCACTATCAGTCACCTAATTAAGGGACCCCTAGCTAAGGACTACTTAGTCCTTATGATCGTGAAACGAAATTCGAGAAAGGGGATGATTTTAGGTATCCCTTACGGTAAGGGATTCTTAGTTAAGATTCTGTATAGGGGCCGTTGGTGAAAATGGCCATTAGTGTCCGATATTTTTTTATTCGAATGTAATTTAAAAAAGCAAGTACTGGAATAAAAACAATCCACCACTCGATAGCGGATACATTCAATATTTTTATTTGTCTGGGCATCATAAGCACCAACAATATTTCCGCACTCGAAACATGCGTCCAACTCAATATTAATTCATAAAAGTCAACAAATTTCATTACAAACACCGATAAAAAATTCATACTAGTTAGTGCATTTCGTATTCAGACAATACCCAAAGGAGTTTGTTGACATTTTATTCCAAAATTAGTTGTGATAGTGTTTCCAATTTCATTGTGCGTGCGCGGCTCAATTCGTTGAATTTGTACTCCATTGCGGTTGTACCAAACGGAACTGTACCGAATTGGTTTCCATACAATAATGTTGTTAAGTAGCGAAATGTATTTTATTCAGGATTTAATGAATTACTGTATACTTTGAAAATGAATTGCTTAAGAGTGTTCATGGCTTCGCTTCATACAAAGTTTCAAGTACCTATTTCATTTTGTATAAATGGGGCGATTTTATTGAAACTTGTAAAGTATACTTATAGAGAATTGGTTTACATTTTATTGAAAATGTTTTCAACAACGTTTTTCTCAATAAAAAGCGTGGGCAATTCTAAATTTAACTTACATGTAATTGAATAAGTACCCCAGTAAAAACCTATGTAATGTAAGTATGTCATATAAAATAGGAAAAGAAAAACATCATAAAGAAACCTGCGTGAGAGTTCTCGAAAAATATGTTAAGTCCGCTACCCCGCTCTTGGCCAGCGTGTTGGACTATGGCCTCGCCCTTCTCATAGTGAGAAGAGGCCCTTAAAGGTGGATATACGCCGTTGACCTTGCTCGTACTACTGGTTAGTAGTCCACGCGCGATTAGCGAGTGTCGATGATGTAAAAAAATCCTTAGAAAATAATAAGTAAAGTTATTTGCAAAAATAAGCTGAAGGTTCTCTTGGTGTTCTAAAATTTAAGAGGCTGATTCAATTTAAACAATCTTATGATTGATAGATTAGGAGAAAAAGGTAATAACTACAAAAACAGAGGTTACCTTGCATATTTTATTCAGATATTTAAAATACTTTTTTTAGGATTTGGTACCGAAGGGAAAATGCTTTATATGATCTAGATTAAGACATATTTTTGTTTTTTTTTCTATAACAATTGCGGAGAAAAACGGTTTTAATTTACCCTTAATGACGCCCAATTCACATAATATGTCCTCGCCTTCACAGAACTGATGATGATATAAAACAATACCGAATTGTCAGTATTTCACAAACGTCTCCTTTAATAGTTACAACTTTTATTAAAAATATATTATTATATCAGTTCTCATCTTCTACAATTTTCTATATACGTCAATGCTTCATGTTTCTAAAGAGCAGCCATATTGTAATCGTATTCGACACTTAATAATTAATTATTTATTAATAACAATTATTATTACTGTAGGTTCAATATCGATAGGTTTGCGTCGTGAACACGAGTAAGCAAATTAATAACAGTTGATTAGTTGTTCTAATTGATCTTTAGTTGTACAAAGGTAATGCAAATGCTATGTTTATTGGGCGTATTGTAGACATGGTTAATACTTCACTACGGAATAGGGGGGCATGAGAGGAGCCTCCCCGAGCGACGTAGAAAAGTGAACAAGATTCCCGACGTCCGGCGCATCCTGGACATCTAGCACTCGGTAACGCAGAGTCTAGGTGACAAATCCTCTCACCACGATGGATCAACACAATTCAACTACGGAATAGAACATTGATTACCTTTAGCCGCGATAATCAACGTCCGCGTGAAGCTGCGAGTAGAAGCTAAAGGCATAATTATAATGCTGGCTTTTCCTAGCGTCATTTAGCTAGGAAAATCCTGCATCATCTCTTAAAAAGAACAGCTGAAAAACTACCTTTTTTATCTTTGGCATTTCATTTTCTGTTATAATTTCTTATTTCTTTAAAGTCCAGACAAAATGGGTTTAGTATGCGAGTACAATGTAGGATATCGTCAGGCTGGTATCAAAGATTAGTATCACACAATTTAGCGTGTTGAATGATTTGTGGCATGTGGTTGAACAAGCTTCTGATAAAATTGTCACCAAAATTTGATTGCCGCAATTTTTCTGAACGCCACTTTTTCATTCCATACTAGTTACTCAATTATATTCGGAGCGTTAAACGTATTTTGATAAAATTTTATACGAACTGGATTAATTTGTAGAATAATTTTCATAGCGTCAAATTGTATTTGCATTCTATATTTGCGTCAATTAAGCATAGGCACTGCTTGATATATGGCAAGCTGTAGTAAAATCGTTAGATAAAAGATGATGATACTATATTGAGAATTTTTGAACCCCAGCAAGCTGACATAGCGCATTAGTTAAACCCATGGGTTAAACCCTATCAATCATTCCGGCCAGTATGTCATAGTAGGCCGAATCCAACTATCGAATAACAATGGTAAGAGTGAGAGTCCTAATTGCCATCAGTGGACTGCAAAATGCTGTATGATCCTACGTTTATACCAAGGTTAAACTATATACTAAATGATTAATGGGCAGATCTTCGACTTTTTCAATATGAACAAGCAATCTGTATATATATACAATTCTTGCGTTACTGACTGACTGACAGGGTGACTCGCCGTGCGCTCGAAGATGAAATTCTGACATACATATGTTCCTTGGGGAGTGGAGGGGAGCACTAAGAGAGGGTTTTTACAAAGTCCCATCCAAAGCAGGTACAAAGGTCCCACGCCCGCGGAACTGTGAGCAAAGTATTTTTACTAAATATTATCAAATGGTCTATTAAATTATGTGCTAGATTAGATAGAATCCGTTTACGATTAGCAGCAATTTTCACGTTGTCCGCCTCGTTGCACTACAAGAACACAATAACGTAATAAAACACAGTCAACATTGTTTACAGCGAGTCAGTGGTAACATTATCATAATGATTTATTCATTTCAAAACATGAATAGTTTGTTTGCACGTGTTTCATTCGAAATACATATAATGATACAGATTAAATTCGTGTACCACTCGTGCATTTCATGTTAAACATTGTCTATTTCCTAGTTAAAAACCGCCAGAGTCAAATGTTTACAATTAAAAATATGAACGACTCTACAAATTAATTACGTATCTATAGATACTATATTTTTATTTAATGCCACATTCGCAATAGAAATGCGTAGAACCATAATAAGACAAAAGTATAATGTCCAAGAATTTTAATTATGAAACCCTTTCCTAGAAATCTATAATAGACCACGTTACATTTTCAATCTATAAATTTAATATAAATTGCCGCTCTTTGCAATCTTCACTATTTGCAGGTGACACTTTCATCTCCAACAACACTTTTCTTCGTTTCATAAATAGTTCTCTCATTTTTCATCATCATTATCAGCCCTATATACTGTCCCACTGCTAGGCACAGGCTTCTTCTCACTATGAGAAGGGTAAGAAAATAGGACAGTCTTCACATGTCTTTCGAAAACATTATGGAGAACTCACAGACATACAGGTTTCGGCACGATATTTTCCTTCACTGATAAGCAATAATTCAAATAAAACGCAATCAACTTCGCAATGTCATTGATGCGTGCCGTGGATGCCAATCCGAGACCCTCTACGTAGCAGTCATGAAAAGTGTTTTATGAAAAGTTGTTTTATTGAAATGTCTTAGCGAATCTATCTCTGCTTTGCGCTTCTTAAAGTGCTTCATTGTCGGTTAAATATAAGTAGCAAAAGGTTTTAAAATAATCAAAACACAAGCAATCTCATTTATTACAAAACTTCCACTATTCTAGCATAGGGAATTATGTAAATTGAAACCAAGATATTTTCAGAAAACATTTTCAAGTTTCTGAGAAATTCAACTCCTATTGTCTATATAAAGGATTTCAATAACGGATATTTTCAAAACAGAAATAAATTAGTTTTAAGATGTTTTTGACATCTGACATTTGATACTGTCTGAAATATATTTGTCGAAATTGGGTATTTCCTTTGTCATTATAAAGTAGGGCTTGGTTACAGACGTTGTCGAGTCGACGAAACCGAAGATGTGGCGCCTTTGAATTCAAATTCATAGTTGTTCATTTAATTTAGGTCATAGATATAATAGTTATTATTACTTGTAAATATTTTTTTAGCTGGAACGTAAAGAAAAGGGTTATATAAGTACTTGTAAATGTAAATGTAGAAGCATTAATGCTTAATGTTCATGAGCGTCACCTTGTGACCTAGATGAATAAATGATTTTGACTTTGACTTGAATTTAACTTGAAAGAAACTCTTGCCACTTTTTTATCATCTACGTTATTTATCACATTATTATCATACACAATAAAATTCGTCTTCAGAAACGAGAATACCTACTTTCATTGTAATTTTTATGAGTAAGTCAGTTCGTCGTCAAGTCTCAATACTTTTCGCTATAATTAATTCATATACATAGAAATATTAAAATCCATTACTAAGAACAAATTAAGTGATACCATCTAAATTTACATCAATATCAGATTAAATCATCCCACCTCATATCACCGAAATCAAAATCAAAGCAAACACCGCCATATCTTAAAGCCACTTTTCCATCAGAGCACACCCACACTCGAATTTCCAACATATTCCCGCCATGCGACCGTTAACACATACATACACACACATACACATACATACATCTTTTAAACCTAACACTTGTGGGGTTGCCAAGCGTCGAAGTAAAGCCGGACATGGTGGGATCTTTCACGCTTGTCCGGTCCAATTAGGAGATTCAACGTGTTGGGTATTAGTCAGGTTTAACCCATGCTGTGGTTATATGTAGCGCACATTTAGCGCAGAATAAAAATGTATATAAAAGATTCCGGAATGGGGAATGGTTAGGGAGATCTGAAAAGATTGTGGTTAGGTTTACGTATTAACAGGACTTCTGTAACACAGGAATAATTCTTAATGCGAGACTCTTTTGAAAGAAAATAAGAATTCAATGTATATGTTGCATTTTGAATTAAAATATGGATAAAAAAAATATCAAATCCAGAAAGAAAGAACTCACATCAATGTATAACTTCCTCAAATCTCGATCTAATATTCCAACAATAAAAAATCAATAATAAATCTAGAGTTTTCAATACTCAAACTGACAACACTATTTATCCATGTGCGCGTGCAAGCACGTGACGTATTGAGTCACGCTCACATTAACACGTCTTACACGGAATGGATCAAGAGGCTTCACGAATAAGCGCATTTAGAATACGAATTCTTACCATGAATTAAACATGGATGCTTGTACTTATTGCAAGTATTGAACACATAATAATCGCAGTTCCGTGCGACAATCACTCGGTTATACGAGATGAGAAATATTTTCCTTACACGACTTAGCAGAAAAAGCGTGGTTAGGAAAAGATTCTCGTGTGGGTTAGTAATCTGTTATTCATTTGTTTATATCTTTAGTAGATATTGCACTGGTGAAAGTATTGTTTGTCTCATAATTTAGAGTACTTATTGTGTAAGTGATTGGTTATATTACTAAACGTATTATGAATGTAGAGTTGGTTGAATTTTATTGTAGAGAACTTAGTGACTTCACAAGTACAGTCTTCTATGATTTTCGATGAGTTTAAATAGAAAATAGTAAGTAGATAGTTTTGAATTTATAGGTGCAATTAACTTTACTTTTACGAAGGAATAATTAGGAACGATTATTTGCCAATCATTCTCACTATTCCGAAAGCTACTTCATAATTTGACAGTTCTTGAAGTTTCTCCAAAAACGAGGCAGAAATCGGAGTACCCAAATTGGATTGCTTGCTCCGGAACTTATAACACAAGGTACGCCAATCACTACCTCGATACGCCAAACAAATTTGGACCTTTTGTTGCACCCAATTAAGTTTGATTTGCCTTGCAGCTACAGAAACCACACTATTATTTCAGTACACTGCACACATGTGGCGACGGACACACATGTAAAATAGAATATATCAACCACATACTTTACGGGAAATACAGCACGCAATTTTTCTCAAAATACTTTTTGTCAAAACATCACGTAGGCATGTGATATGCACGAAATGTTGTGTTTTTTTCAGCCAGTTATTTGAAAAGTCACAGCATGACGGCATTCATCGACAAACATGAAAAAAGAAGAACTTTATAGGATTGCTATCATGGATTGCATATTGGTTCGGTTATCGTTAGTTTTAACTAAAGGGTACAGAAAATCGTGAAAGAAACTTACTAGTCGTAGTAATTACAGAGTGGCACGGGCAATTCTTGCCAATTGAGTGGCGTGCTATGGACGAAACATATATCCAGCCAGTGGGCTAGAGCAGGCTGACAATGACGATGAAGACATTTATTTTGAACCAGATTCGGCTTCGGCTATCTCGTTGGTTTTTAGGCATAAATATGATCATGGGATTGGGAGGTCTCGAGTTCGATTCCCGGATCTGGCAAAGTGTTATTGGGTTTTTCCGCTAGGAAATTCTCAGTAGCAACACTGAGTCTGGTAATGTGCCCGGTCCGGCAGTTGGCTCGCTCGTATTACGTGGGACCTAAAAATTTCTGGCGAAATGTGGGTGTAATATTACTCCTCTGCCTACCCCTTCGGGGATACAAGCGTGAGTCTATAAGTAAATAAAAAACGATTTGGCTATTGTTTTACTATTAAACTCGGCCAATATTTTTCTGATTGTAGTCACTGCCGGTTCTAACACAGTTGAACTTTCCTCGGAAATTCACGAGTGTTGAAACTCGGTGTCTTCAATAGTCATTACCAGTGGACGTGACTATCCCCGTGACACAGTAGTGAGAAAGTGGATTATACTAATATTTTATCAAGTTAATAATATGCTTATTATACTAACCTTCTTCTTCATTAACCAGTGAAGAGACGGCTTTACATTATAATATCTCTGTTACTGTGTTGTCTTCAACATGTTTTTCTCCCGTATAAGTATACTAATAAAAAAAGGCAGCGATAGCGGAGATACCAACAGACTGCTATATAGAGGGTATCGGGTTTGAATCTACGGCGCGCACCAATGACTTTTCGGAGTTACGTGCTTATTGAATTATAAATTATCGCTTGCCTCGAAGAGCACGTTAAGCCGTCGGTCCCGGTTGTCATGAAGATCTTTGACTGTCGTTATAGGGCGTCAGTACCTTCTTAATAAACTGACACTAATCTAAACCATGGAATATGGCTATCCCTTCGGGTTGCGGAGGTCAGACAGGCAATCGAAAGTCGCTCCGTGGAAAAGCTAATATTCAGTCAAATCCGGTTAGACTAGTAAGCGGACCCCAGGTTGGAACTGTAATAACGCTAGGAGAATGAAAATGAATGATCAATATACTAATCAAAATAAGCTTTTTCATCATATTTTCCACCCAGCAAGGTCACAGTAAAAACCATAAAACAATTTAAAAATGTAAATATTTCACGTTTACGGTGAACAATGTTACGGCTTTACATCCTCGCGCTTTACGAGCGATAAAAAAATGCCACGCGAATCCGCATGCAGCCGTAAAGTGTCGACTTTGAAGATTAAAATTGTGCATATACAAGACTGGTGGGGATAACATGTTCCAGTTCTTCGCACGTAACCTTACATGTAGGCGTACGTGCACTTTTTAGCAATAATAATAAAAGCAGCGATGATTTTAGGCAAAAAGCTATATGCCTTGTCAGATGTTTGCCAGTTATTAAGATGGTGTTGCAAATTCTCAGGACTAAATATAATATAAATTCCTGAATTACTTTAGAATAAATAAAGTAATATTGATTGCAGTTTATTTTATTATTAAAGTAAATCGTGTAAGCTGTGGTGAACCACAATATAGCAAGGATTAAATTAAGGCTGGTAAAATTAATATGATTATAAATCAAAGAACTTCATACTTTTGGATTAAGTTCGGTTCCTAAGCCTTCCTAAGCTATCAAAGAAACAAAGCTGATACAGCCCATTTCAATTGTAGTAGCATAAAGGCTAGATCTTCAGAAGCGGTAAGAACAACACACAGATATGCAACGAAAATCAAAATCGCTTTTTTTATGTTTGAATGGTGACTGAATGACGGAAATATTGATTTATTCATTTTCATAACAATCTAAGTACATAATTTTATTTAGATACCACTATATACCTATTTAATTAAACATAAATGTTAAAATATTATCCTACGAAATATGTATATACAAAACAAATAAAACGAAAACAGAAAATAATTTAGAGGGCGTCATAAAAGTCCTCCACATCGCCGTCGACTGGGAGCGTGCCCAGAACGCTGGCAGCATTGCCACGTTGTATGGCAATGCTAAATTTTTGGGCCAAGTACAACCCAGCCTTCTGGTCACACGAGGCGTCGACCAGTCTCTCTGCGAGATCTTTAAAAAGAGATCTTGCACTTGGACCCCATGGCCCCAACGTTTCGACCCCAAATGGCTCAAATACGTAATCCCCTACTAGGTTTGCGTATTTGCGCCGTTTGAAGGTCTCCGCTGTAGCAGCAGCAGCGCCCGCACAACCCGCTGTGCCAGGAAAATGAGATGGCGCGAGGGTATCGACACACGTTGCGTCCCACACCAAAGGCCTACCCAACTTCCATGGCAGTAAAGACATACCATCCGGTCTTTTGCCATCGTCACGTGCCAGCCCCTGCGGTTCAAGTTGGGCTGGAACGCCAGCGGTGACAAGAGCCCGGCGAAGTATGTCATTGAGATTGCCGTGTCGTGATATTCGACCTGCGCTCCTGCTGCATGATAAGCCATGGTGACCAAGGCTGTCGACAGCCTCCCCACAGTGACAGCGATGCGGAGAAACACATGACGCACCCAAACGGAGGCAAGCGGCGATGCGGAAAGTGGTATAGTCCAACATGGTACCTATGTTGGACGATGGCAGTGCCTGAAGCCAGAGACCCGATTCCCATTCTCCCACAGCCAGCAAACGGGCACGCTCTGCAGCATTGGACGATGTACTAAGGAGATTTTCTCGTACTGCGCTGCAAAGTGGCCCGTCCCACTGCCTCTGAGAGGATAAGTCTCGGGGTAACTCGGTGTTTGGACAAGCCATTCTCCAAGCATTCACGGCATCGATCACACACGGCACCTCAGAATCGACCAGTGTAGGTGCTAAGATTTTCCTGGTCAATTCTGCAGTGCCGTGGACCGAGGACAGGAATGCTGGTAAGCTCACATCAGAAATTTTGCGAACGCCGAGGCCGCCCAGGCGTACAGGTAAGGACGCCTGCAGCCACACTCGGTCGTTCAGGGCCACATTTAGAATTTTGCTTAAGGTATTTTTTAAAATATTGTCAATTTGAAAGAGTGATGATGGGTTTTTCCAAAATGGTGAAGATCGAATAGCATGTGTAAATTTAGGCACAAAAAGACAATATCTAATAATAGTGAAAGCCGAGTGAATATTAATTTTGAGTAATCTATCTGAAATTTCACTCAAATTTTGAATTTTTTCATGTAAAAATGAATCAAAACCTTCGTCTAAAATTGGGGACCCAAGGAGGCGAAGAGAACTTTTTTCGATGTGGGTAATATTCGGCGGCAGATTTTGGAATTTTGACAGTATGGCAGATTGGTCTAAACTGTGGCTAATAAAAATTTCACATTTGCTTGGGTTGAGTTCTAAACCGGATCGGATTATATTCAGACCGGATTTTAGATGCCTCTAATGGAAACTGTGCTGCTGCCTGCTGAATATCATGCACATTTCCGAACTGAGTTGATATTGAGAATTGCTTAACAGAAAAGCCCAATAACAAACAATCGAACGCAATCGTAAGCGCCAGCTTAAGCTACGGGCATGACAAACAGTCTGTGTTGCACACAAAAACTCTTGATCGAAATATTTACAATCGCTTGAATTCGGTCTCCGGTCCCACTATAAGTGAGAGTGACAGCGGGGCGGTGAGCATAGCGATTAGCGAGGCTATAAACGCAATGACATGTATTATGCTACCCTCTGCATGGCAGTCCGCTGGTATCTCCACTAAATATTCACTATCGCTTGAATTCGGTCTCCGGTCTCACTATAAGTGAGAGTGACAGGGGGCGGTGAGCATAGCGATTAACGAGGCTATAAACGCAATGACATGTATTCTGCTACCCTCTGCATGGCAGTCCGCTGGTATCTCCACTAGGCTATCGCTGCCTTTTTATATATTTGGTAATAAAATAACGTTAGTTATTGTAATACTGTTCAACTATACTTGATACTACTAATTAGTATGAGCCAGAAAGCTTTGACGGAAGCCTTTGGGGTCTGTAAACTCGAACACCAGAGTTGGCCACACGGCACGAACTATATACACAAATAATATTAATAATGGTATGAGTAAATTACTCATAGTTTAATAGCCTATTTTTTATTAAACAACTATCAGTTTTAAACGATGAGCGTTATGATAAGCGTAGCGATGTTCACGGGTGGTGACGACTGATTTTATTTGACGCACGAACAATGACGCGCCTGCTTTCATCTAGAACAGCAAAATATATGAATACGTATTGAATTATCTGACTTATTGGCAAGCTTCTGCTAATACGTCCTCCTCGCTTTCCGCTTTAGTCAAGGCCACAGCCTAAACTTCTAGCGAATGTTAATATCTGGCCTCACCGTGGCATGCAAATCACCATACACGAATAAAGGCAATTAAATCAAAAGATTCGGTAAACTCATAAAAATGCCCGAATATGTTTAGCAAGTTCATGGAGCATTGCTTTTTGCCACAAATAAAACATTTTCGCGCTCGGAAAGGCTTGAAAACGCATATAAAAACTAGCCCTCCAATAAAATTACATTTCAGTTTGGGTCCGTACCGAAGTGGATCAAAGGGTGCTTGAAATATCCGCTCCAATTTAATTACGGACGTTATTTATTTATTACAGAACTTTGGTCGAGTTTTGGGTTATATAGTTGAAAAGCATTATTTGAAAGGTAAAGTAGTGTATAAGTACTCTATTTCATTATACACAAAGAATCAAAGACCGTAGCACGGCAACATATTTATCTTTTGTAGGATAGTGAAAAAGTCCAACCGTTTATTTAATTACCATTCCAAGTTCAGGACTTTGGCTTTGAATTTCGTATACCTATGAAATAGAGGCGCCATTACTTCTTTATTCTAAGGAGGCGCCAAAGGGTACCAGACTAGTAATCTTTGTCAAGAGAACTACTTGTAGGAGTCTCAAAGTTGCTACTGTTATCTCAGGTTATTAAGTATTCCCATCAAGCTAAGACATCCGTAAGGTGTAGCCTAAGGCTATTCCTACATGGACCATGTTCACCAACATAAAAAACTAGGTAGCTGCTAGCATGGCCATAATTACGGGACCCTGCTGTTTTACCGAAAAGATTTTGACAAAATTTCATTACCCAAACAAATTTTAGCAACCTTTTCTTATACTATTGCATTATTTCGAATGATTTTAGTACACATATTTTATTTGGTCAAATTTTTACTTAGAAAAATATTACCAAGTATAATGTCATTATGGCTTTTGGTTTTTAATCAAATGATTTATTACAGCAAACAATCTTCAGACCATAAACGTTTGGTGACATTAGTTTATTTATGGAAGTAGTTAGAGTAGGTTAATTATTATAAAAATGGTTAGGTTAGGTTTGAACTGTGACCTTCTACGCACGAGCCGAACGAGCAAAGCGAGCGGTGCCACGGTAGCGGCCGGCGAGTGCCAGAAACGACTTGCATTGATAAAAAAAAGAGATTGTTTTTAGTAGGTTACCCGGAACTGAACTATTCAGATTAGGATAATTATTGATTTTGCGTAAAAACTGTTATTCTAACTGATATATTTGACTAAATAAACAATGTTAAAAGTACTAGTTGGTAAACAAGTTATAGTTTAAACGTTCTTTTCCCAAACATTAGGTTTGGGTTACAATTTTTTGTGTATAGATTTTTTGTTAAGTAATAATTTGGCAAATGAAATTATGTGAAAAATTTTTTGGGAAGTCAAAATTTGACAAATTCCTTTCGGTCAAACACGAGAGACCCCGTAATTACATACACATCAAGATTATACAGATCACTTTTTTAAATACTGAAGGAAAATTAGAGTTTAGGCAAAACGGTATGAAAAGGAAACGGCTTCTGTCTTCATAGCCCACTCATCTTTGGATTGAACACCCGTTACTGGTGAAGAAACCATATTCGTAGAACGCTGTTATGTGTATGCAGTTCCCAAACACATGATGCCGTCAATTTAACGACACCTTAATTACAAATCATCATCGTCCTAGTGTTATCACCGTTGCATCCAAGACTTCACACCTTGGAGTCCGGGATCCGCTTACTAGCCTAACCTGATTGGACAGAAGATCAGCTTTTCCACAGAGTGACTGTCGTTTGACCTCTGTAACCCACAGAGATAGCCATATTCCATGGTTTAGACAAGTATAACTTTATTTGAGGGTACTGACTCCCCATAATGACAGTCAAAGATTTTCATGACAGCCGGGATCGACGGTTTAACGTGCTCTCTCTCGGGCAGGCGAAAATTAACAATTTCATACGCACATAACTTTAAAGTCATTGGTGTTCGCCGTAGATTCAAACCCGATACACTCTGCATAGCAGTCTGTTGGTACCTCCACTCGGCTATCGCTGCCTGGACATCTTAATGCATGCAATGCATCTTAATTACAAATGAACGTTACGAATAAAGGAGCCCTGAGGCAGTCCTGTTGATAAATGTATTTTCTCCGTCTCAATTACGTAAGAGCCTTAAATAAATTAACGTAGGCGTAATACACTTGATCAATACTAGAACCCACTAAAACTTTAATCATCTATAAATACAGACACGCGCTTAAATATAATTTAGCTACTTCAAACCCTGGCCCAAAGTTTCGCGAGCAATACAAACTAAATTATGTTAACTCATTTAAAATATTAACTCGGATGAATTGATTTCAACTATGTTACATTCTATTTCAAGCTAATTTCTAGCGTGAATAATTTGATTAAAGGTCAAGTGCCGACGGTAGTAAGTGTTGGTCTTGAAGTCAGGTCGGTCCTTGTATGATGAGTACGAGTATTTGTTCTGTGCCTGAGTGTATTTTATCTTCAATTGCCACCAGCTTATCTAAATTAATGAATGAATTCAGATAACTAGTCGTGACTACAGATCAAGATCTGTAGTCACGACTACAAGTAGCTCACGCCTAAACGTCGAGACCGATAGAAGGTATTTTGGACTTGTTAGATTACCCTTGTCACCCGCGCCTAACATATTGAAGATAATTCTGAGGCCCAATTCTTCTAAATAAATTTGTTCAAAATACAGTTTCGATCTAATGTCAGTGTCATACTCATGTCACAAATTGTATTCTCCTAAATTAACTGTTATTGGAATGTTTTCGCGACTAGATCGTAAATTTAACAATGTGTCAACATCAAACTATAGAAGACAAGAAATTAGACGATAATGACATCAATTTTACAATTAGCAGAATACCGCTTCCGAGTCAATTCAAAATCTGATATCATTTTGTTCAAAATATAGTTTCAATGTCATATAAAATACGAGAATTGGCCTTCTGACCTATTTTCATTACCTACTATGATAAATAAAATCTATAAGTTTTTATGTATGCAAAACGCGAGAGGTTGATTCTTTTATTGAATTCTGTGTGGGTGCATAACAATATCTAAGACATAATAATGAAAGTCAAGAATCATTTAAGACAGAATTTGTCGCACACAAAGTAACAGTATGTAACAACATTCTAAACTTTCATTCATCGCTTAATCTAGAAGGCTGGACTACTTTTATAAAATATATCAGGTTCTACAAGAACTTCACAAATCAATAACTCGTATTTCTATTAAAATACAAAGCATTACATAACCGGTTTACGAGATGGAGCAATATCTGAGCACATCTGCGAGCAGCCATTTATCAACATCACAAGTTTTGTCAAACTCCATTCACTCACACATACTCACACACACACTTAAACCGTCTATAAATCATATACGATCGAGCACTATAGTAGCTTTCAAAACAGTGTTGAACCTCGGATATTGTGTTGTGCTTATTTTCATGGTTTTAAAGTACAACTATTTTACTTAGAACACAGGAAGGCATCACAAAAATATTCTGTTAGAATCTTCAATAGGAGGTTATCTTCTCTATGTATATATCTATCATATATATATATCATCAAACAAAATTAATGAACAAACTGACACAAAAAATTCATAAAAATGCACTAATCTTGAATTGTTCTCTCGTGTTCTGACCTCCAAATCTCAATCAGACAAACATTTTATTGAATCGGATTAAAAGTAGTTAAAACGTTGACAAATCCGGTCAGGGTCAGACTGACCTTACGATCGCTGAAAATGTTCAACTTTTTGTTGGCCTAGCTAGTTGGATACTCAGAATATTAAATACGTAAATAGTTAAGGTAAGCCCCCACTAGGGAGCTGTTTGCATCAA
This sequence comes from Euclidia mi, assembly GCA_944739405.2. Taxonomy (NCBI): domain Eukaryota; kingdom Metazoa; phylum Arthropoda; class Insecta; order Lepidoptera; family Erebidae; genus Euclidia; species Euclidia mi. The sequence goes on from OX123201.2 coordinate 56,692,265, forward strand.
CTGTTACGGGTTATTGAAACTGAACATTGCTCGTTACAAAATTATATTGTTATATTGGTCCTTTATTGGACTAATATGAAGTAACAATAAGTTACCTATAATGAAAATATACTTTATTGTTTGCATGTATCTTTTGGAAACCATTTATGGTACATCGAAAAATAACCAAATAGTAATTCGAGCTGAACACATTTATTGTTTTTATTTTAGATTAGTACCAAATGCAAAGTGTTTTCAAATGGCAGTATCAGATGTCAGGCTAGCACAAATTGTAAATCAGATAAGTATGTTTCCATGTTATGTTTTCATGTTTAACTTTAAGAGTGCCATGGCGAATTATAAATAAACTATAATGGTGTGACTAATTTTATTACTAATTACAAATGAGTAATTAAAAACTTTAATAATAAATTGAATCCAGTATGTGAAATGCATCACGTTAAAACCAAAGCAAAGTAAAAATGTTAACTATGTAAATGTTATTTCCATTTAAGTCTATATTTCATTCTAAGTATCTTGGATATAATATATATATATATATATATATATATATAACTTATACACAATTTTTATTTCACTAAACTGTGGAAAGGAATGTTATATATAAATCTAATTAAAATAATGTAAAAAGAAATGCCTTAAGAACCCGAGCCACATTATGTGTATCAAACAATCGAAGTCATGAACTTGACGATTTATAGTGTTGGCTAATTGTTGAACATTTTGTTCCACCCGATACACTCTAGTGAGCCGATAGTTTAATATTAATATTATAGTCTGCCTCGCACACTAGTTAAAGGAGAGCAGAATTTTAGTTATCATACTTGTTAGTGTACTATCATTTATGTTTGGATAGATAAAATGTGGTTATGGTATGTCTATGCCGTGTGGTTGACGGCATAGAATACAAGTGTCACCACCCCCTATCTTCCCGTGGGTGTCGTAAGAGGCGACTAAGGGATAACACGATGCAAATACCATCTTTGCGTAGAGACGGAAAACTCGACATCAAACCCTATGCGACTGCCTCGTTGGTCTCACCGGGGTTCGATTCCTGGGTCGCACAGTGTTATTGGGTTTTTCTGTCACGAAATTCTCAGTAGCAGCGCGGAGTCTGGAAATATGCCCGGTACGGCAATAGGCTCGCCCCTTATTACGTGGGACTAAAGTATATCTGGCGAAAAGTGGGTGTAGAAATACACCTCTGCCTACCCCTTCGGGGATAAAAGGCGTGACGATATGTATGTATGTATAAAATGTTCTATTAGATTCGTGCTTTATAAGATTAGCAAGTATTTATATGACATATTTTTGTGAGACTTCAAAAACTTTTTTTTAAAGGCAACTCCCGCATTAGGACTAAATCCTGTGTCGCGGGGCACTACAAACATACAACTAACGAACACAATGATCACCCAGACTCGAAACAACAATTTATGAATTACACAAAGTGTTGTCTCGTGTTGGAATCGAACCCACAGCACTCGCGCAGTGTCAAGCGGCGAGGCGGCCGCTTAAACCATTACGCCAACTGTGCAGTCCAACTATTCCTGTAACGTAACAAAATACTTTACAAAAGCTAAAACTATTAACTGAGATCTGTGTATACATCCTACACACAGATAAGAGTTCATTATTTTGGGATCCCACATAAATTAGTAACGAAACACTTCAACAATTACATTATTTTTGCTGTCAAACAACACAACTCGTACATAAAGAATAAACAGCCAATTTTAGAAATACCTTGCACCACAATTTTCTATTTAACTTTAAATCCAAGCACTTCACACTAGATTTAAAAAGCGGGTTTATGAAGCCGCACATTACATTTACGGGGCGAGAATCTCAGTAGTTCCGAGCACATCTGGACCGCCATGTTCTTTTAATCCCTTAATCCGCTTCGTATGACACTTTCAGCTATATGGTTTTATACTTCGAAACCACTTGGTGGTAGACAAGCTAGTTGGCAAGTATTAAGTACCCATATAAGTTGTAGAACACACATCCAACGTTTCTGCCTTGCCAGCTTATAGTTGGGTCCTGAATCCTCAGGTATACTAACTCAAAGATGTAGTCGCAAGTAGTTTGGATGCAGCAGAGGCGAAGTTATCGATGTTAGATTGGATTGGAATGATGCGAGGCCTGAGGATGAGCGGGGTTAGCGAAATTCTGAATAGTAACGCAGAAATGTATAGTAGATATAAGATAATAGTCGATGGGCGTCTATTTCGGAGCAATATAGCCAAACTAGTTACAACTTAAATAGGTCGGTTCGACTATAGTAATACTACCTCTCAGAAGATCGAAGTAAAATTACAGTATTCCAGGATGGAATGCTGTAACTTTATTTCGATGATCTTCGTTTGGTGAGTGTGAAAGGCAAAGGCTTTCCTTGCCATGCACTCTTCATTTTATATACAGGCAGGCGAGAATAACAACAACAAGGATAGAGTCGCGATTTGCCTAAAAGCTGAAAATGCCGTGTATGATGGATTTACTACCATTTTGAGCCATTGCCGATGGCCCACGTCCTTTAATTGTATCAACCACAATAAAATTGTTGTATAAAAATACCATACATACATAACATCACGCCTTTATCCCCGAAGGGGTAGGCAGAGGTGTATTACACACCCAAATTTCGCCAGTTATGTTTAGGTCCCAATGTAGTAGGAGGCGAGCCTATTGCCATCTACCGGGCACAGATAATTAAAATTTTTAATACACACATAACTTTGAAAAGTCAAAGGTGTGTGCCCGGGGTACCTGGGGATCGAACCCGAGACCATCGTCTCAGCAGTACGTTACGTACACCACTGGGCTATCGCCGCTTCTATTTAAAAATACCGTTCACGAATATTTCTGACTAACTGAACCCGCGGTTACACCCGCGTTATTTTATGCTGCTGCTCTGCACCAGTAGCTCACGGTGTGATGTTATAATTATAGCCTACCTCGATAAATGGTCTATTCAAAACAAAAATAATTATTCAAATTGAATCAGTAGTTCCTGTGATTAGTGCGTTCAATCAAACAAATAAACAAACTATTACATAATATATTAGTACTAGATGAGCGCGCGGTTACACCCACGTTATTTAGGGCTACTGCTCAGCTCCCGTGGCTCATAGCGTGATGTTATATAGCCTATAGCCTTCCTCGATAAATGACCTATCTAACACTGAAAGATTTCTTCAAATCGGACCGGTAGTTCCCGAGATTAGCGCGTTCACCCAAACAAACAAACAAACAAAGTCTTCCGCTTTATATATTACTACTAGATTAGAGTATTAGAAAGAATAGATATAAACAGTACCGCCCTTTGTGGCCTCCTAATTTCATCATCATCATATCAGCCAAACGACGTCCACTGCTGGACATAGGCCTCCCCCAAGGTTCTCCACACAGACCGGTCTTGAGCCGCCCGCATCCAACCACCTCCCGCGATCTTGACGAGGTCGTCGGTCCACCTTGCGGGGGGCCTACCTCTGCTGCGTCGTCCGGTACGTGGCCGCCACTCCAGAACCTTTCTGCCCCAACGGCCATCGGTTCTTCGAGCTATGTGCCCTGCCCACTGCCACTTCAGCTTGGCTATCCGGAGAGCTATGTCGACGACTTTGGTTCTACTGCGGATCTCCTCATTTCTGATTCGATCTCGCAGGGAAACTCCAAGCATAGCTCTCTCCATCGCCCTCTGAGTGACCTTGAGCCTTCTGATAAGGCCCATAGTGAGCGACCACGTCTCTGATCCGTAAGTCATCACTGGCAACACACACTGGTCAAAGACTTTCGTCTTGAGACACTGCGGGATATCGGACGAGAAGATATGTCGTAGCTTCCCGAACGCTGCCCAACCGAGTTGGATTCGACGATTGACCTCCTTCTCGAAGTTGGACCTACCTAATTGGACTACTTGTCCCAGGTAGATATACTTGTCGACAACTTCGAGCGTAGGGTTCCCAACCTGAATAGGAGCAGGTACAACATGGACGTTCGACATGATTTTCGTCTTGTCCATGTTCATCTTAAGACCTATTTGTTGGGAGACTCTACAGAGGCCATCGAGCATTGTGCCTAGGTCTTCCATGGTCTCAGCCATGACTACGATATCGTCTGCGAATCGAAGGTGAGTGATGTACTCGCCGTTGATGTTGATGCCGAGTCCATTCCAGTCCAGAAGCTTGAAAACATCCTCCAGCGCAGTGGTAAACAGTTTCGGGGATATGACATCCCCCTGTCTCACCCCTCGCTGGAGTTGAATAGGTTTCGAACTCTGGTCCTGGAGGCGGACTGACATAGTGGCGTTTTCATACAAACACTTCAGCACTTCGATATATCGGTAGTCAATCTGGCACCGTTGGAGAGACTGTAGCACCGCCCAGGTTTCGATCGAATCGAAGGCTTTCTCATAGTCCACAAACGCCAAGCATAGGGGCTGGTTATACTCCTCGGACTTCTGTATAACCTGCCGCAGCGTATGTATGTGGTCTATGGTACTATAGCCTTTACGGAAACCGGCTTGTTCGGGAGGCTGGAAGTCGTCTAGCTTGCTCTCGAGACGATTCGTGATGACCCTCGAAAACAGCTTGTAGACGTGGCTCAGAAATGTGATGGGTCTGTAGTTCTTCAAGAGGGTTTTATCCCCTTTCTTAAAGAAAAGCACCACCACACCTCTGTGCCACGCCTGTGGCGTTTTACCCTCGAGAATGACGGAATTAAATAGCTTCCGGAGGGCTTCTCTAGCGGGTGCACCGCCGGCCTTCAGAAGCTCACTCGTAATTCCGTCATCGCCCGGCGCCTTGTTGTTTTTAAGCTGTTTGAGAGCCACACTAATCTCGTGCATGCTGACGTCCGGGATATCTTCGGTATAGTGTCGGGTCAATCTAGCTCTAGGGTCTGACGCTGGAGTGCTTGCGGGTTGTTGCGTTGTCGTGTATAGCTGTCCATAGAACCTTTCGATCTCCTCCAAGAGCGCAGGCTTGGACGATACGATTCTGCCATCCTCCGTCTTCAGCTTTGTCAGCTGACTCTGCCCAACAGACAGATCCCTTTGGAACACTTTGGATCCCTTATTCCGCTCGATCGCCTTACGAACACATTTTGTGTTGTATTGGCGGAGATCGCGAGTCAGAGACTTAGAGATCTGTCTGTTGAGGTGCCGATATTTTGGCATGTCGTCGGAGGATAGCAGAACCATCTTGCGCCTTTCCTCTAACAGCTCGAGGGTCGGATCCGAGATCTTTTTGGTTCTCTGGCTTTTCTGGGGCTTAAAAAATTTAGCCCCTGTTGTATGGACAGCATCCACGAACCCGTTACTGTACACGTCCACATCTACGCATTCACCCAGGCATTCGAAACGGTTCTTGAGTTCGAGCTGAAAGCTCTCGGGGTTTTGGATATGAACCGGTGCCGGTCGGAGCGTGGACTTTATCAACCTCGACCGTTCGAGGCTTGTACAGATATTCAATATGCCTCTTACCATTCGGTGATCGCTCCCCACTTTAAGTGAATTGATCACGGAGACATCATTGAATATCTGCCTCTTCGTCGACATGATAAAGTCGATCTCATTTTTGGTTGCACCGTCTGGACTTACCCAGGTCCACTTGCGGCATTCTCGCTTCTTGAAGAAGGAATTCATCATATAGAGTCCTTCCTTCTCCATAAAGCTAGCCAGCAAGTGACCCCGGGAATTCCGATGCCCATAACCAAATGGCCCCACTCTCAGCTCATCACCGTCGCGTTTGCCCAGTTTCGCGTTAAAATCTCCCATGACCACGGTGTAATGGGTTTTGTAACCATGTATAGCCCGAGATATGTCCTCGTACATGGCTTCCACCTCCTCATCGGGGTGCGACGAGGTCGGAGCGTATACCTGTATGACCTTCAGCGAATACCGCTTGGATATTCTGAGTATAAGGTACGCTACCCTGCTCGACACACTCCCGATATTTACCACGTTGGTCACGAGAGATTTGTGGACGATGAACCCGACACCACCTTGGGACTGTTGGTCGCCCTCCCGGTAGAAGAGCAAGTTACCGGAATTGAGAACTATCGAGTCCTCCCAGGGGGAGGACTCGATAGTTCTTCTAGATAGTTTTCTCTTCGGACTTCAGATAGGCCTATGATATCCCATCGCAACTTGCTCAATTCTTCTTCCAGCTCGACAATCTTCTCGTCGGTCCGCAGTGTGCGCGTGTTCAGTGTTGCCAGGGCCAATTGTCGTTGGTGGTGGTAGCCCGATCTCTTCCGGAGATTCTTCGCACCCCTTGCCCCGCCGTTACCATGGCCGCTACCATAACCAGGACTAGCGGGGCTGCCGGGGACTAGGGGCCGGTTTTTAATGGTGTGATTCATAATTGGGGGGATATGCCATAATCGCCACGCTTGGCAGGCGTATTGGCGATCGCAGTGGCGGAAGTTCTTAGTGCTGGACGCTGCTGCCCATCTAGCATCTCGGGATTTCCTTCCGCCAGGTTCGGATGGTTTGACCGCCATCTTTCGGTTGACTGCTTGCGCTGGGGGAGATATTATGACGAGTAGATACTCGTCATAATATCTCCCCCAGTGGGCGGTGGGGTCGTCACGTCCCGACGCCTGAAATCCTCCTAATTTACATCATTTAATTTCAAAACTAATGACTATACATACTTTTATGATTAATACCTGTCTAAAAACTTCCCGTCACTTTGATTGGCAGGAACACTTACATTCAATTAACGTCCATCAGTATAATAGACAGTTCGACCACTTTCAATGAATTCGTCGCTCGGGAAAATGTGGGTAAATGATTGGTCTGTCATAGTAGCGTCATTATCGCTATTTTCGTGGCCATACCCAAAAATTACGAGTAGCACTCGTATATTTTAATTGCTCGATTTGATTATTAGACCAAAGTTGTTAATTGGGCTCATACCTTTGAAGTCCCCTTTGGATTAAACTAGGCGTTGTGCGGCTTTACCCCGGTTTGATCCTATTGAACTGATATTAAATTATAAAGTAAAGGTTTTTAGTTGTTGAAGATGAGATATCCGTTGAATTTGAGAGTCGCTTCAGCTTTTTGGTGAATAATTATTCAAGTACAAGATAAAATGTGTCAATGAGCTTTTTCAGATTTCTTTTATTGCTTCCAAGATGTTTTTAGTTGGAATAAATAGTCTAACTCAGTAGATATTCGACGGTCCCGTCGAAACTAGAAAGAAAGAAAACAAAATTCAAATGCGAAAATTATAATAACTATAAACTTTTGAATTCAAAAAGGATAATCTCCAATACTTGATTATACCCGCAAAAATATCTAAAGACGGACCTGTGAGTACAAATACAACATTTATTAGTGAAAAATACATCATCCAGAGCATGAAAAAACAGGAATTATAGATATTTTACCATAAAAATAGCTGTTAAAATTTAAAGTAAAGAAAATTGATAAAAGTGACATCTAGCATCGAATAGCAAAACCACTAAGTCCACTAACACTTCAACATAACTGACTGAGATATTATAACTGAAGACAAACTTTGAGTACAAATACAACATCTATTAGTGTAAATACACCATCCAGAATACATTAAACAGGAATTATAGATAAATTCTATTATAAAACAGCTGTTAAAATGTTAAATTTTTTTCCTGAAATCATACACTGAAGAATATTGATTAAAGTGACATCTAACGTCGAAGTGCAAAACCACTAACACTTCAACTTAATTGAATAAGATAAAGAGATTGTTAGGTACATAATTATAGATGGCATTACACTAAATCAATATTGAATATCTTATTAGCTCAATCTTATGTGAAAATGGATAATCTTGAAGGAAGAATAAGCCTCAATAATATAACATTAAGGAAGAATCGCCGAAACGCGTCCGTTGATTCACTGGACTTATCATTTACTTCACTAGCATCAAATCCACACTCTAAAAGCTTACCAGACATACCTAACTCAGATGATATAGAAATCCTTAAAGAAGAAATAAGAAAACTAAACGGTGAACTGCAGAGTGCGCACAAGGAGATAGAAGATTTAATTTCCGAAAACCATGAACTTAAACAGCAGAATAAAGTACAAGAAAGGCGTATATCACATTTTAAAGAAGCATATTATGGTTCACCTAGTATTAAAAACTCTTCACAAAAGTATAAACACAAAAAAGCCAGCAATAGATCACAACAAAATGAATTTGCGACGCACAGCAATAAACAAGACTGCAATAATATTAGTATCGTTACGAAAGAAGATTTAAAAATAAGTACTAACTCCTCGGCAACAGATGACGCTACTTGTCAATCAAAGTTGATTAAAGAAAGCTGCATAATACAACTACCCGTCGAGAACAATATATCATCTACCTCATCTAGACCAGCCGATAAGGAATATAATATAGTTATTCTTGGAGACCAACAAGCCCGCGGATTGACGAAAATACTGACAAAGTTCGGACTAAAGAAATGGAACGGTAAATACAAAATCTCGTCTATAATCAAACCATACGCAACTACTTCCCAAATTTTGAGCAGCTGCAGTGAAGAATTTTCTAGTAAACTAACATCTGATGATATTGTAATATTAATGGTAGGTTCTAACGATAAAAAGCCCTATCTACTTTTGTCAGAGTTGTGTAATGCTTTATATAAGTTGCGGTTCACAAATGTATTTGTTACCAATGTACAACATAATCCATATTTGAATGAGAACATGATTAATAACAATTTAGAATTAATCACACAGGGCTATAAAAACTGTAAATATATTAAAATACCCTATACTTTTTATGAACACAGCAATAACATAAAACACCTAAATAATTACTATAAAAATTATAAATTTAACTTGTGTTTACAATTAGGCTATGAAATTGAATACATTGACTACCTCAAAAATATTAAAAGCATATATAAAAATAGAAAACATACTATAAATTCTTCACCGGTCCAACATAAAAACGTAATAAATCCAATAAAATATAATCAAACTAAAATTACCTCTTATTTTCATACATTCAATAAAACCGTTAATCAATCTGAATCTCTGTTTTTTCGATATTCGTACTAAATATACAACTTTCACATTAATTCATCAAAATATTGCCGGCCTGTTAAACAAACAAGAACTAATAGAAGTAGCCCTAGCGGACCTAGAAAAAACACTAGGCTCAATCGATATTATATGTGTAACGGAAACATTTCTTAAACGAGGTTCTGAAGCAAATGTCAGGGTAAATGGCTACAAACTAGTATCGTTCTACTCCCGACCTAATCAACGTAGAGGAGGTTCGTGCATTCTGATTAAAAATTACTTACAATGTAACTTACTTAATAACCTTCAGCCTGCAATTGCTTTACATTTCGAATATTGTGCCATAGAAATATCAAAATATAACCTCATATTAGTATGCATATATAGAACTCCGTCATCAGATACAAATATTTTCCTTTACAATTTAGAAGCTCTCATCAATGTATTATACAAATATTATAAGAATAAAAAATAATACTCTGTGGAGATTGGAACATAGATATGTTAAAAACAAGTAAAACATCTAATGAGTTAAAATCTATTTTAAGCAATTATAACTTTAAAAGCCACATTGAACAACCGACTCGCAAAGATGCCTGCCTAGATTTAATAATTAGTAATGTATCTAACGCAAAACCGCATCAACATTGCTTAGCGTTGTCTGACCACAAATTTGCTCAGTCGATATCATGCACTGTCGAATCAAACACCAAATACAAAAATATTCCCAAATTCTGGTTTACTAACAAGAGAGACCTTAGCAAAGAAAATATCGATAAGTTTACAGAATGCATGTCACAGCTATCATTCTCAGAGGTATATGAATGCAAAACAACGAATGAGACTTTCGACAAATTTCACGATACTATACTGCTTTTTTACAACTTATGCTTTCCTAATATTAAGGTAAAACATACACAAAAACATATAAAAAATCGAGGCTTAACTAAAAGTATAAAAAAATGCTGTATAAAAAAAAGGTCTCTATATCTAAAGTATCATTTATGTAGGGACAATAAGAAACAGAATAAAAAGATATATGAAGACTATACACGTATCCTACAAAAGTGTATCTATAGAGCCCAACAAATAAATAGCTTCCAACACATTACTACAGCCAAAAATACAAATAAAGCAGCATGGCAATTGATCCAGACTAACACTAAGAGCACCACCACTAGATTAGAGATTGATTCAATAAAAGTTAATGACAAGACTTACGATAACCATTATAAAATATCCGAATTATTTAATAATCACTACGTATCCATAGCAAGCACAAGTCAAACAATACAGACAGCTCCACGACACAATAACACTGATTCAATCTCTGAGAACCCAAAAACAATTTTTCTTTCACCTGTTGATGAAAACTACGTCTACAAAATTATCCAATCTCTTAAAAACACTTTTTCCACTGGTTATGATGAGTTAAGCACAAATATCATAAAAATATGCTCGACGAGCATTGTGTATCCACTGACATACATAATTAATATGTCCTTAACAGAAGGCATTTTCCCAAATCGCCTCAAAATGTCAATAGTAAAACCTGTTTACAAAAAAGGAATAAAAACAGACATGAATAATTATAGACCGATCACTCTTATTCCAATTCTATCGAAAGTCTTCGAAAGGGTTATGTATAATAAAATAGATAGTTTTATCAATGCATGCAACATTATTAAGAAGGAACAATACGGATTTAGAAAAGAAAGTTCAACCACTCTAGCATGCTTTTCATTAGTCAAACATGTAACAGAAGCTTTAAACCAGAAGTCGAAAATCGCTGCTGTGTTTCTAGATATGACAAAGGCATTTGACTTTGTCTGCCATAAAACATTGTTATCTAAGCTTTCTTCATATGGTATACGCGGAAATGCCAATGATTGGATTAAAAGCTACCTAACAGAAAGATCACAATGTGTCGAAATAGCTAAAACTGTTAAAACTGAGTTAAAACGAATAAAATCTAGCTATAAACAAAATAATTACGGTACGCCTCAAGGCAGCATTTTAGCTCCTATTCTGTTCCTATTATACATAAACGACCTCCCTGACGCTATAAATAAAGACTGTATACAATTCGCTGACGACACGACATTAATAATAAAAAGTAATAACAAACATGACTTAGAAATGGAAATTAATAAAACACTTGACTGTGCCATTACTTGGTTACAACAAAATAACCTTAAAATTAACATGACTAAAACAAATATAATTCAATTTCAGACATTCAATGCAACCACAGATAAACTTGACATCCATTATAAAGATAATTATATAAACAGTAATAATGAGTGTGTATTTTTGGGTATAACAATTGATAAATATTGCAGCTGGAAGCCGCACATCGAAAAAACTCTAGCTAAAATAGACCGATTTGTTTACGTTTTAAGAAATATCAGACGAACTATTAACTTGGACACTGCAATGATTGCGTACCATGCCTATGTATGTTCTGTACTGAGATATGGACTTATCATTTGGGGAAACTCAGTCGAAATGAATAGGTTATTCAGAGCCCAAAAGAAATGTGTTCGTGCAATGTGTGGAGCTGATTTCCTTGACAGCTGTAAACCACTATTCCGCAAACTTAAAATATTACCACTTCCATGTTTATATATTCTGGAAATATGTATGTTTGTAAGAAAGCACCCTGACCTTTTTCAAAGGATGGGTGATTCAGAAAATAGTCGCACAAGACATAAGAACAGACTACATTTACCCGCAATCAAATTAGAAATGTATAAGAAAAACGTGTATTGTATGTGCATTAAAATATTTAATCACTTACCAAATAATTTTCAAAATTTACCCATTATGACATTTAAAAAAACATTGTATAAACTTTTATTGAATAAAAATTATTATAATTTAAATGACTACCTGGATGACAAAGATATTACAATTTAATGCATAATATTATATAATTCTATTCCAATTCCATAATAATTTAATGTAATTTAATTTAATCTTCTTACTTATAATTGACATAATATTTGCACGCCATACTTGGCAAAACATGTGTAAACAACAACATTTGTAACAACCATTTCACCATGTTTTAGCAAATAAACCATTATTATTATTATTATTATTATTATTATTATTATTATTATTATTATAATAATATACTATGTTGACGAGAGCCAGAGCAGCAGTAGCACGCCTTAGACCCCCGGACTTGTCGCTCAGCTCCACCTCACAGCCGCCGGCACCAGCGCCAGCATCGCCGAGTGTTGAGGCGTCGAGTTCGTCGAGCGACGAGTATTTTTCCGTCGTCGCCAACACCAGCACGTCGCCGGGGAAGAGGCCGGCCACCCTTATGCTTGGGACCCCGAGACCCACCGGTTTCGAATAGGGCCCCCGCTACCGGTGGTAATGTGCACCGCATGAGATGGACACAATCCATGAACGAAAATGTCCTGCGGGCATATTTTGTGGCTACAGAGGGAGGTACCAACCTTACGGCGTACCGTGATCGCATGCTGCCTCTGTTTCAGGACTTGGAACCGGCTGTCAACGTTTCGGCACAGCGACTGTCGGATCAAGTGCAAGCCATCCAGCGCTGCCACCTGCTTGATGACGACGCACTTGACAGGCTACGCTCAGACTTGCCAGTTATCCCTGCCAACCAACCTCCTACACGCAATGTGGCTTCAGTGCCAAACATATTTTACAGGCAACAAAAAGGAGGTAAAGAGGTGGTAGACAGGAATACAAAAGTAAGTACCCAGTGCATTGATAAGATAAGGAGTGCTTTAGAGTGTGCCATTAGAGAATATCGGTATGTTACATTGCAAGACAGACCTCGGCTGCCGCGTTTGCCCACGCATAAAAAGAATATGGCGCTTGTGTGTGCCCTGGATTCACTATTGCCTATTTACTTAGACAATAGTAAAATCTTAGCGATACACACTCAATTCTGTACTCTGCGGCTGTAGCGGCATGTCGAGTAGCTAATATTAAAATACAAAACAGTTTTGATATTGCTCCTCGAGATGCCGTCCCGGCTTGGCAGCGTAGAACTGAGCGGCGTATTGCTGAGACCAGGGCACTCATAGGCAAGCTAATCTCCTTCAGGTCGGGCAATACCCGCCTGAGAGTGATGCGTTTTGTGAACCGGGCGTTTAAGGGAACTGGACTCTGTCCTCAAGAATATGCGTCACGGGTCACAGAACGCATCAACTTCTTGAAGCAGAAAGTTTATGCGTGGGCAAATCGTATCAAACGATACAAGAAAAGGGTAGCCCGATACTCCCAAAATCGCGCATTCCAAAGAGATGAGAAGTTAGTTTATAGAAATTGGAAGTGACCTGACCCACGTGTGGATGATTGACGTCGGCCAGATGATGCGAATACGATTGAATTTTGGCGCAGCATATGGTCGACTCCCATCAGCCATACGGAAGATGACTGGATTAGGGATGTTAAACGATCATGTGAGGCGATACCTCACATGGAGCCCGTAGCTATTGACACCACAGATGTATATTGTGCAGTCCGTCAGTTAGCCAACTGGAAATCGGCAGGACCGGACGGACTGCACAATTTCTGTACAAAATGGCTACGCAGTGCTCATGCTCGTTTGGCTTCTCAATTTCAGTCATCTCTGGATTCAGGATCACTGCCAACTTTTATGACAACTGGCGTATCTCATCTGCTCTTTAAGGCTGGTAGTACCACGGAGCCCACGAACTATAGGCCAATAACTTGCCTACCAACGCTGTATAAAGTTTTTACATCCATTTTGAGAACAAAATTGGAAGCACATATATTTAGAAATAACACCTTATCTGTAGCTCAAAATTGATGTATAAGCGGGGCCCGTGGTACTAAAGAGCTACTCCTTATCGACATGACCATAAGCCAACAGGTTCGCCGTAGTCGAAAGAATCTGGCGACATGCTGGATAGACTATAAGAAGGCCTATGACTCTGTGCCACATACGAGGCTCTTGAGGGTGCTGGAGCTGTACAAAGTTGATGCAACTCTATGCACCCTCTTGAAAGCATGTATGGGGCAGTGGAGTACGGTGCTTCGCTATCCAGGATGTCGACAGCCTTGCGGGTATGGCGTACCTATAAAGATCAAGCGGGGTATATTCCAAGGCGACAGTTTGAGTCCACTATGGTTTTGCCTAGCACTGAACCCACTGAGCACTTTGCTCTAAAGTTCAGGGCTAGGCTATAGATTGCAGAGTAGAGGTCAAGTTATTTCCTACCTCCTCTTCATGGATGACCTCAAAATATTTGCCTCCACTGACCCCCAATTAACTGAGTTACTAAAGATAACTGAAAGCTTTAGTAATTCAATTAAGATGGGGTTTGGTGTGGATAAATGTGCGGTCATACATGTAAGGCGAGGCAGGAGTGTGGAATCTGATGTCATAGAACTTTCAGATTTCACACAACTTAGATCACCCTCTGCAACCGAAACCTATAAATATCTGGGTATGTCGCAGGCATTATGCATTGATGAGGCTGGCATGAAACAGTCGTTGCAGGCGCGTTTCTTTGGCCACCTGAAGAAAGTTTTAAAAAGCTTTCTTTCGGGCGGAAATAAGGTACGTGCCTGTAACGGTTGGGCCGTGCCGGTCTTAATGTACTCCTTCGGCATACTCAGATGGACTCAGACGGAATTGGACGCCTTGGATAAGAAAGTTCGTTGTCTACTCACCACATACCGGATGCATCACCCGCGTTCGTCAGGAATGAGATTGTACATCCCGCGGAAGTGCGGGGGTCGGGGCTTCTTAAGTGCCAAGACCCTACACAATCGCGAGGTGTGCAATCTCAGAGAATACTTTCTCCACACTGCCGCGGGTGTGCACCGAGATGTGGTTGCTGTGGACAACGGACTTACCCCACTGGGTCTGGCCAAAGAGAACTGGCGCAAACCTAACGTACTTGGTGTAGAGGAGCGCAAGGAGGTAAGGAAGGGCAAAGAGTTGCATGGACGATTTTACCGGGCCTTGCATGGGCCCGATGTAGATTTTCCAGCTTCTGTGTCCTGGCTACGTTTTGGCGATCTTTTCGCCGAAACAGAAGGTTTTGTATTTGCAATTATGGACGATGATGTCATGACGAACAACTACAGGAAACATATTCTGAGGGATGGGATGGTTGACATATGTCGGGCATGTCACCAGCCTGGTGAATCGCTCAGACATATAGTATCCGGCTGTTCTCGCCTTGCCAACGGCGAATACCTGCATAGACATAACCAAGTAGCCAGGATAGTCCACCAGCAACTTGCCTTAAAGCATCTACCAACTTGTCGACTCCGAAGTACCGTACTACAGGTATGTGCCCGACCCAGTTCTTGAAAATGGTAGTGCTACTCTGTACTGGGATCGGTCTATCATTACTGACAGAACTTTTGCGGCTAACAAGCCGGACATAGTGGTGATAGACCGATTAGAGCGCCTTGCAATGATCATCGACGTCACCATACCCCATGACGAGAATCTCGTGAAAGCCAAAAAAGATAAACAAATTAAGTATTTGGACCTGGCTCACGAGATTGTCGACATGTGGGATGTTGACTCGGCGATCATTGTGCCGATAGTCGTGACCGTAAATGGTCTTATTGCCAAGAGCCTCGACCACCACCTCAAGAGGCTCTCGTTAGACAGCTGGATCAAGTCCTCTATACAGAAGGCAGTATTGCTGGACACGACACGCATCGTTCGGAGGTTCCTCTCTCTGGAGCCCTAACCACCGGTAGCTTGGTCCCTGTGCCCGATGCCGGTGGGTCTCCGTGGTCCTATTTTATATGGTTAAATTTATTTTTTTGTGAAGTGATTTAATTGTATAAAATTAGATTAATGAGAATGTGAATAAATAAAGAGAAATAATAATAATAAAATAAAAAAATTAAAATGGGACCACGGAGACCCACCGGTATCGGGCACAGGGACCAAGCTAACGGTGGTTAGGGCTCCAGAGAGAGGAACCTCCGAACGATGCGTGTCGTGTCCAGCAATACTGCCTTCTGTATAGAGGACGTGATCCAGCCGTCTAACGAGAGCCTCTTGAGGTGGTGGTCGAGGCTCTTGGCAATGAGTCCATTGACTGTCACGACTATCGGTAAAATGATCGCCGAGTCAACATCCCACATGTTGACAACCTCGTGAGCCAGGTCCAAATACTTAATTTGTTTATCATTAATGTAATATTTAAGTCTGTAAAATGTGATCATGAGAACAATATTCAATAAACGGCATAATAATAATATAATAATATTCTACCACATACACACATCACCATCTAGTCCCAAGCTAAGCAGAGCTTGTGTTATGGGTACTAGATAATGGATAAACATACATATATACTTTTTTTTGTAAATACATACATATTATACATAGAAACACCCAGACCAAGACAAACATCCATGTGCATGCACACAAATGTTTGACTTGAGCGGGAATCGAACTCGCGACCATCGGCGTAGCAGTCGCTTACACTCCCGCTGCGCCAACCGGTCGTCGACATTAAAAAAAAAGAAGAAAAATTACCTAGTAACCGCTTTCATATTGAGTTGAACTCGAAATGGTTATAGCTGGCTATAGCGCCACTTGTGTCTATCTTCATAATTATTAATCTGTTTATTTTTTTGTTATTTAAACAAGGGATACATCTTACTCATACTACAATCTTTAAAACCTTTTACGATTTTTGATTTATTTTTGACAATTTATTTCAGAGATCTGCTAAAATTAAAGTCTGTTGTATGAAATACGTATACATTTAAACAATTCCTCATTTCCCCGAAACTCATTCACTCGTTGTTTTCACTGGTCAATGCCTGGCTACACAATTGACACAGTAGTGGGGATAAAAGTGTTACTAGCCTTATAAATCCTGTACACTGGAGTGTTTTAAAACAAAGTAGTAGTACCCATTCAGTCCAAACTCAGGACTTCCCAAACCCCTAACGAGGCGGTTGTTTTTTTATACCTCGCCGAACAAAATTACGGTCGATGAAAACATCGGTAGTATTCAAATTTGAAGGTGGAATACTTGATGTGAAAAGTTCAAGGTTATGCATTTTTTATGCTAAATTTGTTCCAGTTTACGTATCCGTCAAATTAACTGGATCAACTGAAGCTGGAATAGTGAACATTATACCTGCAAACTGCATTAACATGTTTTTGTGGAAGAGATACTGCTTGGTCAGGCTGAATATGATGGTTCATCGTACCGTCTTCTGATGTCAAATTAGTCAGAGTCTCTTCAATATGACCTTTCAAAAATGTTATCAATTTTGAGAATTTGAGTCCTCTATAAATAAAATACGCGAATAGTATATTAGTAAACGTTTTAGGACTCATTTTTTAATTTTAAATGGGCATAATATTAAGTTTGAATGTATTATTCGATAAAAATCGAGAAAATATGAATTTCCGAATATTAACAAACTACAATTATATTTAAACTCATTACCGCATCAAATAGTTTGATCAAAACGAAAAGTACCTACACCAGTTTATCCGCAACCATGACCAATGTTAGGTGGTCGAAACGTCGCAGAAAACAGAGGTATATCTTAGTTAACACGAGTTAGGTACGTTAAACAATCTCGTATAAGTACACATCTCCACATAAACCAGTTAACTATGATAACAGTAAGCTGTTCAAACAATTCCAATTAATACTCTGTGGTTACAAGGTAAGCATTCCAGAGACTCGCCACAACCCTGACCCGAACATCGAGCTTAATCGAACACTCGTACAAAACGCAATTGATGTCCGATATCTACTCGAATCGATAACTGTCCAAGAGACAAGCTTCTCGGTGTCGACTTGATAAAGAGCACGTGCTGTAGGGTTGTCAGGGTTAGAGGTTGCCAGTAAATAGGGGAGTATTTATTGGTGTTTATGGTAGAAAGTGGTTCGTCGCATCTTGAAATATTCGGTTTTCACGTAAGTAGAGATTTTACCTAGAAACTTTGATGAGCTTATAAGTAGTGAGTAGTCCAGAATTAATTTACAGTAATATCCGTTTCATTTTTAAGTTTTGCGCAGTATCAAATCCATTGGCAACCAAATAGCTGCATACTAGTGCATTCTCTGAACGCAATAACTTTTTAATAGACGTCTTAAATGCTTTTATTTAAAAAGGATTATCTGTGGCGATGCAAATTCTGATAGTAACATTTTTATATCCTAGCAGCTCGCAGTAAATTAGTTTCTACGCAATTTTTATCCATTTTTTATACGAATAAGCTTATATATTACTAGAGTATGTCCCGTACATTTTCTTAATTTAACCGTTTCTTCACGACCCAGTGAGAATTTCGGGAAATGCCTTCTTCGTACACCCAACGGTCCCCAAAAACGATACATGCCAAATTTCAGCTTCTTGTGCTCAACAGTTTCGACTGCAGATTGTCTGTAAGTCAATCACTCACGCAAGAATTTTTATAAATACAAATTAAATGAATTATTACCCTTGTGTCGATACCCTTGCGCCATCTCATCTTCCCAGCACAGCAGGTTGTGCGGGCGCTGCTGCTGCTACAGCGGAGACACTCAAACGGCGCAAATATGTAAATCTAATAGGAGATTATGTATTTGAGCCGTTTGGGGTCAAAATAATGGGGCCATGGGGTCCAAGTGCGCGATCACTTTTTTAGAGATCTCGCAAAGAGACTCATAGACGCCTCGCGTGATAGGAGTTTTCTGGGCACGCTTCCAATTGACTGCGATGCGGATGAGTTTCATGACGCCATCTAAATGTTAATTTTTAATTTCTTGAATTTTCCCTTGTATATATTAATTAGATATTTTTAATATCTTAAGACGTAATTTAATTATATCGTTAATCATTTAAATAATTATTGGATAATTGTAAAGGAATAACTAAAGCATACTACTCTAAATATAATGAATTATTAAATCTTTTAAAACAATTCATTTAAGACAAGTTTTAGTTTATACGAATACATAAAGGCCTATATTGGAAAGGAATAACTTCTCAAATCTTTTCGATTTCCTAGTAATGGCAACCCTATATCGAAGAGAAGCCAACGTGAAAATCTATTTGAACTTTTTTTCCAAGAGACGGTTTAATGGTCTAAGTTTGGATAAGTGGAGTTATGATTTTTTATTCCCCTGTGGATTTAGCAGCCCAATTATTCGTTCTGTTTGTGAAGAAGACTAAGTTAGTTTGTGTACTTATAGAATTAATCTATCTATAGATGCCCATTCACTTCGCAGTCATGGCTCTCTTATGTGCGAGGTAATTGAATGTTGGGGAGATTACTTATTCCTGTGTGGCAGTGGACTTTTAAAACTATAGACTTTACAAAGCTATATGTACAATTACACACTGACTTTTTTACCGACTGTAACAATAAACTCTCTTTTTCATGACTAGGCAATAACAGAATTTGGCCTCCCATACCACGCTCGCCAGGGTTAGCATATATACATACATACATAGACTCGCGCCTGTTTCCCGGAGGGGTAGGCAAATACTACGGAACGCCATTTGCAGCGATCCTGACATATCTCCCTTGCTTTATTCACTCCCATCATATGAGGATGCATCAGCATGCATGAGGATGCATGCTCTTCTGTTCAGGGTACAACAACAAAAAACAGGACAGGTTAGAAACCTGTCCTGTTTTTAGGATGTCTCCAATCTGGACAGAGAACGTTCGCCTAGGTCTACCCCTTCGTCCTGTCCCATTCAGACTTGCCTTATATATCTTCTTGGTTAGCCTTTCGTCATCCATAGAGTTTGATTTGGACTTTTCCGTCTCCTTCGGAAGATAGCATTGCATCGTGTATTTTCCCTAGTTGTCTATTATGGCAACCACGGCATGAATTAATGGGGTAGTGATAATTTGTATTCTTAATCCATCACTGCACCAATAAGTATACCTATACTAGTGGGCACAAAGTAGAACTAGACTCCATACATCAATTATTCGTTTCAATTAATAGGACGTAGAGCCTTGCTGATTTCATCATGCATGGGCCGGCTCGACCGGGGCAGTACTACTCTCTCACAGAAAATCGACGTAAAGAAACAGTACTTTAACTGTTGCGTTTCGGTCGGTGAGTGAGAGTGCCGGAAACCCTGTCACCTATTTCTTCTCCCTCATCCCACTCCTCATCCTATCTCATTTCCCAGCCCAAGGGGCGGCAACGCACTTGTGACTCCTGTGGTGTTGCTTGTGTCCATGGGCGGCGGCAATTGCTTACCATCAGACGATCCGTCTGCTCGTTTGCCGCCTATTACTATAAAAAAAAAGAAAATCCGTGAAGTGCCATGTTGAATCGAACCTACAACCTCCGGAGCAGTCTTTAGTGGCGTGGCGTATAAACCACTACACAGTAAGTGCAGTCAAATTAATTTGGTCTAAGCTCCTATTGTTATAATTTGCCAACGATAGAGTTTGGTGTTCATCTGGGTGCACTTTAGTTGAACGGATTATTCAATGATATTTTTGATATTGCCAGTAATAAAGATACCGAGTTCAAAAACTTTCAACAAATGGCGACAACTAATTTGGTTAGTTTTAATTGCAAGTGTGTCAGAAGGTCAATAGAATGCATTAAGAGACTGTGTAATACCGCTGATATTATTGCTTTACAAGGGACATGGCTGTTACCGCATGATTTTCCTTTCCTAGGCACTATAAATGACTCGTTCTCCTTTACAGGCAAGTCTGCAGTGGATACTTCAGCTGGAATACTGAGAGGAAGGCCTTACGGAGGCGTAGCTTTGCTCTGGAGAAAAGCTGTTTTTCCATCGGTTTCAGTGATACAGTGTAGTAGTGTACGCCTCGCGGCGATTAAAATAGTGAATCAAGAGCGCGCAATGTTGGTGTTCTCGGTGTATATGCTCAGAGATTTAATTGAGAATCTACCAGAATTCACTGATTGCTTAAGTGAAATGTGTTCTAACATTGAAAACAATAATATAGAAATTGTGTATATACTTGGGGACTTTAACGCGCACCCAGGTGAGTTATTTGTTAATGAGCTATGTGATTTTTGTTTTGAACCATCGTGGTCGTGTATCGATACGGAAATGTCATCTAGTGATACTTTAACGTTTGTAAGTGACGCGCACGGGTGCCAGCGCTGGCTGGATCACTGCCTGGTGACCAGCGCGGCGCGCCCGACCGTGCGAGCCGTCACGGTTTTGTATGATACTTATTTCTCTGATCACTATCCTTTATTGATTGAGTGCGATCTTAATCTAATTTGTCAAAAAACGAATATGTTAGATAATAATAGTGTCTGTAATACTGTTCTGTGGGGTGATCGTAGTAGTGACCAAATAGAGACGTACACAAACTTATGTAGCGCCAAATTTTTTTTTTAATTTTTTTTTTTTTATTAGAAAGAACCTGTCAAATTGACTTCACGCTGCCTGATGGTAAGCTGACAGTGAAGTCCTATTGGGAAGGCCACAATCCCCAATTGCTGGTTAAGCAATGTGACATGATGGCCCTCACTTTGACGGCCTTGAGAGATGCTTTTTCACGCCCCGCTTAAAGGACCCAGGATCAAGGGAGGAAGGAAACACGTGAGCTGGCAGTGAGTTCCACATTTTTATGGTACGGCAAAGGTAAGACGTACCGAACCTTTTCGTACGTGACGGTATCTGATCTACCGTATAAGGGTGGCACCTTAACCCGGCACGTGTTGTTCGGGATAGGAAAGGAGAGGGTGGGATGAGTTGAAAGAGTTCTTCTGAACACTCACCGTGATACAATCGGTAAAAGACAGCCATTGAGGCTACGTCCCTGCGTAATTGCAGAGATTCAAGGGACTTAGTAGCCTCAAGGCCACCTATGATACGGACAGCACGCCGCTGCATCCTATCAACGGCATCTAGCAGGTACTGAGCGGAGCCGTTCCAGAGATGAGAGCAGTATTCCACGCAGGGGCGAACCTGAGTCTTGTATAATAGACACAGCTGCTCCGGCGTGAAAAACCTCCTCACTCTGTTCAGGACTCCGAGTTTTCGAGATGCCGATTTAATGACACCCTCAATGTAGTTTCTCTGGTTGAGATTGCGGCGTATGTCCATACCAAGTATATTTAGACTGTCCTGTATCGGTAGTGGAGTGTCCAGAAGAGAAGGTTGGGGAAGGAATGGAGATAACTTAGCTGAAAATGCGCACACCTGTGTCTTCTTGGCGTTGAACTCGACCATGTTTTCAGCACCCCAATTCGAGATGCTGTTCAAAACCTGGTCAAGCTCAGCGACAAGTTTTCGCCTATTTTCCTCAATGTCGGCCTGCTTAGCCGCAGGATGCCGAGATACCGCCCATGCACGGTACTGTCATCTGCATAGCAATGTATGCTCCCGAAAGTGAGCATATCATTGATATGCAGAAGAAAAAGTGTGGGCGATAAGACGGATCCCTGGGGCACACCAGCATTTACCTGCATAAACTTTGAATTTAAGCCTTCGCAAATAACTCGAACACGTCGTTCATGCAGGAAGCTAGCAACCCAGTTGCACAATCGGGGTGGCAAGCCGTAAGCCGGAAGCTTGGAAAGAAGCGCACGATGCCAGACTCTATCGAAGGCTTTGGAGATGTCGAGGCTGATAGCCAACGACTCCCCGTGCCTGTCCATAGCCTCACCCCAAAGGTGAGTGACATACGCTAGAAGGTCGCCCGTTGATCGTTTCGGTCTGAAGCCATATTGTCGATCATTGATAAGAGAGCGATCTTCTAGGTAGCGAACGAGTTGGGTGTTGATAATCCGTTCGAATACCTTGCAGAGAATAGGGGTTATGGCTATGGGTCGATAGTTAGCTGGATCAGAACGATCCCCCTTTTTGGGAATCGGTTGTACGTTCGCCTCCTTCCAAGCCTGCGGCACGACGCCAGAGGAGTAAGACAGGCGATACAGGCGTGTAAGCGTTGGAGACAACTCGGCTGCACATTTCTTAAGAACAACCGCTGGGATACCGTCGGGACCACTAGCTTTCCGGACATCGAGAGACCGCAGTATCGCGCTGTTACATCCCTAGCCTGTAAGCAGAATTGCTGAAGAGATGCTGACACAGCATCTCTCCCTTCCAATAGATTCAAGCTAGCGCCTAAGCTCAGTCGAACCTTCAGTTCGGGACAGATCGCCGACCGGTACGGGCATTTCCTAAGTCTTATCCAATAATTATTGTAAAGTGGTACTTTCTGAAATACATATATTTAATTGTGTTCACAAAAGAGTTTTTTTTTAAAAACTCTCCTTCGGTACCCGGTCTAACATTTGGTGGCAGCTGTAAAGGGATATCTGTATCCCCGGTACGCCTCGCGAGTATAGTGAGTGCTAAATCCAGTGCAAAATCCAGTGCCCAGTGATCAAGGTCAACCAAAAACCTATTCGTCCCGGCTCACCCAATCAAGAATCTATCCAGGGCCACCTTGGCCTGCTTTGAAACATTCTAGAAGAATACCTACCCAAGGCCACACTCGGCCTGTCCAGGGTCACGCTTGGCCCTTCCAGAAACTTCCTGTCCAAGGCCATACCTGGCTTGGAATAGCAGCATACCTACGAGGACCCGTTCCACTGTGCAGTAAGTGGTTAGGAGCAGCAGCATCGTATCTACGTGCCTCCCTTGGGAACTCCCTACCCGGCACCGAACGTGGCTACCTCCGTTCCAGTGTTCCAGCGCGACAAACGATGAAGTATATCGTGATCGTGATATTCCTGTGAGTTACATTTTACCTTTTCTTAAACGAATCCTAAAGTGTTGTGTTTACGTGCAAACTACGATATTATAAACTCTAATATATTCATCATTCCATGTCTAAAAATAGATTCACGAATAACTAAAGTTATTCAGTTACTTAGAATAAGTTGTATTAAAATCAAACGCGTCGCTACACAGCGCTCGCCTACGCGTAGCCGTAGACATAAACATCCTTTGTGCTTACTGATAAGGCGAGTCACCGTCGTCGAACTTACGATTTTTAAGTCATACATTGTAGCGCTACTAATACTAAATACTTCGTGTCTATTTATAGAATTATTTTATTTTACTCTTTGTGTTGTTCCACAGCTACGTTTGTAATTCTATTTCAGGAAAATGTCTACATCCGATTCTAAAGTTAAAGATGAACCCAAAGATACAATCTCATTAAATGTTATTCTCAAATTTATAAAACCATTCGATGGCAGTCGGGAACGGCTCAATGCTTTTATAAGCAACTGCGATAACGCAATTTCAATATCATCTTCCTCCCAAAAACACATAATCCTCAAATATATAATTAGCCAACTAGAAGGTAAGGCCGAAGCCGCTTGTACCATTAAAGAGTTCGACACATGGTCAACTTTAAAAGAATTTTTGAAAAACCAATTCGGTGAGCGTAAACACTACGCCCACTTACTCACTGAACTTCAAGAGTGCAGACAGAGCTCCCAAGAGAGTGTTAGCCAATTTTCCCTTAGAGTAGAGACGTGCCTTTCCAAACTTTTAACAGAAATTTCAATTTCCAGCCATAAAAAGGCTGAACTTGCCGGTAGGCTAGCCGCAATGGAAGACCTTGCACTCCACACATTTACAATGGGTTTGCACCCTCGCTTAGCAAATATTGTTAGATGTAGGGAACCCAAAAACCTAAACGAAGCGATTAATTTTGCTACCTCTGAAGAAAAAATCCAACAATACTCTTTCAAACAGAACCTTTTTAATAAACAAAAACCCCCTGAGACAGTGCGCCGTAATGACGCCACTCAGCGGGAGCGGGTTTTTAAACCTAATTATAATCAAAACCCGAGACCCTCTACTTCCACAGCCTCTGCTCAACCTTCCAAAGAGCCATTCTGTAGGTACTGCAAGAGAACAGGCCACATTTTAGAAGAATGTAAACTGAGGCAATATAATAATAACAAGCTAGATAGATTAGCAAAACCTTTTTCCCCAGTTGTACCAACAACTTCCTTTTCTAAACCCAAGGTCGAAACTTCGAAACCCCAAGTAAACTTCGTTGACGAAGCAGAAGAGGGGTACGACGAAGTCGATAATGACGATTTAAACTAAAACCTGTCCCGCACAGGTGTCGCACGGGACAGATATATACTGTAGTAGACGACACCAATATAAATGAGACCCATGGACACGGTAACCAGCCCGAAACTCGCGGTCTATCCAAACCTCAAATGACCCATGGACACGGTAACCAGCCCGAAAGTCGCGGTCTATCCAAACCCAAAATGACCCATGGACACGGTAACCAGCCCGAAACTCGCGGTCTATCCAAACCCAAAATGACCCATGGACACGGTAACCAGCCCGAAACTCGCGGTGTATCCAAACCTCAAATGACCCACGGACACGGTAACCAGCCCGAAACTCGCGGTCAATTCAAATACCAAACGACCTACGGACACGGTATAAAGCCCGAAACTCAAGGTCAACCCAAAATCCATACGACCAACGGACACGGTATAAAGCCCGAAACTCAAGGTCAACCCAAAATCCATACGACCAACGGACACGGTATAAAGCCCGAAACTCAAGGTCAACCCAAAATCCATACGACCAACGGACACGGTATAAAGCCCGAAACTCAAGGTCAACCCACATCCAAGTTAGATACGCCCCAACCTGCACCTGAAACAAAAAACAAACAGGTTATTTTTGAAATACATAATGATCCAAGTAAAATATCCTTACCTCACGTTCTTATACGAACTGATGTATCCAAAAGACCTCTCTCGATGCTAGTAGACACAGGTTCTACTATCTGCCTTATTAAAAAGTCAGCTATCGAAGAATTCCAAAATCTGAAACTAGATAAATCAATTTTACAGTTAAGAGGTATAAGTAGTGATAAGAAATTAATGACAACCCTAGGTAATTTTCCATTACAAATCCATTTTAATAATGAAATCATATCCTTTGAATTCCATGTCGTTGAAGACGCCGTAAATTTACCACTCTATGATGGTATAATCGGTACAGATTTTATGAAACATTTCGTGTGCAGCATAGACTATAACCGGAACACATTTCGGTTCGACCGAAAGTCCTTAAAACTAAAGTTTTCTGATCCAGTATATAAAATACCAGCACGCTCTGAAATGACAGTAGAGTGTTCCGTCCTAAATCCGGAAATAAAAGAAGGTATGATACTCGATGAACACCTCTCTGAATCTCTCCTTGTTGCTAACTGTATGGTGAAAGTCAAAGATAATAAAAGAATTAATCTTACGTTAGTCAATACCTCTGAAACACCTATATTTTTCGAATCCAATAAATCATTTACTCTTCATCCTATTAGTAATGATTGCATACCTGTATCTAACTTGAAACATGAATACCCGTCCAACTCCTGTTACAACCGGACCCAAGAGGTTCTAAATCTTTTAAGGATATCTCATCTCAATGATGAAGAAAGGGAAGCCCTATTCGAAATATGCTCATCATTTTCCGATATCTTTCATCTTCCTAATGACCAATTGACCTGTACAGATGCATTACAGCATAAAATAAGAACCGTGACCGAATCCCCTATAAATACGAAATCGTATCGTTTTCCCGAAGTTCACAAAAAGGAAGTCTCGTCACAAATCGATAAAATGCTAAGTCAAGGCATTATCCAACCATCCCATTCACCATGGTCCTCTCCGATTTGGATAGTACCAAAGAAAACCGACGCCTCTGGAAAAAGAAAGTGGCGCATTGTCATCGATTACCGTAAACTCAACGATGTCACTATAGGCGAAAATTATCCTATTCCTCAAATAAATGAGATCTTAGACCAACTAGGCAAGAGTAAATACTTCTCCACCCTTGACCTTGCGTCTGGGTTCCACCAAATCGAAGTTTTCAAGGACGACAGACCGAAAACCGCATTCAGCGTCCCAGAAGGTCATTTCGAATTCGCAAGAATGCCGTTTGGGTTAAAAAATGCCCCGGCAACATTTCAGCGTTTAATGAACACTGTCCTCAGTGGGCTCCAAGGAATCCACTGCTTTGTGTACTTGGATGACATTGTTATCCATTCATACGACTTGATTACGCATATCCATAAACTATCTAGTATTTTTGAAAGACTCCGTAAATTTAACTTAAGGCTACAGCCTGACAAATGTGAATTTCTTAGAAAAGAAGTCACTTACCTAGGACATACTATTAGCGAAGAAGGCCTGAAACCAAATCCTGAAAAAATAAAATCAGTAAGTCAATTTCCTGTACCAAAATGTCCCAAAGACGTAAAGTCATTCCTGGGCCTTGTATCCTATTACCGTCGATTTATTCAAGACTTCTCAAAGACAGCGAAACCACTTACCTCTCTTTTGAAAAAGGACACAATGTTTAATTGGTCCAATCAACAACAACTTGCATTCGAAGAATTAAAAAATAAACTTATAACATCACCTATTTTAATATACCCAGATTTCACACAACCTTTTATACTCACCTGTGACGCATCTAATTACGCAATCTCTGCTATTCTCTCACAGGGCGAAATAGGAAGAGATCGTCCCATTGCATATGCATCTCGGACCTTAAATAAAGCCGAAACAAATTACAGCGTTACAGAAAAAGAATGCCTTGCCATTATCTTCGGCACCAAAATATTCCGACCGTACATTTATGGTCACAAATTCACCATAGTTACCGACCACAAACCACTCAAGTGGCTCTTTAACTGTAAGGACCCAGGCTCCAAACTAGTGAGGTGGAGGTTAAAGTTAGAAGAGTTCGGCGGTAATTATGACATCGAATACAAACAGGGTAAAGCTAATAGTAATGCTGATGCCCTCTCACGATATCCAGTTAATCCTACCCGACATGATACTCAACATGTCAACGTCCTCGATGACAAAACACCTCCCGAGAATCCAGTCGTTTCAGAACATCCTGAAAACGCTCCTCCTAATCCTATGAGTCCCGGTCTTTCTGAAATCCCCGACTTACCTGACTTTCTAGAGTTACCTGAAGGTCTTGAAATCCCCGAAAACTTAGAAGAATTTGAACTGCCCGATGATTTTGCTATTCCGACACCACCTGAAATCACACTTGATTGCGACTCGTACTCCAAGTACCTGAAAATTATAAAAAATAAATCTCTCGAATTTGATACTAAAATTAACGAATTTAATGAGTCATTACTAAAAACAAGGCATAAAACAATAATCATACCTACCTCTATTGATCTTGACGAATCCAATCCTTACGTATCTGAAACAATTGGCAACCTCAGTGATAATCAAGAAATCCTTGCCAAAGAAAGGACTTTGTATTCCTTTATATCATTAGAAAGCAATAACACTAAATATTACTTACTATTAACTAGGTACACCACTTCGATGAAAGCAATTATGAAGACATATTCAAAACCCTTAAGAATCTGAAAACCGAATTAGTAAATAATAATGTTAGCGAAATAAGTATAACCGATTTTCGAAATCCTTTTGATGCCCATAATTTAATAAAAATTTATAATATTATTTCTTTCTTATTCCACGAAACGGGTATCGTAGTAAACATATATAAGAACCCTATAATATATCCATCTCCCACAGAAATTGGTCAGATATTGAAGGAAAACCATGACATACCCATATCTGGTCATTTAGGTTCTAATAGAATGCTACGTAGAATACAAGAACGTTATTATTGGCGCAATATGCGTAGTGATATAGAGAATTACGTAAAACAATGTGAGCTTTGCCAAACGAATAAAGCATTACGGAGAATCAACCGAGCTCCGATGCAAATTACTTCCACGTCGAACCAACCCTTTGAACGTGTAGCCCTAGATATCGTCGGTCCACTCCCCGAAGCCGGTGGAGTCAATTATAAATATATCCTAACCCTACAAGACGATCTTACCAAATATTCAGTCGCATATCCAATTCCAAATGCGACGGCAGAAGAAAGCGCCGAGTGCCTAGTACACTTTATTACACTATTTGGTATACCTAAATCCATACTCACCGACCAAGGAACTAACTTTACGGCAGAACTGTTCAAACAAACCTGTAATTTTCTTAAGATTAAACAGCTATGGTCTAGTCCTTACCATCCGCAAACGCAGGGTGCCCTAGAAAGGAGTCACTCGACTCTAAAGGAATATCTGAAATCATTTACAGATGAAAACCAAAGTAATTGGTCTAGATACGTATTTACAGCAATGCTCACATATAATATTACCATCCATTCTACTACAAACTATACTCCGTATGAATTAGTATTCGGCCATAAGCCTTTTATACCTACATCAATATATGATATGTCACTAGAACCTACTTACAGTAGTTATGTCCGTATGCTCCAACAGAGGATGCGACACTCCAGAGAAAAGGCAATAGGTAATATCTTACAATCTAAAACGAGATCGAAAACTTATTATGACCAGCACTGTCGCCCAGTAAAATACAAAATAGGTGACATGGTATATATTAAAAATCATTTACGTTTACGAAAAGCCCTATCTCCGATATGGAAAGGGCCTTATAAAGTAATAAAAATTAACGGGAATAATACGCTTACCATACTCCTGAACCGTCGGCATGTGAAATATCATTATGACGAAGTTAAACTCGCTGAAAATCCTTAGTGAAATAAGCTAATTAAGTTTTAAGTTAGTGTTAAGATACATAGTATACATTTAGTTATATAATTACATTATATACGTATTACAGGATAGCCACTGCAAGCCTATCCGTAGTGGTGTCAGATATCGTGGAGCCGATAACCGAAAGCCCAGGTGTCTACTTCGACCCAATAGGAACTGTTAAGATATCCAACGATTTTCTCCACGTATTAGTACCAATAGACATAGCCTATATAAACTCGCATATACAAAACATTAAACATATATTGGAAATAACACAAACATTATGTCTACAAAAGAACGTTATCACAGATTCTGAATGCACCAACATATTGCAACCCTTATTTTCCCGGCTCAACGATATATTTAGAGATTATAGCGCCATATCACACCTGATATCAGGCCGCGATAAAAGGTCTGCGTGGTTCGCCGGCGTTGGTACCGTTTTTAAACAAATCATTGGCACAATGGATGAAAACGATGCTATTAATTACAATAACGCCATTCAAAGGCTAGAAAACAAAAATCGAAAATTAGCATCCTTATTTAAAAATAATATATTGATGACAAGAACAGCGCTTTCTCGATACAATGAAACACTAAGCATTATACAGTCAAATGAAATACGTTTGAATAGCGCCATTGAAAAATTAGGCAATAGTTTTAACAATTTAACAATTGTAACTAATAAATTACTTATACAGTCAGAACTCAATAAGATTTATAATGAATTAGAATCAAGTCTGCTTACGTTATCATTTAAGTTAGACGACACTGTGAATTCCATCATGTTTACAAAAAGCCATAGTTTACACCCTTCGGTTCTTACACCTAAACAACTATACACTGAGTTGGCTGACGTTATTGTAAATTTACCTAGAAATAAGGAACTAGCTTTAAGTTTAAATTTAGATAATATACATTCATTAATAGATTTGTCTATTTTATCATGCTATTCTATGAATGATAAAATTGTGTTTGTGATTAAGATTCCTTTGGTTCATACAACGGAATATAACCTTTATAAATCTATTCCTGTGCCAGTACCACATGACGTGGAAAAACCAAATTCATATGCTATGATTATCCCATCCTGTATCTATGTTGCTATTAGTAAAGACAGATCAACATATGTTTGTCTTAATGACTTAAAAGATTGTATTCAAACTATAAACCAACTTTATGTATGTGATAATGTTAACACTAACTCTGTCGAAAACACACCTTCTTGCGAAATAGAAATATTAGTCAAAATTCTAACCATATTACCCAAACAATGTAATACTAAACTTATACATGGGCAATTAGATATATGGCAAAAACTTCATGGAAACAAATGGATTTATGTCCAATCTGAACCTACTAAAATATCTGTAGAATGTAAACACGATCTAATGGAATTTAAATTGCTGGGTACGGGCTTACTTAACTTACAACCACAATGCACGGCTTACTGTAAAAATAAAGAATTTACCACAGGTTCGAATATTAATGTCAATGTACAAACAATTAAATCAGATTTCAACTTAATTAACGATAGCTGCTGCAACATTTATAAATTTCACAAATATATGCCCAAGTTAACACCCTTAAAATTATCAAATATTAATTTAGACAAATTGCCCAATATTGCTACTGACAGATTTATAAATAAAGTCGATAACATTATTAACAGCCCTATTACAACTATAGAAAATAGAAACCATGTATCTATAATGACATATTGTCTATCAATAGCATTTAGTATTTTTATTTTATATCTAATTTGTAAAAGATTAAGTAAATGCCTCAAACTGGTCTTACCCAACCGAAACGTAGATAATGTGGAAGATTCCGGGATAGAAGAAATTCCTATGCCCAGATTAAGAATTAATACGTAACTTCACGTTTTTAATACCGAAGTTACTCTTAAAGGGGGGGTTGTTACATCCCTAGCCTGTAAGCAGAATTGCTGAAGAGATGCTGACACAGCATCTCGTCGAGGCTGATAGCCAACGACTCCCCGTGCCTGTCCATAGCCTCACCCCAAAGGTGAGTGACATACGCTAGAAGGTCGCCCGTTGATCGTTTCGGTCTGAAGCCATATTGTCGATCATTGATAAGAGAGCGATCTTCTAGGTAGCGAACGAGTTGGGTGTTGATAATCCGTTCGAATACCTTGCAGAGAATAGGGGTTATGGCTATGGGTCGATAGTTAGCTGGATCAGAACGATCCCCCTTTTTGGGAATCGGTTGTACGTTCGCCTCCTTCCAAGCCTGCGGCACGACGCCAGAGGAGTAAGACAGGCGATACAGGCGTGTAAGCGTTGGAGACAACTCGGCTGCACATTTCTTAAGAACAACCGCTGGGATACCGTCGGGACCACTAGCTTTCCGGACATCGAGAGACCGCAGTATCGCGCTGTTACATCCCTAGCCTGTAAGCAGAATTGCTGAAGAGATGCTGACACAGCATCTCTCCCTTCCAATAGATTCAAGCTAGCGCCTAAGCTCAGTCGAACCTTCAGTTCGGGACAGATCGCCGACCGGTACGGGCATTTCCTAAGTCTTATCCAATAATTATTGTAAAGTGGTACTTTCTGAAATACATATATTTAATTGTGTTCACAAAAGAGTTTTTTTTTAAAAACTCTCCTTCGGTACCCGGTCTAACAGCGCGAACATCGCATTGCCTGATGCGAACATCAGGCATGGAGTGGCCGCAGTGGTTTATAGATGGCGGCTGCGAACCACGGTCATCGATTCGGGAGTTGGCCGCAAAGAGATTGACAAGCAAGTCAGCTTTCTCTTGCGGCCCATGAGCCAGTGATCCGTCAGAGCATCGCAACGGTGGCAGCGAAGACTAGCAGAAATTGGATTGCACGGCTTTGGCCAGCCGCCAATATCCACGGCTTCCCGTAGGGTGCGACAGAAGTTCTTGGCCAAACCGTGCAACGCGCTGTGCATCCGCTCTGGTGTATGCCCTCTTTGCAGACCTTAGCGGCTCTGTTATAGGCCGCTTTGATGAGATGGACATTCGGATCGCGACGAGACCGAGCCCTGATCCAAGCACGGTACGCCGACTGTTTTTGTTTAACAGCATCGGCGCACTCGCGATCGAACCAGGGCCGAATTCTGCTGTTGCTGGTGACAAAAGTGGATGGAATATAATATTCCATACCTAACAGAATTTCCCTAGCAACAGCAGACGCACTCTCCGAAGGATCCCTCCCACCAAAGCAACGCTGAGACCACGGAATGGACGCGTAATAACTGCGCAGGCCATCCCAATCTGCTGACGAGTAGTGCCATAAGCGTCGCTTTACGTCCACATGTTGTGAAGGCGCAGCGGTTGGCACTGAAGTGCAGACCAAACAGTGGTCGGAGGAGCCCAATGGGGCTTGAACCGACACACTGTACTGGTCTGGATGACTCGTCAGCAGAAGGTCCAGCAAAGAGGGCGCTTGACCCTGAATATCTGGTATCCTGGTGGGCTGGAGTACCAGTTGGGCCAGGTCATGCGTGAGAGCAAATGCGTGAGCAGCCCTTCCCGCGTGGTCTGTTTTGGGAGAGCCCAACCAGGTCTCATGGTGGGCATTAAAATCTCCCAAAAACACCAACTCAGCGGTCGGAAACTGTTCCTGCGCTTCATCTGCCGCCTGACTCAGGTTATCAAAAAGTCGAGTTGTCTCGGCATCTCCAGTATGGGAACGGTATAGACACACGTAAATCCGGGCTAATGAACCCAGATTTACGTGTTTCCACAGGACGGAAAAGGAGGGGTCCTCTAGGCAGCGTAAACGACGACAGCAAATATCCGCCCTGACGAACAAGCATACTCCGGCTTTTGCGTAGAAATTCTCTTCAAGGGCATAGCCGGGATATTGCAGATAAGTCGTGTCGGCAGGGCGGCTTATTTGAGTCTCCGTCAGAAAAAGCATGGCCGGCC
This sequence comes from Euclidia mi, assembly GCA_944739405.2. Taxonomy (NCBI): domain Eukaryota; kingdom Metazoa; phylum Arthropoda; class Insecta; order Lepidoptera; family Erebidae; genus Euclidia; species Euclidia mi. Next base: position 56,725,781 of record OX123201.2, read on the forward strand.
TTGCCGTCTCGAGATGGTGGTGGACGGCGTTGAGGTTTGAATGGAGTCCGCGGATGTTGGCGAACTCCACCTCAAGTAGCGTGTGGGTGGGAAAGGTTGACGCCGCTGTGTGACCGTTACCAATGCTTGCTGCCATAGTGGAGTGGAAGAAGAAAGGAGGGGCGTGAAAAGAGGTGGCAATTACCGCAGCGGCGCGTGACAAAGCGTGGAGTATTGTTTCGTCATTAGACTGTGCAGAATAGCAGTGGCCGACCCGCCGGACGGAAGGGCCCCCGTACCCTCCCGGAATTGGTCGCCTGGTCCCACCATCCGGTCACCAACCGGCACGACGAGCCACTCCGAGATTATGCGCGGCCTGGTGGGACAGCCTCCCGAGATGGTTAGTCCCAGTTGGGCCCCTGTACTATACCGCGGGCGGCCAGCGGCACCACCGTTTCTACGGGTCTCCCTGGCCGGCGGGTCGACCCCCACTACCCACACAATGAGTCCACTAATACTTCACTCCAAACGTCACGTCCAACGTATGCTGCGGTTACCGCCCCCTCACCTAAACCTTCACACTCTCTCTGCCTTCCCCAAAGGAAAGGAAGAGAGAATGGGAAGGAGGGACTGGGCCTCCGCTCTCACTCACCAAGCGAAACACAGCAGAAAAGTACTGCTACTTTACGTTGATCTTCTGTGAGAGGGTAGTACCGCCCCGGTCGAGCCGACCCATTCGTGCTGAAATCAGCATGGCCCTACTACCAACAACCAAACAAATTAAGAGATGTAGACTTTCCTCAGGAGTTCCTTTTGTGTGCAGACAAAATGTGTAACGATCACAGTCACAAAACAATAATAAGAAGCATGTACTTAAATATCGTGAATATTCTATCGACAGCTGCCTCTAGTAGTTGTACAATTAGGCACAGTAAACGAAGGGTTGTGCCTGGATGGAACAAATATGTGAGTGACACTCACAGGCAGGCTCGGCTTTGTTTTCAAATGTGGTTATTGTGCAGTAAACCAAGAACAGGAAAAATGTATCATGATATGTGTGAATCGAGAAAAATGTTCAAATCGAAATTATATTTTTTTCAAAACAATGAGCAACAGAGTAAGATGAATATTATTGTTGAGCAACATAAAGATAAACAATTCGGTAAATTCTGGAACTCTACGAAGAAACTGAACCCAAGGCCGGGCCTGCCTGTGAGCGTTAGTGGTCTGCATGATCCTCGAGACATAGCTAATGCCTTTCAGCAGAGTTTTAAAGTGGAACCACCTCTTATTCCTTCTCCGATGCTTCAGAGGCTCGATGCTGAGACTCAGGGTGACATTGTTAAGTTGAGATTCTCGGCAAAGGAAATTTCTAATGTTATTTATAAGATGTCTCGAGGTAAGTCTCCTGGTTACGATGGTCTTAGTATCGAGCATCTGAAGTACGCCGGTGTCCACTTGCCGAGGGTGCTTGCGCTGTTTTTAACTTATCAATATCACATTCTTACTTACCTGAGGATCTCATGCGTACAGTGGTTGTGCCTATATTGAAAAACAAAACTGGTAACCCTTCGGACCTTGTCCAATTATAGGCCAATCTCACTCGCCACCATTATTGCAAAAATTTTGGACAGTCTGCTTGATAAGCCGCTTGAGAAAAATATACACCTACACGATGCACAATTTGGCTTTAGGCCGGCACTATCTACTGAAAGTGCTATCTTTTGTCTCAAGCAGACTGTTCATTATTACACGGCGAGGAACACGCCCGTGTTCGCATGTTATTTGGATTTGTCCAGGGCATTTGATCTTGTAAACTACAATGCATTATGGGCAAAGCTTCACAATGTCGAGGGGCTCCCCTCTGAATTAATATGGTTACTCAAATTCTTGTACGGTAATCAAGAGAATATTGTTCGATGGGGAAGCACTTTTTCAGAAGTATACAGATTGCAGTGTGGGGTGAGACAAGGGGGGTTGAGCTCGCCGCGCCTCTTCAACTTGTACATGAACTGATTGAGAGGCTCAGCAGCACCGTTCTTGGATGCTCAATAGATGGTACTTGCATAAATAATATAAGTTACGCTGATGACATGGTGCTGTTGAGTCCCTCAGTCAGAGCTTTAAAAGGTCTCTTAAGTATTTGTGAGGAGTATTCCGGGGCTCATGGCTTGAGATATAACGCCAAAAAGAGTGAATTTATGACATTTAAAGCGGGATAAAAATATCGTGCACCTGTAATCACTCTTTGCGGCACACCACTACAACAAGTTTATAAATTTAAATATCTGGGTCACTGGGTCACCGAAGACTTATCCGATGACATGGACATCGAGAGGGCACGAAGAGCCTTGTCCGTTCGGTGTAATATGCTCGCACGTTGGTTCGCACGTTGTACAAAAGACGTAAAAATTACCTTATTCAAGTCGTATTGTCAGACACTGTACACGTGCGGGCTATGGGCGAAGTACACGCGCCGAGCGTACAGCGCGCTTCGCGTCCAATATAACAACGCCTTCAGGGGAATGTTGGGGCTTCCGCGGTGGTGTAGCGCGTCAGCTATGTTCGCAGAAGCGCGCACATCTGATTTCTTCGCGGTAATGCGCACGCGTTGTGCTTCTTTATTAAGACGGTTGTGGCTCAGCTCCAACGTTCTCCTGAGGACCTTGTCTGAACGGTGGGACTCACCTATGTTGCAGGCATGGATGGGGCACGGGGTCGGATGCACTGCCTTTGTAACAGGAAATGAGTGCGTCTCATGCCCTACCTTTTTCATATTTTTTATTTTTTACTAATTTTATTTATAAGCCTATGTAACTAACAAAAATTTAATTGATGGAACTTGTTTTCCGAGTAATAAACGAATTTAAATTTGAATAAACCACTGCAATTGTTCCCACGGAACATACACTGTGGTGTGATACCTAATTATTATCGCTAACGGCCGGTCCCGATCTATCCGTAGATTTGTGATCAGTGGTAGGTATACGTAACGGACTGCCGAGATGATGGTCTCGGGTTTGATCCCCGGGTACCCCGGGCACACACCTCCGACTTTTCGAAGATATGTGTGTATTAAAAACGTTAATTATCGCTTGCTTAATAATGTGCCCGCTAGATGACAAGAGGCTCGCCCCCTATTATATTGGGACCGAAACATAACTGGCGGAAAGTGGGTGTATAATACACCTCTGCCTACCCCTTCGGGGATAAAAGGCGTGCAGTTATGTTATGTTGTAGATTTGGCTACTGTATCTACATATTTAACATGTTTTGAATGGAGCCTATGTCAAATATGTTGTGTGTATTATTTGTTTTCTTATTTTTTTTAACTCAACTCCCACATCATCATCATCAGCCCTTTATACTGCTGGGCACAGGCCTCTTTCCATTATAAGAAGGGTAAGGCCATAGTCCACCACGCTGGCCAAGTGCGGATTGGTAGACTTCACATGTCTTTCGAGAACATTATGGAGAACTCCCAAACATGCAGGTTTCCTCACGATGTTTTCCTTCACCGTTTGGCAAGCGATAATTAACAATTTAATTCGCACATAACTTAATAAAATTTATAGGTTATTTTCATTATATTTAAATAGCGCCTAATTTCTTTTTTCTCTGCACCATTCAAAAGTAGACTGGGAGATAATGCCCATGGCATTAAGTCCGCCTGTATACGCTGCGTATATAAAGTTTTTAAATAAAATAACTTCTAAAAGTCATTAGGGCGGGCCGTGGATTCGAACCCGAGACCCTCTGCGTAGCAGTCCGTCGGTCATTCCACTAGGCTTTCGCTGCTTTTTGTAAAATGTAACGTCAGTAAAACCAATATATCACGATAAGAATCCGTAAACCGTAGTTTGATTTCAATTTGTAACATTTATATAAAACCAAGAAAATACTAGGTACTTATGTTATATTTAAAAAATAATTTTCGTGATGTCTTTCAGCAGATTGGTGGGCAGAACTTCAAAGTTCCTGGTTATGAGATTAAGAGATATGCGTATCATATAGTGGACTATTTAGCGATTAACTAAGTTTTAACAGCATCATTAAGCTGCTTAATATCGTTGCTCGAATTTTGGATCACCGGTGTTCCCTAAAGTTTGGCATAACTAAACATACATGTAATTAAATGTTAAATTGTAGCACTATTTTGTTTTATGCGAATTTTACACATTGAAGCTTTACATTTTATGTAATGTTAGTAAAAATAATATTTCGCGATAAAATCCGCAAACTGTAGTTTCATTTCAATATGGTTGTCTTTGATTGATCACAATGATCACAGATAAGTTCAAATCGAATTTTTCACTTAATCTAAGGCAAAAACTGTCTATTAATACAAGCTAAAAATTAAAATATTATAAACACGTAAGTGTGTTTGTTTTTTGGATGTTTGCCATTGCCATTTACACCACCACACATTATATTACATTTGCCACACTAAAACTTCTGAAAGTAATTTGATTGATCTTGCGTTATTATAGCTGATACATCAGATTAACACATCTATAGGGTTAACGGTCACGTCAAAGAGCTCAGATATTAACAAAGAGGCGCATTTCTTATGGGCGCTCTGAAGACAAACTTTCTGTGACCCAAATTGCCGCTTGGCCGGCGTCGCGCTGTAACAGCTGTCTCTACGAGAGCAAGAAAGACGAACGTTCCTCCTGTGTATCTTAACTACGAGAGCAAACGAGACGGAGAACGACGTCAGCGCCGCCAACGGCGCCAAGTACGAACTAAACTGGAGACAGTCTCCACTTGGAATCGGCACACGAAATCCTAAAGAACTGCGCTTCTATGTAAACCTGTAGTCATTGGTCACGTATCGACATACACGTACGTCGGTATCACCTACTTCTTGTAGTACTTCTACTAGTACTTGAGCCACGGACTAAATATAGTAAAATACTAATTTAAAATACTCAGAAGCTTTGGCTAAATTTGGAAACTGACCCGAATAATCGAATTTTGGCATTAGTACTCTAATGAAGTGCAAATTCTCATTAACCATTTTGATTATAAATATTTAGATCATTTGATAAATTATTTGCCATTGACGAAAAAAATATATTGTTAAAATTTAATTGACTGTAAGTTAATTTTACAGAAAAAAACACTTTTTAATACAAGAAGGCACGCGTTACTGTATTAAAAAGTGTCTTTTCTGTGATGTGAACTTACAAAAAAAGAAACCATGTTAAGTATGTTTTGATGTGTCGTTTTGACCTAAGGGCGGTTTAAGATCAGCGTATTTTTCTGCGCGTATACGGTCGTTTCAGCATACACGCTTACAAGCGCGGTACATTACGGGCTTCAAAAAACCGGACTCGCGTAAACGGGCATATTTCGGCATGTTCACTCGAAACGGTAGTGACATCTTGTCAGTGTCAATATGGATTCTGACAGCTTGTGCTTATACGAGCATAGAAGCGCGTCAACGCGCGTGTGCCAAAAAGCGCGCCTATTTGCGCCTATATGCGCTTACAAAAACGGGTAAGCGCGTGTAAAACGCTAATCTGAAGCCGCCCTAAGTAAAATAAAGTTTGAAAATTTCAGTGGTGTTCGCATTTCGTTTCCTAGCTATCGCACGATCTAAATAAACTGATGCCTCAATGCCAATTAGATTTTATTTAACTGCAGCCTTATCCTTGTTAGTTCACGAATCATTTGCCAAAGGAGTTAAAGGTCGCTCACCCACGGCCAGCGGTAAACATTGTACGTACTTCCGTAGTTCCGACCCATTTGTTTTGAATGAGAACATGTAGTTTATCTTGATGTAACGTGCGATAGAATTTTATATTGTTTGCGTTACGCTCTTTGTTAGGTTCAAAACTCTGTAGGCCTTTTCATTCTGCTACTCTTTTTTATATAACTTCACACCTGTATCCCTGAAGGAGTAGGCATATTACACACCCAGGGCCGGTGTATTAGACACCCACAATTCGCCAGCTATGTTTCCGTTCCAATGTAACAGGGCGAGCCTATTACTATCTATCAGGCACATTAAGCAAGCGATAATCAACATGTTTAATGCACAGATTATTATTCGAAAAGTCAGAGGTGTGTGCCCGGGGTACTAGGGGATCGAACCTGAGACTATCGTGTCGGCAATCCGTTAGGAACAACACTGGCCTATCGCCACTCCTTTTCCTACATCCGAAA